>CM076582.1:709118123-709502707 GCA_034641835.2 Pinus albicaulis
TATTCAGAAAATTTCTACACTTTCTTCACCCTGCGGTAATTTCTTAAAAATCTTGAGTGTCCTCCTAAAGGATAAGTGTGCAATTCCAAAAGAATCGTTTGTTTTAGTTGGGAATTCTTGAAAATATATAAGAGATCTTTGTACCATAAGGGATCATTTTTCCAACTAAATGTATCAGATGTACTAGGATCTTGCTGCAACTTTTGAATGAGATTCCACACTTCTTCATCCATGTTCCATTTGTCGCTTGCTTCAATTATCTAATCTGGTTGGATAATTTAAATGGCACAAAGCAATGCTTCCACCTCTTCATCCTTTCTTGAGAGTGCATCTGCAACAAAATTTAGCTTCCCTTTTTTGTAGACGATTTCAAATTCATAACCCAACATCTTTGCGACCCATTTTTTATACTCTTCTGAATATAGTCTTTGTTCCAAAAAAAATTTAAGACTATCATAATAATTTTTTACCTTGAAGTGTCTTCCCATTAGGTAAGGTCTCCATTTATTTAGTGCATGTAGTATTGCCAACATTTCCTTCTCATAAATAGCCTTTTGTAAATACTTTCCTTTAATTGAACAACTTTCAAAAGCAATGGGTCTTCCTTCTCGCATCAAAACAACACCAATTCCATTTCTTGAGGCATCACATTCCACAATAAAGGTTTTTGTGAAGTGTGGTGTAGCTAAGACTGGTGCTAGGCACATTGCCTCTCTAAGATGTTGAAAGGCCTTAGTTGCTTCAGGAGTCCATTAAAATGCATATTTCTTCAATAATGTTGTTAGAGGTGTTGTTATTCTCCCATAATTCTTAACAAACTTGCGATAATACCCTGTTAACCTGATAAATCCATGCAACTGCTTTATGGTTTTGGGGACTTTCCATTCCTTAATGGCTTTAATTTTGTTAGGGTCTAACTTAACACCCTCGTGAGATACAATATGACCTAGATATTCCACCTCTTGTACTCCAAAGAAGAATTTGGATATTTTTTGATATAATTTTTTCTCCTCCAATAGTTTGACCACCCTGTCAACATGTTGAACATGATCCTTCCAAGACCTTTTGTAGATTAGTATATCATCAAAAAATACTAACATAAATTTTCTAAGGAAGGGTTTGAAAATAGAATTCATCAACCCTTGAAATGTAGAAGGTGCATTGGTAAGGCCAAAAGGCATGACCAAAAATTCATAATGACCCTCATGAGTTCGAAATGTTTTTTTCGGAATATCTTTAGTCTTCATTCTAATTTGATGATATCCTGAATGAAGATCCAACTTGGTAAAATAAATCGCTCCATGTAATTCATCCAATAATTCATCAATCACAGGAATGGGAAATTTTTCTTTAATAGTGAGCTTATTGAGCTCCCTATAATTTGGACACATGTGCCATGATCCATCTTTCTTGTGCACCATTACTACTTGAGCAGAGAAAGAACTTTGACTAGGTTGAATTATACTAGCCTCTAACATTTCTTCAATCATGCGTTCAATTTCGTTCTTTTGGACATAAGGATATTTGTAAGGCCTGATGTTTGGAGGAACACTTCTTGGAATCAAATGAATAGCATGATCATGATCAAAAATAGGTGGGAGTGCTTTGGGAGTATCAAACACCTTGGAATGATTGTCCAATAATTTTTCGAGATCTGGAGAAATAGATGATTTTGATGTTGGAACTTCTAGTGAGCATAATTGTGCAATTAAGCCATGTTGTTCTTTCTTCAGAAGATTTGTCATGAAATTAGAGCTTATTATCTTTCCTAGCCTCCTTGTGATACCCCATAATTCGATTTCCTTTCCTTCCGAAAAAAATTTCAAGAAAAGTTCTTGAAAATTAAAAGCTATCGTCCCCAAATATTGTAACCATTATACTCCTAGTACAACATCAACACCTCCCATTGGGATCGAAATCATTGGGCTATTCTATACATATTCCCCCATGGCTAGCTTGATATTATGGCATTTTCCAAATCAATTTATAGTTCCTCCATTTGCAACCATCACTTGACATTCTGGTGTTGGGTATAGGAAACAGTTCAATTCCTTGGCTACCTTACAATGAATAAATTTATGGGTACTACCCGAATCAATCAACACTATTACCTTTTTCTTCTTGACATGTCCTTGTATCTTGAGAGTTTGAGGAGTGGTAACTCCTACCAATGCATTACATGATATGGTAAAACTCATTTCTTCTTCTTCTAGGGTTTCTTCTTGGTGTATATCCTCTACTTTTGAAGTTTCTTCTTCATTTTCTTCCTCCTCTTCACAATATATGTAAAATAATTTCTTCTCAGCGCACTTATGACCTTTAGTTTATTTTCTATCACAATTGTAGCAAAGCCCTTTTGCCATTTTTTCTTCCAATTGTTGTGGTGTCAACCTTGTAGGTTGTGGAAGTATAGGAGTAGCAACACTTCCATATTTATAGATGTGAGTGGTAGGCTTCCTTGTCGCCATAATTTTACATTCAATTTTTCTCGCCAACCTAAATGCCTTCTCAATGAATCAAGTTCCCAAATGTGAACTTCATGTTGGATGGTATCCTTTAAAGTACCTATGAAGACATCAATCATGTGTTCCTCTAGAATATCAGTTACCCTTATATTCATTTTTTGGAATTCCTCAATGTGCTCCACCACTGAACCCTTTTGTTTGAGATTTATCAATTGGCTAAAGAAGGTGTTTCTCTTTGTATCCTCATAATGTGCTATGATTTCCTCCGTAAAAATTGACCAAGTGACAATTTTTTTATGGGAGCAAAGCCATCGATACCAAAAAAATGTATTTTGTTCTAAATGTAAAGTTGCAATGCGTACCTTTTATATGTTTTACACATTATTGAGATAAAAATATTTCTCCATTTGTAGTATCCATGTTATGGGATCTTTGCCATCAAACTTCCTCATATCCATCTTTGGAATATGGTGGTTCTTCAATCCAACGTTAGAGTTTATGAAATCATGATTAGCATTTATTTTGTTCTCATTATGAGTTTTCTGTACTATCTTTTCACCATTAGGAATCATTTCTTGTATCAACTTTGTCAAACCTTCCATGTCTTCTTTTAGATCATTCTTCATGTTTTCCATGTTTTCTTTCATTTTTTCTTCCATGTCGTCCATCTTAGCTTCCACGCCATCCATCTTAGCTTCCACACCTTTCCTCAAACCATCCATATTATCCTTCAAACCATCCATCTTCGCTTCCATGCCTTTCTTCAAAACATCCATTTCATTTTTTGTTGCTCTTTGCGAGAGCGAAAGTTGGTGCACTTGCTCTTGTAATTTTGATAGATCATGTTGCAATTCTTCATCTTCATGAGTCATGGTAGAGTATTCTGAGGGCTTAATGGGCGTTGAATTATTTTTAGGAGGCATTTTAGAACCCAATACTAAAATATATTCTCAATAGGCCCTTGGAATCACTTCAAATTGATTTTTTTACACAAGACTTATGCAATTCGGAAACAAATACACACATTTTTCTTGATTTTGAGGAGCTTGATATTGAAACTAAATTATCTCTGTGATTTTGGATCTTCAATATCTGAAATTTAGGCCTGAGATAGCCCTATGAATCCTCTTTTGAATGCCAAAGGTCTGCCCTGATTTGGATTATTCAAGGCAAAGTTACCTCCAATCTCCCACAATGACCTAATTATGGATTAGTTCAGTAGAGTGAACTTGTAATACTTTCCATGTGTTACTGCTTACTCCTTCGACTCTAAAATTAATAGAAAAGAAGCTACAGTCCGTGTACTTATGGCCACTTTTTACAGCATTCCAATCCAATGCTCAGAGAGAGAGTTATGAATATTTTCCCACGATCACCTCTTTGAGATGAAATTCGAGAGCCTAGAAAATCCCTAACTTCCACAGACCATATCTCCAAAAATATTGCGAACCAAGCTCTGAAATTTTGCGACGATGTTCGTCAAGATTTCGTCTTCACGCTCTAAAACTTTCAACTTCTAAACCTGTTTTGAAACAAGCTCCAAGATAGAAGAAAAGAGATATCAACGCCTTAGAAATAAGCCACTTCGAGGGGGAAACCTCCAATACATTACATGAATGAAAAATTCTTGGATGATACAAATGACAAAACCTCCTTTCTATATATAGGAGTCCATGGGGCCACAATGTAATCCTATTAGGTCCAAAATATAACCCTATCCGACCTAAAAATAATAATGTAACGGCACAATAATAACAATATCGAGGTTACAAGGGTACAACGATAAAAATAAGGGGGGATACTGTAGAAATTTGAATAACTGATATACTATTCACTGAGATTCTCCTGATCACACACTATTTTAGCTTCATGCATAATACAAAATCTCTTCTACCATTGATCATTCATTGCGGAAATATAAACAATTGCATACACACATTAAAACCAAAAACAATCACACATATGAACACAGTATTTAATGGGAAAGCTTAAAGCTGAAAACCCCAACTATATGTATATCATATGTCATGGAGATCATGTAACAATCATTGTAGAAATCTCCTAACAAACTCTCAGCACAACCTCGAATTGCTACACACTATCAAGCTAGATCTATCAAAACACATGCTCCAATCTTTTGCCACTTGATAGCCAGCCTCTATTGTGTAATCAATGCTATTGGATGGCTAATTAAATAACATAAACCACCTGGCTTGTACTGCGCAATCCTTATGGGCTTCTCCAATTATCTGTGTGTTGCAAATAGCAACTGTATAGTCACAACTGATATTTAACCTGCTCTTTCACCTATCTCTGCACTGGTCTCCACTGAAACTGTCTGTGCACTGAAGTTAACTGATGCATTATTTAGTTGATTAATGAGTTTATAATTAGTGAATTAATTAATAATTAATTCACACCACTCTCACTAATTTTATCAATTAGTTAAACTAGATACAAATAGTTCAATTATGTTTAGATTAGTTAAACTGAATACAACTCCACTAACTTCCTCAATCAACTCCACCAAACTCTGTCACATGAGTTCTAACTGAAGTATCCATGCAATAGCTCCACATAAACCTTAGGAATAGTGTAATTCCTTTTGTCAGCTCATATGCCACATCTATGCACTTAACTAAAGTGCTCCAAGAGAATAAGATAATGTTTAGAGTCCAAATACTATTAAGAGCTAATAATATTCGACATATCTATTTTTAGACTGGCAATCTAAAAATAGATTCCACCCAGTATGTCTAAAAATATAGGTCCATATATTTTTTCCGACTTGACCAACCATCCAAAAATAGCATCCTGAAACTCATAGAACATGATCCATATGTCTAAAAATAGACATAGTCTAAAAATAGACTTTGCGCCAAAAATAGCTTGCGGTCCCACTTAGTGAAGGCAACTCTTTTCACTAATCTCATCTTCTTATTTCAATCTCAACACTCCCTCTCAACAAGATAAGGATTATCTGCAACCCCTATCTTGCCCCTGTGGTATTCTAATTTTCTCCTAGTGAGCACCTTCGTCAAGATATTAGCATCCTGATCCTCCGTGGGAATGTATGAAAGTAACATGATCTTCCGCTGCACAAAATCTCTGATATGATGATACCGGCTGTCAATGTGTTTAGATATATCATGAAATTAACCAAGATTTTAATGCAACTCTGATTATCACAATAAATCACAGTAGGCTCTAAGTGTGAACTGAACAACCCGACCAGGATCTTCCTCATCCATATAGCCTCGCATGCAGCCAAACTTGCTGCCATATACTCTGGCCTCTATTGAACTAAGTGCCACGGATCTTTGCTTCCTGCTGTATCAAGAAACTATTGTCGACCCGATACTGAAAATCCCTCCAGATGTGCTCTTTTTGTCCGTTGGGCTCCCTGCCCAATCTGCATCCGTGAAGCCACATAGCCTCACCTCATCCGACTGTCTGTACCATAATCCATATCTCGATGTGCCTATGAGATATCTCAATACATGCTTGTCTGCCTTCTAGTAGAGCTTGGTTGGCTTAACCATAGCTTGTGAAAGTTGGTTAAATGCATAGCATATGTCGGGTCGTGCATTGACCAGATACATGAGCGACCCCACCAACTGTCGATAAACAGTGGCATCCACTACCTTCGCTGAAGTAGCATCCTCCTTCCTCCATCCACCAGGAAGAGGAGTATCAACGGGCTTGCAGCCATGCATGTTGAACTTCTCCAGTATCTCCTAGGCATACTTTCCTTGAGAAACAAACACTCCATCACTGCACTGCCAAATTTCCAATCCCAAGAAATAATGAAGGAGGCCCAAGTCCTTCATCTCAAACTATTTTGCAAGATCATCCTTGCATGAGAGTATCAACAGCTCATCACCTGTCAAAATCAAATCATCTACATAAAGTACAATGATCAGCAACTTACCCTCCACCACAATCTGGTATAGGTTCAGATCTGCCTCACTCTTGGAGAATCCAAGTCTGGTGAAATAACTGTCTATCTGTGCGTACCAAGGACGAGGTGCTTGTTTCAACCCATACATCGCTCTCTTGAGCCTGCACACATGCGACTCACAGCTGAAGATCTCTAAACCTTCAGGCTGCTCTATGTACACCTCCTCTTCAATGAATCCGTTGAGGAACACAGTCTTCACATCCATCTAATGAATGCGCCACCCCATCTGCGCTGAGAGAGCAAGAATCGTCTGTATGGAAGAATAACTTGTGACAGGTGCAAAGGTCTCCTCATAATCAATCCCCTCAATCTGTGAAAAGCCTCGGGCAACAAATCTCACCTTGTACTTCTCCACACTCCCGTCAGCTGCCTGCTTCACCTTGTAGATCCACCTCGAACCCACCACTGATTTCCCCTTTGGCCTCGGGACAATCTCCATGCACTGTTTCTAACAATCGAATCATAATCTTCCACCATGGCATCTACCCATGCGGGATCCTCCACAGCTTCCTCGAAAGAGGATGGCTCTGTCACGATACACTTTCTCATAAGATCCATGTATCCAGTATACCATTCAGGTGACTGTCTCTATCTGCGCTGTGATGTAGGTGCTCCTACAACCTTCTCTACATCTTGAGCCAGTCGCTCAACTTCAGTAGTGCGCTTCCGCCCTATGATGGTTGGCACTGCTTGAGTGGTTTCTTCCACTCCATGAACCTCATCTTGTGGCTGATCCACATCCAGAGACTCATCCTTAGGAACTAATAGCTCCTCATCTACATGCAAGTGTGGCTCCCTCTCAAGCGAACACTTCACGGCTTTCTCCTCATGAAATCTGATATCATGTCACACAACAGTCTTGCGACTATCTGGAAAATACACACGATAGTTGTGGGGTGTATCAATGTACCCCAGAAATATCACAACCTCTGCAATAGGCTCCAGCTTATTCCTGGCACCCTTTGTCACATGAATGTAAACAGGTGAAAAAAAAATCCTCAAATGGGAAATATCAGGCTGCTTACCAGAAAACGCCTCCTTGGGTGTACTCATGCCAAGTATCCTGTGAGGACAACAGTTCTGCACATATACTGTAGTATTTCATGCCTCTGCCCACAAGTGAATGGGTAGGCCCTAATCATGCAACATCGCCCGTGCAGCACCCACGATCGTTCTGTTCTTCCGCTCCGCAACCCCGTTCTGTTGTGGGTTATGAGGTGCTATGAGCTCTCTTCAAATTCCTTCTGCGCTGCAAAAGTCCTTGAATTTTCCAGAGATGAATTCACCACCATTGTCGCTCCTAAGAGCCTTCACCTACTTCCCTGATTCTTTCTCAACCAGTGCCTTGAACTCACAGAACTTTGAGTATGTCTCGCTCTTCTTCTGCATGAAGAAGATCCAGCACTTACAAGAAAAATCATCAACAAATATCACATAATACCTGTGCTTTACTATCGAAGCTACTGAGAAAGGTCCACACATGTCTGTGTGAATTCTCTCAAGGATCGTCATGGTGCAACTATCCTTCTCGTGAAAGGTGGCTTTCACAAATTTTCCCAAGGTACATCCCTTGCACTGATCTAAATGCAAAAGTATACCCTTAGGAAGCCCAGTAGAAATCTGTTACAGTATCTTCAAAGCTCCATGGTGAAGGTGGCCCAATCTCTGGTGCCACAGCTCACCATCATCTCGGCTCACCACTCCTTTTGCCTTGCCTGCCATTGCTGCGCAGCCATCTACCTGCAATTTATAAAGGTTCTTAACTCGAACCCCTATCCTCCGGGTCTCACCAGTTTCCTTACTGCGCAGGAAAGCCTTTCCCTCGCTAAAGACAACATCATATCCCTTGTCTTCTAACATCTCTGTTGAGCCCCAAAGATGTTCTTCTCTTTCACCACATTCCACTTCATTTTCTTTGTCCCTCATCAATTACATGCTTAACTGATCAATAGGATTAATTAAAATTTCTTTAAGAATTTATATAATGACTAACTTGCTATGTTTTTATGGTTTTTTTGGTGTAGTAATTTTGACTAAGACTCGGCTATATAATACAGGCATTCCGTAGCCAGTCGTCTGTTCTACAGCCATCCTCATGTTTATGTAGGTTCCAGGTGTCACTGCAAAGAAAAAGGCATATGGGTGAAATCCACAACACCTCCCCATCATCTCTTGCTCCCCATAAAGTCTGAGTTAAAGTTTCCAAGCGGTTATGAATGTAGAAGAGAAGCAGTTTCCTATCAAAACACAGACTCTACAGATGTCCGAAGTAAAGCACGAGACTGTTAATAAGAGTTTTAATTTGATTAGAAGTGGAAAGACACTTATCCCCTTTTTTCTCAAATATTATTTATGTAACTTCATTATAAGTATGACTCGGGAGACCGAGAAACTGTTGGTTAGATTTTGTTTTTGTTGCTAGATCTCAGAGAACTGTGATACTCTGTTTTGAAGAATTTCTCCTTTAATGAAAGAAGCATCATTTTATTGCACGAGCTGATTCAATATTGAGTAGATTTGTGTGCAACTCCGGTGGTAGAGGGCCCCTGCTACCTGAGGAGCTTTGTTCATATAATTTAGATAAGAATTTAGCCTTGTTTCATTCCTAGTTTAATTGACTTTCTGAACTTTGCGTTTTATATTCATTTGCATTAGATGCTACAGTTTAGTCTCGTTCCTACGTATTATTCCAAAATATCACTAATGTCGAATGAGGTGTAACTGTAGTATTTTAGGAGTGAGTTTTACGTTCTTGTGCTCAATTAAATCAGTTGTTACAACTAGGCATGATCTTATAAACTCTTCCAAAATATCACTAACTTCAGATGGGACATAGCTGTGGTGTTTTAGAGCTTTGTTGTGTTTTGTTGAATTGTATGATTTCATGCTCATTTACATAACATGTTGCAGCCAGTCCTGTTCTACAAACTATTCCAAAATACCACTAATTCTGAATGAGACAGAGCTGAAACATCTTAGTGATTAGTTTCATCTTTAGTCTAGTTGTAGTACTCCGAAGGTAGATGTTATTCTAGCTCAATTCCAGTTCACTGTATTTAAAGTTAGGTTAATGACATTTTAGTTTAGTTGTGATCACTGTGTTTCAATTCTGATCAATTGCATTCAAGTTTCATTGTTCTTTAAGTTGTGTTGACTATCAAAATTAGACTTCACGGCCTTCATTGTTTACAAACTAATCTTGTTCTGACTTTCTACTAATGCATCATCATATGAACAAGAATAATTTAGTGATATCAGTTTGAGGCCTTGATTGATCTGCAATCCCTTGCAATTTCAAAATTAAACAGTTCTTTCCAAAAAATATTTTAGAAAATCTCTAACTTTTGAATAAGGTTTAGTGGTGACAAGTTGAGCTGCAGAATGAATTGATCTTAGCATGACAAGTTAATTCATAGTAGAAATCTTATTGTGTTACAAATAATCTTTTTCCAATTGTGTTCCAATAAACTTCTAGCCATGGATGAGATTCTTTGTAATATTGTAAGATGATTGTTTATTTAGTAGAACCTCATTTACACTAAACTTGTCCATTTCTCAAGCTATTCCAATATATTTCTAAATGAAGGAATTGGATGGGTACATGTTATTATTTATTGAGTTCATGTTGTGATTTATTTCCTTGCTATGAGTCATTATCAAACTTTGCATTTTCTGCTCTTTACTTCCTTACACAGTTTAGAATAGGTTTTTCTCTGTTTTTAGTGTGTCCAACAACTGTCCTTCATCAACATTTAGTGCTTTCCTTTTTAACACAAAACTATAAAACCAAAAACATCAGAAAAAAACTAAACACAACGTAGTGAGAAACAAATACCTAGGCACATATGGTGCACCTCACTTCAACAGTTTACTAGCCCTGGTTGACAATTAATGACCTGAATTTAGGAACACTAAGTTGAGCACAACAATCGCCACAGAGATAAGATTCTTCTTCAATCCTGGAGCATGCATCACTTCCTTCAATACGAAGGGTTTACTAGACTCCCTCTCAAAGGAAATGGTACTGATACGGGTCACACTGTATCTACCATCATCGCCCATCTCGATGTGCACTCCAAGATCTTTCTCATCCAGATCACTAAACAAATCTCGATATCCTTTCATGTGAAAAGACACACCATTGTCAAGAAACCACACTGAACCCATCATACTTGAGACCAAGCATGCGATCATCAAAAAATCCAGCTCAAATTGCGAGGATAAGGCCTCTCCAGCTACAGATCCAGCAGCCTGTTTATTTTTCTTCTTCTGTGGACAACTAGTGGCATAATGTCTGTTTTGGTGACAGTGAAAGCACTTCACCTTGGACATGTCATGCTTCTTGCCTTTCGCACCGGAATGAGAAGCTTTATTGCTCTTCCCCTTCTTTTCTTTGGTAGCCAAAGAGCAATTCTCTTCATTAGAGTTATTTGATGAAGATCCATCCCTGGTACTCCACCTTATCTCCTCTTGCACAAGATCCGACCAAAGTCGCTCCCATCCTGGAAATTTCTTCCGACCATTGACAGAGTCCTGATAGGAATGCCAAATTTTCGGAAGCCCAGGGAGAGCTAAGCTCAGCAAGTCCTCATCATCAATAGTAACCCCCACACTTCCCAACTGATCCCTGCATTGGATGAACTTCGTGAGGTACTTGGGCATACTGTCGCCTTTCTCCATTTTTATGTTTCTGAGTTTATCCTTGAGCGCCAACTTCCTCTGGTCGCTCTTGCTTTGAAATAAATCTATCAAAGATTTCCACATCAAGAATGGAGAAGACTTACCATGAAGGCTGGACACTATGGGATCCTTCACACCTTCCAACAGAATCCTTCAACACTTTGCTGTCTTCTTTTGCCATGCATCAAGTACGACAGCATCACTAGAAGTAGGTTTTGGAATTTCTGCATCTATGAACTCCTTCAACCCATTGTCATCTAGCACTGCCTCCATCCTGTCCTTCCATGCAATATAATTCGAGTTTGCCTCAAGGGCATACTCCAATCACAATCCGTTGAAAGACATCTCAACTTTGACACCAAGAAAACACTACTGCAAATTCAAATTCCACCGGCTCAAAACTCAACCGCTTCAATGTTTTGCAATTTCTCCAATGATCAATATTGCTCTGATACCATGTATAAATTTGAATAAATTATATATTATTCACTGATATTCTCCTGATCACACACTATTTTAGCTTCATGCATAATATAGAATCTCTTTTACCATTGATCATTAATTGCGGAAATATAAACAATTGCATGCCCACATTAAAACCACAAACAATCACACATATGAACATAGTATTTAATGGGAAAGCTTAAAGCTGAAAATCCCAACTATCTGTATATTATATGTCATGGATATCATGTAACAATCATTGTACAAAGCTCCTCACAAGCTCTCAGCACAACCTCGAATTGCTACACACTATCATGCTATATCTAGCAAAACACATGCTCCAACATTTTTCCACTTGATAGCCAGCCTCTATTGCATAATCAATGCTATGGGATGGCTCATTAAATAACATAAACCACCTGGATTGTACTGCGCAATCCTCATGGGCTTCTCCAATTATCTTTGTGTTGCAAATAGCAACTGTATAGTCACAACTGATAGTTAACCTTCTCTTTCACCTATCTCTGCACTACTCTCCACTGAAATTGTCCATGCACTGAAGTTAAATGATGCATTCTTTAGTTGATTAATGAGTTTATAATTAGTGAATTCATTAATAATTAATTCACACCACTCTCACTAATTGTATCAATTAGTTAAACTAGATACAAATAGCTCAACTATGTTTAGATTAGTTAAACTGAATACAACTCCACTAACTTCCTCAATCAACTCCACCAAACTATATCACATGAGTTCTAACTGAAGTATCCATGCAATAGCTCCACATAACCCTGAGGAATAGTGTAATTCCTTCTGTCAACTCCTGTGCCACATCTGTGCACTTAACTGAAGTGCTCCAAGAGAATAAGATAATGTTTAGAATCCAAATATTATTAAGAGCTAATAATATTCGACATATCTATTTTTAGACTGGCAATCTAAAAATAGATTCTACCCAGTATGTCTAAAAATAGAAGTCTTTCTTTTTTTTCCGACTTGACCAACCATCCACAAATAGCATCCTGCAACTCATAGAACATGATCCATATGTCTAAAAATAGACTTTGCGCCAAAAATAACCTGCGGGCCCACTTAGGAAGGTGACTCTTTTCACTAAGCTCATCATCTTGTTGCAATCTCAACAGATAAACTAACATAATAAGGGACTACACTATTAATATAGGGACTTACCATGCCCCTCTCCTTCAAACAAAATTTGTCCTCAATGCTTGATTATTTCTTGATGATTCTGTATAAAATTATCATCCTCCCATGTGAAATCTTCTACAAAAAAGTTCTTTCACTTGCTAAGATACTCTGAAATTGATCGTACTTGTCGAGTTATTGTTTCTATGACTGCTTCAGAACTTCTTTCGATGTGATGTTGATCTTCCTTCTGTTTCATTACATTCTGCACCAAAGTTAGGTTATCCTTTGAGAGTTTGAGAACTTTTTGTTGATGCTCGATGTGATCTTCCACTAATTTATCATCCATATTAGCTATTATTTGATCCTTAAAACCATCCAAATTAGCTATTATTTGATCCTTAAAACCATCCAAATTAGCCTCAATTTCTGCTTTTAAACCATCTATGCCATATTTGGTTGCTCTTCGTAAGATCGAAATTTGTTTCACTTGGTACCGTAATTTTGATATATCATACTGCAATTCTTCCTCTTCATGCGTCATAGTATAGCTTTTTGAGGGCTTAATGGGTATGGAATTATTTTTTGGAGGAATTATAGAACCAAATGCTAATAAAAATTATAAAATATGCCCTTGGAATCACTTCAAACTTCTTTTTCAAACAAACATTATGCAATTTTAAAAACCAAATACACACATTTTTCTTGATTTTTAGGAGCTCGATATTGAAACTGAATTATATATATTTTTTCACATCTTAAATATATGAAATTTGGCACTGAGGTAGACCTCTAAATTATCTTTCGAATGCCACAATTCTGACCTGATTTGGATTCTTGAAGACAAAGTTGTTCCCAATCTCCTACGATGACCTAATTATGGATTGGTTCAGTAGAGCGAAATTGTACAACTTACCACGTGTCACTTTTTCCTCATTCGGCCCTAAAATTGATAGACAGGAAACTACAGTCTATGTACTTCAAGCTGATTTTTACAAAATTCCAATACAATGCTCAGAGAGAGATTTATGAAGATTTTCCCACAATCACCGCTTTGAGATGAAATTCGGGAGCCTGAAAAAGACCTAACTTCCACAGATCATATCTCCGAAAATATTATGAACCAAGATCTTAAATTTTTCAAAGTTGTTCCTTGGGAGTTTTTTATCATTCTATAAAAATTTCATCTTCTGAATCTTTTTATAAAACACGTTATAGTGAAACTGTCGCGTTGACCTGTTTAGGTTAAATTCAGGAACCTGCAAAATTCCCTAACTTCCACAACTCATATCTCCGAAAATATTGTGAACCAAGCTCTGAAATCTTGCAACGATCTTCCTCAATATTGCAGCTACACACTCTAAAAATTTCAGCTTCTGACACTTTTTAGAAAAAAAGGTATAGCGAAAATTCCATGATGACCTATTTGGAGCAACGAATCCCTAGAATCCAAAGCTCTGATACCAAATGTTGTGAAACTAGCTCCAAAAATAAAATAAAAGAGATATCAAGCCTTATAAATAAGCCACTTCAAGGGGTAAACCTCCAATACATTACATGAATGAACAATTCTTGGATGATACAAATGATAAAACCTCCTTTCTATATATAGGAGTCCATGGGGCCACAATGTAATCCTAGTGGGTCCACAATGTAACCCTAGCTGACCTAACAATAATAATGTAAGGGCACAATAATAACAATATGGGGGTTACATGGGTAAAAAAACAAAAATAAGGGGGGATACACTAACATAATAAGTGACTACACTATTAATATAGGGACTTAACAGAACCTTCATAAAAAAAACGTTATAGCAAAAATGCCACGATGACCTGTTTGGAGTAGCGAAACCCTAGAATCCAAAGCTATGGTACCAAATGTTGTGAAACCAGCTCCAAAAATAGAATAAAAGAGAGATCAACGCCTTATAAATTAGCCACTTCGAGGGGGAAACCTTTAATACATTACATAAATGAAAAATTCTTCGATGATACAAATGAAAAAACCTCCTTTCTATATATAGGAGTCCATGTGACCACAATGTAATCCTATCCAACCTAACAATAATAATTTAAGGGCACAATAATAACAATATGGGGGTTACAGGGGTACAACAATAACAATAAGGGGGTTACACTAAAAACAATAAGGGACTACACTAGTAATATAGGGACCTAACAGGTGGTTTTCCACAACATAATGATGTCACATGGATCAATCTCATATGCATAATATATGGGACTATCATGTCCCTGCTTCCACTATGAAAA
This sequence comes from Pinus albicaulis, assembly GCA_034641835.2. Taxonomy (NCBI): domain Eukaryota; kingdom Viridiplantae; phylum Streptophyta; class Pinopsida; order Pinales; family Pinaceae; genus Pinus; species Pinus albicaulis. Next base: position 709,133,096 of record CM076582.1, read on the forward strand.
TTCAACTCTATTTTTTGTGTGGAATTTTTATGATAGTTGGGTACCACTCTTAATGATGCAAGAGTCCCTCTAATTAGAGAAATTTCTCCATCCTCACCTCTTGGTGGTGGTGGATCATCTCCTCCTATTCTAGCACTGTGACCCTTCTCTTGTTCTTCTTCTTCTTCTTCCTTGTCTTCTGAGAATACCTCTATGCAGTGTGCCTTTTCTACTTCACATTTGTGTATGGGTGCCCAAGATTCTTGGCATGTGAAGCAAATATTTCTTCTCCTCAAATCTCCTTAGACATCATCATCAAGAGGTTTTTTATTTTGGCTCTCCTTTGAAAGAGGAGCCTTATCATCTTTTTCCTTTGATGGAAAAAAGAGCTTGTGCTGAAATGTTGCCTTTGCTTTTGGCAAGGAATCTTGAAGATATCTAGCCCTTTCAAAGGCATCTTGAAGGGTAGTGGGCTTGGTAGACTTAACCAACCCATAAAGAGGTTCATATAACCCATCAATGAACATGGAGACCCTTCTTGTTGCATATAAATTAGGAACCATAATGGAAATTTTTAAAAATTCAGAAATATAAGTTTCTGGATTACTTGATTGTTTTAGCTTTGCAAACCCCATGAATGGTGCTTCAGGATATCTTCTATAATACCTCTCCACCAACCTCCTTGTGAACTCTAAATATGCAGTCACATTGGCATGACCCAATGTAGACAAGCCATGGAACCACCAATCATGTGCTTCACCCTCAAAGTGCAGTGTTGCGATCTCAATCGCCTCCATTTTTGGAACTTTTTTCAACTGGAAGTAGATGTAAAACTTCTCTACCCATTATTTGGCAGTGCATTAGATGACCCATCAAAGTTGGGTAAGAAAAATCTACCCATAGTGCAGTGTAGATCATGATTCTGAATGAATCCTCCACATCTATTGTGATGTCTAGGTTTCCTATTGTCCTTAATTTGAAAAAATTCTTGAAAACTCAAGTAGTCCTTGAATCTCTGAGTTTGAGACTCATAATCCATGAAATAGTATTCAAGGGATTCTTGTTCTTGAAACCCTTCATTTCCCACTACCAAGAATGTAGGAATTGTAGAGCATTGGGAAACTTGTTGTTGCTGCACTGGTTGATCACTCCAGTGATGAGAAATATCGAAGCCTTCACTATGTTGAAATCCTTTAGGGGATTCCTTGTATCTATCCTATCTCATCTCCTTTATTTCTCTAGCAATGTCTTGCATAGCTTTGAGAAGAATCCTAGGAAACTCTTTCTCTTCATATTCTCCTCCAGATAAAGGTGTTTTACCCTTGTCTTATTTCTCATTTGTATAATCAAACTTCCAGTGTCTTATTCTTTGATACCTCTTCTCTCTATCAGTAAGAGTATCTCCTTCTTCAGATGACATATTGGCTTTTCAAGATGCACAGGTTGTGCCAAGATTATGCTCTGATACCACTGTAATATTCCCAAAAGGGAAAAGTGGGAATATAGTGCAAAATGTTGGAACAATAGTGTTAAACATCATATAAAAGAAAGAGGCCAATATGGAGACCTTCCATTCATCATAACATTAGCATATATATGTAAAATAATGGGCCAAAAATCATAATACAAGATAGAACAAGCCTCCAATGAACAAAACCCTCAAAAGAGGTGCTGCTACTATATATTGAAATACTGAAACACTGATACAACGTAGTTTTAAAGGCATTTCTACAGAAAATCAATATAAAAAAGATCATGGGCTGATACGTGCCTCAAAATATAGATCCATACAGATCTGAGTAGTATACAACCTCCAATTAAGAACCCCTTAAGGGTTTTTCAACAAAACACCATGTACAAGGTGGGAATCTAAGCCCTAGGGCTGAATATCCACTACAAAATATAGATCTAGAAAGGGTGGATGATCTAATATGAAAAATAATGCAGCCTCATCCAATAGACTCTCTATATAAAGGGCTAATCCCTTCTCTAGAAAACCTCCTCTCCAAATGGTGTGCCAAAACCACCCTGCAACTCCTCCCTCAAAATAACGCAGATCTGGAAAGAAACTGCACTGTAGGGGTGAATAAATATGTGGCATGATGCCAAGATCTGAAAATATGCACAAGGTTCTTCCTTAGTATCCCCCCAATGGAAAGGAAGCATTCTCCACTGAAAATAAGTAATGAGGTGACCCAAATATGGTCTCCACTGTTGTAACCTGTAGAACAACTCAACCCTCAACATGATATGCATTGTAGATGTAAGATGAAGCTTTGGCCAAATGCTTGATAGTGGAAGTGAATTACAAGAATCCTCCAAGAGCTTCTCAACAGAAGAGGTGGGATTCCAGTGCTAAACAACACACCAATATCAGCTAAAGAGCTAGAGAAATCTATATGTCTAAACAAACCATATATTCAGAAATATCAAATACATAAACATCATGAATATGGTTGCCATCCTCTTCCTTTTATAATATATGAGCTTCCAAACCCTAAGCCTCATTCATTTATGACCCTACTTCCATGTAATGTGTCTCCATCTAAAACTGCGTTGTCCCTCATTGATTTTCACTCCTCCATGACAACATTGTTGATTTGGTCAAAGTTGACCCAGTCAAGATGTTCCAACCCCTTTTCACACCTAAGGGTGCTTAATTAAGCTGCCAATATGTTTTCCTTTTACATTGGCATTTATTTATTCAATATTAAGGAGACTTATGGACCTACATTGTCCTCTTATTCATAAAACAAAGCAGAAAAGAAAAAAAATTTAATATTCCAACTAGCTCATGGCTAATTGGGAATATTACAAGTGGTATCCATAAACTACATCGAGTCTTCCTTCACAGGAAATGTGTTTATTTATGTGAAATGCGACTTCATCCCAAGGGTAAAGGAGGCTTTCTCCTCTCACTCCATTTTTTTCCTTAATGAATTCTTCATTTGGAAGAAAGAAATTATTTTTAGTTGTAGTGTTGGAAACCCTATCTTCTCTATTGCACTTGAATCCTAGAGGAAAAGTGGTCACTCTGCTAATCAATTCAGGTGTTATGGTGATAGTTAGACCTCTGACCATAGTGGTGGCCCTATCATTTTCTTATGAGTGTAGGGCCACTACAAAATCTCGAGCCACTTCATCATCAAATCCCTTGAGGAGCTCAAATAATCCTAGCCACTAATGATTTCTAAAAACATAAATCACTTGAGGGAGTAATATGATTCTCTTGATATTTGTGGGTTACCTTTTGTTAAATCCTACCCCCATTTTATGGCCGTGTCAAGGAGGTGGCTGGATGGTTTTTTTTCTGAGAATATTGGTAATGTGGGGCCTTAGAGATTACAAGTTAACATAAACTTATATTACCTTGATTATATTTCTTTAAGAAGCCTCTTAAATTCTAAATTATTGTTGTCATTGTGTATAATTTTTCATGGAAAAAATTCACAACTTAGTGAGGTGACATCCACTTACCTCTATCCTATGGTGTTTTATTGCTTGGTAGATGGTGGTTTTGGGTGTTAATACCACCTGTGAGTGGCTCTCACTGAAATTATGATCATTGTGCATCCTTTTGTAGACTATCTTGTAGCATCAACAGATTTCATGTATCATGAGTTTGCAACAGCCTTCAAACTTGGTGTAGAGTTCTTCAGTGGCTCATGTCACTCTCCTTCTCTAAATTCTCTCAAAATTCTCAATGGAATGAGGAGAATATGCCAAAACACCCCTTTATGTCAACTTGAAAAAATTTGGAGCGGAGTGGTGACTCATAATTTTCCATGGGGTTTCCTCTTTTGGACCATTGGTCCCACTCAACTTAATCATTGTAATTTTCCTCAGAATCACCTCCATCTCCCCTTCATTTCATCCTTAGCATATTTTAATTCCCAGGTGGCATGCAAAAATTCACTTCCCATTCACTTTAATTCAGGAGCATAGCCAAGTTAACTGACCACCTTTTTGCCTTTGTAACTTATAATTATTGAAATTAATTCATTTTGGCCAATATGATGCATATCGAGAGGGCGAAGGGTCATACCTAAGCCTACCTACTGCTGAGGATTTGTAGAAATTATTTGATGCAGGGAGCTGGAGCCTGGTGAAATCCATCATTTTTTTTTCCTTTGCTATGTTTTTTTATGCATATTTTCTAAGTGAGTTTCTTAAAACTTTTATTTGCTAGTTATTTTTGCATGTGTTTCATGGAGTTCCTCAGGTGTTGTTGCTGGTGTGGTATTCCTCCTAGAGTATTTTACTGGTCATCTAGAGTGATCTCCATCAACTTCCTCTCACTGTTTAGGCTTGTTGCATCATGTACATGGTTGCTACATGAAGTGATCCACTTCCTGTATCAGTCCTATTTCTGCTGCTTGGGAGCTCCATGTTGCTGAGAAATGAGGGGAAACAATGTAGGAATGTTAGGGATGGAGCTATTGAGTGACTAGAGCGATGGAAAGGTGAGGGTAGAGGTCCCATATATATATATATATATATATATATATATATATATATATATATATATATATATATATATATATATATATATATATATAGATAGATAGATAGATAGATAGGTGACCTAGCTCATAGTGGAGAAAAAGAGGGTTTAAAGAGTGAATACTTATGCATGGAGTGGAGTGAGGGTTAGGAGTTGTAGGTATGGGGAAAAAATGGTTTTCATTATTTACTTGAAGCTTACATGTCCTTGATTGAGCTTCCTTTCTCTCGGATGACATTCCTGTAGCAGTACAGGGTTTCCTGTAGCACTATAGAAAATCTTGTAGCATCCTAGGAAATCTTGTAGCACTTGCAGAGGGGAAAAAGCATGGAATTTTTTCTCACTTGAAGGGAAAAATGGATGGTTGGATGCATGTTGGGGTTACTCATGGAGTGGGTAGGCATAGGAGAGAGAGAAAAGATAAAGAAAACTTATATTCTTTTTTGAAACCATCCTTGATCAACGACCTGCAAAACATAAATAAGTGAGTGTATAGGTGTTGTTTTCATTATTTCTTTTTCTCTTTTTCTCTTTGTCTATTTTTCTCTCTCTCTCTTTTTTGAAGATAGATGGGCTACCTCCAAAGAGGTTTTCAACCCAGAAACATCCCTTGGGAACCTCAAAGAGGTTTTTACGCAAGGTTATTTTATTTATTTATTTATTTATTTTATTTTATTTTCTACTCCAAGATCACCTCATGGAGTTTTTCAACCCAGAAGTTGGCCTTGGATGCCTCAGAAAATTTTTCACCCATGCATTTTTATTTTATTTTTTCTAGAAAGGGGAGGTGTTGGAAACTATGGAGCTTCCAATGACATACACCTCCATATTTATGGAATTAATAAACTTAGCCCTAGAAAGGGGCTTATTGTACAATTTGAGTCTATAACCATTGAAAAGAAGTGGGATCCCCTCCTCATCTATGGTTCTGATCTGAAAAGCTCCATTTTCATAACATTTTTCCACTTGGTAAGGTCCCAACCATCTTGTCATTAATTTTACTTTGAAATCCTTGAACTTGGATCATAGAGCAGTGCCCAATCTCCTTCTTTAAATTCTTTCTCTTTAATTTGTGTAATATTCCAAAAATTTATCCTTCAGCTAAATGGAATATTATATTTTGATTTATCACTAAGTAGGTGAATAAATGGGTAGGAAGGCCCATAAGTCTCCTAATCAGCAATAAAAACACTTCAAGTTTGAAAGGAGACCCTTTTAGTAGCTAAATAAAGCACCTCCAAGTGTGAACAGGGGTTGGATTATGTTGATTCAATCAACTTTGACCAAGTCAATAGCGTTGTCATGGAGGAGTGGAGATTAAATGAAGAATAACGTAGTTTTGGAGGGAGATGAATCTCATGAAGGAAATGACCTAATTGAGTGGGGAAAAGGGAAATTAATCTCATATTCTATTTAAGGAAGAGGATGGCAACCATATGGGCTCATGTTTGAGATTATTATTTTGATATTGGTCTTCTTATACTTTTGCTTCCTCTTTTTGTTTAGTACGGTTGCTGTGCTATTTAGCACTGGGTATTCCCAAGTGGAAATCCCACCTCTTTCCTTGAGAAGCCTCTTGGAAGAGTATTGTATTCATTTCCACATTTAGGTTTTCAGGCTAAGCTACAACTTTCTTCATCAACGTAGTTTCTGCAAGCTATTGTGCTGTGTTGCAGGGTGTTGCAGTGGAGGGGTTAGGAACCCACTTTCTAAGCTATTTTCTCATAGGAGGAAGGTTTCCTTCTCTTGGGAGATCAGTTTGGAGAGCTCTTGGGAATATTTCAGATATTTGGCATGAGGACAACTATTTCCCCATTTCCAGCATTGTTCCAGCTAGGGATTGCGTTATTTTGGAGAGTCGCTTCAATGAGGGATCTTGTGGCTTCTTTGGAGTGTTTTCTTGTGATTGAAGGGTTAATCCTTTCATGGGAGGATGCCTTTGAGGGGATATACATCAGATCGATTGTATTTCAGCCTTATACACTCATGTTATTTAGTTTTCAATGAATCTTCAACCATTAGGCTTTAGATCCCATCTTGTATAGAGTGTATTTATGAAAACCCTTTCCTAGATCTGTATTGGGCATATATTTTGAGGCATATAATAGCCCTACATATTTTGCACATTATTTTGATGTAGAAATATATTTTAAACGGAATTTTAGTAGTCTATTTTAAACTCTGCTGTAGCAATCTTCTGTCATTCTTATATTGTGACAGCAGTTCATTTGTGGAGTGATTATTTAGGGGAGGCTTGTTCCTTCATTGTACATGATTTATGCCTCATTATTTTGATGTTTTTCTGATCTAATACATGATGTTTTGTCTCCATATTGGTCTCCAATTTTCATAATTTGATTTACACTACTATTTCCAGTTTTTTTTTCATATATTGCTGCATTCCCCATTTGGGAATACTACAGTGGTATCGGAGCATAATCTTGGCTCAGCCTATGGATCTCATCCATTATGCTATCAGTAGAATAAGAAGAAGAAGAGATGTACAGAAAAGACAAAGAGAAGACTCCATTATTTGGAGGAAGGAAGGAAGAGAGGCTCTTACAACTTCCTTTTCAATCTATACAAAGCATTAAAGGAGATCTCAAGAAGATAAGAAGAGAGAGAGAATCTCCAAAAGAGTTTGGATCTAAAGCCAAATCTAGATTTTCACATTATGTGTGTAAGCATGCAGCTACATACTATGATTCACAGTGCAGTCATATGCCCAGATCTACTATGAGGGAGATGGAAAAAGAAGAAATGCCTAGGAGGGAGACTCTTAGATATTATCTGCAGGAATATGAATCTCAAACTAAGAGGTTCAAATATCATATCACTTTCCAAGAGTTTTGCAAAATCAAAGTGGAGGGGAGCAAGCAACATGAAATGAGTATTTTTTTCCTATATGCTTATGATGGGTCACCAACTTGTTCAGTTATAGCTTGGGTGGAGGAGTTACACAACTATTTGCAGCAACACCAAGTTTCTGAAGATGAAGCCATCAAAGTTGCAACACTGAATTTTGGAGGTAAGGCCTATGCTTGGTGGATTTTTGAGTATTTTTCATTAATAAATTCAAATATTTCTTCTTATGCAAAGCTCACTAAAATATTAGTGGAAAGTTTTGATGGAAAACATTCTGAAACATCATTAGGGGGACCAAACAAACCAAAAAAAACAAAACCTTTGCATATGATGGAGGAACCTATAAACTCAAATCCACTTGAGAAAACTGGTGAAGAGGCTCACATCTTGCATAATACTTTGATAGAGGCAAGAACTCTGTCCCATATTCTTGAACAAGAGGGCATGAAGATGTCTTTTACAAAAGAGGATATTCTTACTAAGGAGGTGACTCCCATTCATAGTGAAGAGGAAGAGAAGGATGGGGGCAACATCGTTGTCACATCTAGAGCATATCTAGCACCTCATGCAGAGGTAGGTGGAGCTCTTGCTCCAACAAGAGGAATTCTTGTATCTTTGCAAGGAATTCCCCAAGATCTCATATGTGGATATCAAGGCACAATCAATGAACATCGTGATTGTGAAACATTGCAGATGGAAGGAGAAGGTAGGGAGAAAGGTCAGCATCACATGATGAGGATCCCACACCCTTATATATTTCAGAGAGTTAATACAAAGAAGAGGCAGATTGATTTGAACTATGAGGGCGGGGAAAAAGTTGTCCATCCATATGTGCAGTCTACTCTTGACATTGATGTCTCATTACATGGAGGCATTCCACCAGGGAGACCACCAGATCAGGAGATGATGAGGAATGATTCACATTGGATAGCACCACTCTTAGATCCTGGAGGGGTGGATACTTTGGAGGGGTATATTAGAGCGCAGAGAGTATGGGGCATACTCAAGGACAAGGGAGACATTCTCCCTTTTTTAGAATTACCCACTCTCACTACACATACTACGCTGAAAGAATTTGTTTCAGAGAGGGAGGATGGCACCTTCGTGGTGCGAGATATCTGCTCCATGTATTTGGAGAAATAGATGGTACTTCCTTTGATGAAGGAATCCTCCATACTTTGGAGTAGATGGAGGCCACTCATGCTTACATTGGCCAAGATCAAAAGATTCTTTTTGGATGGGAGCTTCTCATGGGAGGCCAACTTCCAAAGGTCACCACTTTGGAGGATTAATTTGGCATGGTGGATGTCAAAGGAGTAGATAGAAGCATGTGGGGAGCTTCACATTTTAGATCATCAACGTTGTCTCTTGGGAGGATTGATCCATATTGGAGGTCTCAACTTTTGGTAGAGTACTCCAAGGATCTTGGTGCCTACATGATTCTTTATGACCTGGAGGGAGATGATAGATATATGGTGGATGATGTGGTCATATATTATTATGGAAAATTATTCTTGACTAGATCTTCTGAGCTCAAGGAGAAGTTGCTACATGCAGCACATGAGGACTTCCTTTCTATGCACTTTGATGCATATCATTCTTTGATGGAGAAGTTCACTTGGGAGGGAATCCAACATGATATATTTCAGCATATGGAGAGATGCATAGCCTTAATTTTGATGGACAGTTTGGCACAACCACTTCCCTACTCGTTGAGAGTGAGGGAGAAATTTCAAATGAGCCATTTCAGCTCAATGACCAAAGTACAAAGTAGAGAAGGTACATTTTTGCATTATGATTTGCACTTATTTACTTTATATGAGAAACATGTTGTATTAAGGAGGTTCATTCCTTCTTATACATTATATTATGATGTAATTGAGGCCAAATGTAGCATTGAGATTGGCTATCCTATTGGTGGTTTGTGGGGGAAGCCACATAATTCTTGGTGTGCACCATTGACACCACATTTTACCTTCATGATCCTATATTATAGGATGATTGTGGTAGAAAACAAGTGGATGGAAAAGCACTTGTTATTATTTGATTTGAGGTAGGCAGGGGATGCACTGCACTGGTTCCATGTGTAGAACTATTATCCACTTTCCGGTTGTCATATGGCAACTTGTTTTCATTGGTTTCTGCTTCCATATGTTGGTGATGTTCTCATGTTTATGAGAATATTTGTTGGGAGAGTGTCTCAAGAGTTGGAGGTGCCCATTGGGGGTATTATTCTCCCTACTTTACATGTTTCATGTTTCAGGAGAAACAATGGGCAAACAATGATTGCCATACTACATCTCTTTTCTTCATGTGGGAGGAGCCATTTGGAGAACTTGAATTTTTGGAGGCACTTCATGGCTGATTTATTTGGTGGGGTAGCTTCGGACATTCTTAAAGGCCATTAAATTTCAGCCCAAGATCAGCAGCAGGGCCATACATACCATAAATGGAGAGAGAAACAACTTGGGTGGAAGAATTTAATCTCTCCATACAACCCCAATACATTGCATGAACCGGGGGTTGAGGATTCTTTTGATGAGCTACCTAGAATGGATCATTTTATTTGGATGATAGCATGGGTTTGGGAATTTATCATTTGGAATGAGATCCCCTATGCTTGTCATAACTCCTATCTTGAGAGGGCCATTGGACAAAAAGAAGGTTTCCACTTACACCTTCCACCTTTTCATGATGTGAACCATTTGGTTTTGCATACTTGGGAGGAAACATTGGAGGGCAGATTTATTGCAAATTATTTTGAGCAGTGGTGTGGACTATTGATGAGGAGGTCACAAGAGGAGGAGGGGAGGAATTTTTCTCTCCTTAAACATTTTCTTGAGTACAAGCAACATTTTGGAGGGGAGGACTATAATATTCCAAAAATTTAGCCTTCATCTAAATGGAATATCATAGTTTGATTTATCACTAGGTAGGTGAATAAATGCGTAGGAAGGCCCATAAGTCTCCTAAGAAGCAATAAAAAAACTTCAAGTGTGAAAGAAGACCCTTTTAGAAGCTAAATAAAGAACCTCCAAGTGTGAACAGGGGTTGGATCATGTTGATTCAGTCAACTTTGACCAAGTCAACAGTGCTGTCATGGAGGAGTGGAGATTAAATGAAGAATAACACAATTTTGGAGGGAGATGGATATCATGAAGGAAATGACCTAATTGAGTGGGGCCAAGGGTAAGTAAGCTCATATTCTATTTAAGGAATAAGATGGAAGCCATATGGGCTCATGTTTGATATTATTATTTTGATATTGGTCTGCTTAGACTTTTGCTTCCTCTTGCTATTTAGCAGGGTTGCTGTGTTGTTTAGCACCGGGTGTTCCCGAGTGGGAATCCCACTTATTTCATTGAGAAGCCTCTTGGAAGAGTATTTTATTCATTTCCACATTAAGGTTTTTAGGCCAAGCTATAGCTTTCTTTATCAGCATAGTTTCTGCAGGTTATTCTGCTGTGTTGCAGGGTGTTGCAGTGGAGGGGTTAGAAACCCAATTTCTAAGCTATTTTCCCATAGGAGGAAGGTTTCCTTCTCTCGAGAGATAATTTTGGAGATATATTGGGCATATTTCAGATATTTGGCATCATTCCAACTATTTCCCATCATTTCCAGTGTTGTTCCAACTAGGGATTGTGTTATTTTGGAGGGCAGCTTCAGTGAGGGATCTTGTGGCTCATTTGGAGTGTTTTCTTGTGATTGAAGGGTTCAGCCTTTAATGGGAGGAGACCTTTGAGGGGATCTACATCAGATCGATTATATTTCAGACTTCTACCTTCACGTTCTTTAGTTTTCAGTGAATCTTGAGCCATTGGGCTTTAGATCCCATCTTGTATAGAGTGTATTTCTGAAAACCCTTTCTGGGTTCTTTGTAGGAGTTTGTATTAAGCCTAGATCTATATTGGGAATATATTTTGAGGCATATAACAGCCCTACATATTTTTCACATTATTTTTCTGTAGCAGTCTTCTGGCATTCTTGTATTGTGACAACAATTCATTTGTGGAGTGATTGTTTAGGGGAGGCTTGTTCCTTCATTGTACATGATTTATGCCTCAATATTTATGATGTTTTGTTGATCTAATACATGATGTTTTGTATCCATATTGGTCTCCAATTTTCATAACTTGATTTACACTACTATTTCCAATTTTGTGTTCATATATTGCTGCATTCCCCATTTCGGAATACTACAATTTGTTTTTCATGCCAAACCTTCCTTTTCAGCTGAATTACCTCTGTGTGAAGAAGGGCCTGCATTCTCAACTCATCAAAACCATTTAACTACAACAATATTTCTTTTTGTACATTTGTGATATCCAAGTCTAACTCAACTGAAATTCTCAATGTGTTGTACTCAAACTCAATGGAAATCAGTGCCTTCTTCCCATAAACTAAATCATGAGGAGTAAACCATGTGGTTGTCTTCCAAGTTGTATTATAATCCCATGTGGCTTCCACCAATATGTCTACCCAATATTTTATGTTGTTTCTCATAACCTTGGTGATGATATTCTCCAAGGCTCTATTTGTTACTTCCACCTGGCCATTTTCTTGAGGGTGATAGGCAGTGGAAGTCTTATGCTTTATCTTATGCCACCTGAGTAGGTTATCAATGAGATGAGATGTAAATTGATCCCCCTAATCAGTGACTACCTCTTTGGGGTATCCAAACTTGTAGAACACATTGTCTCTTAGAAAATCCGCTACCTTCTCCTCTTTTGCTACCTTCACATCCCTTGTTTCAGCCCACTTGGTCAAGTATTCAGTGGAGACTATGATATACCTCTTATGACCGGATGGTGGATAAATGGGTCCAATGAAGTCCATGCCCCATTTGTCGAATGGCTCTAGAGCCACTTGAGGGTGTAAAGTAATTTCATCCTTCGGTGTATATATCCCCATCCTTTGGCACTAGTCATATGTACTGGTGTATCTCTTGGCATATTGGTGGAGGGTATGCCAATAGCAACCTCCCTGAAAAGCTTTGAAGGTTGTCATTTTTGTGGCAAAGTGGCCTCCACAAGGACTATCATGACATGTTGACAGGATGTCAAAAACCTCTTCCTCCCTCACACACCATCTGATAATTTGGTCAGGACCCAACTTGAAGATATTTCCACCAATCCATGTGAAAAGGGCGCTTTTCCTAATAATCTTTCTCTTCTCCCTGGATGAAAGGTTTGGAGGGAAATTTTCAACAACCAAGTAGTTGGCTATGTCATCAAACGAAGGAGAGAGTGTTGAGATAAAAATAGGTGTTCATCCAAAAGCTGATCATCCACCATCCCCTCCTCATTTGCAGGTAGAGTTAGTCTGGATAATAAATCTGCAGCAACATTCTCCTTTCCTGGTTTATCAACAAATGTTATTTCAAATTGTTGTAATAACAACAACCATATAATTATTCTAGCATTAACAACAAGTTTATTAATTAAGTACTTGATCGATGTATATTCAATATATACAAAGGTCTGATAACCAATAATAGAATGCCTAAATTTGTTTAAGGAATGGAAAATGGCTAAAAGCTCATTTTCTGTGATAGTGTGTTACACATCATTTTGTCACCATGACATTTGACGGTCAATATGGATCTATCACCATCCATACTCATGCTTCCTTAGAAGTCAAACATTTATATTCCTTAATCAAGTTTTTAAAACCAAGAAAATAGCTCTTAGACACTCTTAAAGATGGCCTGCGCACTTTTTGCAGTCACTTCCTATGCATGCACACATATTACTAAGCTTCCGTGTGGACTTATGCACTTTGTTTCCCATTAAAACCTGTGCACCCCATTTAAAGTAAAGTAAAGACGAAAAGTAACATCTAGAAGCATAGTTGGGCGCATATTCTCCCAACTAAAAGCCCCTTATTCACATCAATTCAAGCTAAATACCTCCAATCATGGAGCTTATCCCCTTATATTGAGGAACCCTAATCCCCTCATTTGTGGATCACACCCCTCTATTGGTGGATCTGAAATCTCCTTAGTTTCTCCTATAAATTGAGCTAAAACTTCAGGGTTAGGGTGTTCACTTATGATAATCTTATGTTGGTCATTCTAGAGTGGAAAGCTTGTTAAACCAAGGAGGAAGATTGGGAAGGCATATAGGAGGAATTTGTATGAAACCAAGGATTGGTTGTAATATTTCTCTTTATATTCCTGAATAATACATTTGGATACTTTTTTTCATTATGTTGTTTTCAGATTCATTAAAAAAATTATAATTCTTAATCTCCTTGATCATTAAGTGAAGCTAGTATTTGGATTATTACATATTGAAGACGATTTTGATTCTTTGCATGTTTGTGATTGCATGTTTCTTCTCAGTATTGAAGGAATTATTCGAGACAAAAGGAAAAGTCTTCAACAAAAATATCGTTGAAAGGTAAGAGCATTATCCTCTATTTTCTAGTTTTGATAATCCAAATGCTAATAACCTAGGGAAAAATATTTTCTTATGTCTGTTTGTTTCTATTTCTCTGTTTCGATACTAGGAAGATCGCTCTTTTCCACAAGAGGGATTTACTTGGGTAACAAATTGACAACTCCACTGGGGAACGACTTAGTTTTTATTGGTTTTTTTTTTTTTAGCTCTCGGATTTTTCTAGTTTGACTATGTCTTAGTGTTGTTGGATTTGTGAATTTTTAGATCCTCTAAATTAGAATTCCTTGTTTTTATTTCTTTGAAGTTTCTCTCCCCTACGAGGTTTTGTTCCATAAACCAAGTGCATGTTTGCGTAAGTTCTCAATTTAATATAGTGCACATGCGCACTCGTTTTCACTAACTACTTGCGCACCCCTGAGAATTTTTGAAAAAAGGAATTTTGTCTCTCTTAGAGTCTGATGATAAATTTCTAGAGGTTTAACCTGACCTACACCAAACCTCAGATTTCTTTTGTGAACTCATATTAATTACCTTAGCGTATTTTTTAGAAATCATCTCTTTTGCATTTTCAAGTACGGTTTGCCCTGGTTTGTTGAATTGCTTTGCTTGGAAAGATAGATTCACCACCTAGATCATTGTTTTTCTATCATTTCCCTCTGGAGATACCAAGTTTTTTGTTAGTCTTGCTTTTTTGAGTGATTTTTTTCATCATTATCAAAGGAAAACTTCTAGATAAGTGAAGTACGATTTGTCTAAAAAAATTAGTCCTTTATGAAATTGCTTATGCTTGTTAAAGTGAAAAAATGATTTATTTTTCTTTTAGCTAGAAGAAATCATGAAAGTGAACTTATACGTATCATTAGTGATATTATTAGTTAAGAGCTTTTATTTTTGAATTTTTTTTTATTATTCATAGGGTTTTATAGTTGTTTTTTATTTTGAAGAATTGAAATATTGTTTTCTCATGAAATTGCATATTTTGGATATGAATCAACGAAGATTTTCATTACAAAGTGATATTGGTTGTGCTTCAAAATGAAATTGATTTCTTAATGAAAAATGAATGTTATGGGATGTTTTAGGGAATTTACACTTCTTTGAGTTCAAAAAACCCTTCTACTTTCCCTTAACTAGGAATTCATTGAAATGAAGAATTTCATATTCATTGTTGGTGAATTTAGAGTAATTTTTTTAGTCAATCAAAACATCATTGAGTTTCATTTCCACACACCTCTGCATAAACAACATCCAAATTCATACAACGCTTAAAAAATTTCATCTAGATATTTTTACATTTTCTAGGGCTCTTTCCACCAATCTAGTTTAGGATTAGTGCTTTGGAATAGGGAGTAGTTAACTTTCCAAAGCACCTAAAACAAACAAATAAAATCTTGCAGTAGGGAATAGCCCAATTTTTGTAGTTTTTCTCTGGGAAGCTCTTCTTAAAAGAGTCAAGAACGAGGTCATGTTTGACCCATTAGAGTAATCGTACCTACTTCATTGGTAAAGATAGAATATGTGCAAGTATTATAAATGGTAAACCTCATATTAACCATTTCTGAGGAGCCTGGGATCACTTGTTAGTAAACCTCGTATTTACCATGTCGAGGAACTTTCAAGGGGATTGAGCTTTGATACTCTACCCTTGCACGTATATTGGGCCATAGACTATTCCCCCATCTTGAATTGTCTCAGTCAATAACCTTAGTGGCTATAATATTAGGATTTTTCCTATGGTGGCAGTGGAGGGAATGTCCCATTGTACCTAGATCAGATGTTGACTAGACTCACTTGGACTTTCCGGAGGATTTACTTCACTTTGAGATGGCATAGTGGAGTTACTTGCACTAGATTGTTCCATTAAGAAGGTTGTCAGGGTAACTGTTCTGACTGTTAGTATTCCACATTGATCCCTGTGAGGTTGGACTTCATCGCCAACTAGTGATTTATTGTTGAAACATATTGTTTGTGTGTGGATTTCTTCCTAGATTTTGTAGCATGTGTTCATTTGTTTGATTACTTTTAGAGGCCTTAGGTGTGACTTTTTGAAATTTTTTGATTTTTTGTGTTAAAGAAATTAATCGTGGTTGAATTACCAAGACATTCACATAGAATGTAGGGGAAACCCCCTAAATATACACCCATTCAATTGGAAAAAATCAAAACTGAAAGGGTTCAATCATCAACATTTGGGTCTTCTGAACAAGGAGAATCATCTATCATAATGAATCCTCATTTCGAAGTTAATATACCTCAAATATTTGAAACAGGACAAGATCAACAAGAAATTTATGAAGTAGTCACAGTCGAATCTGTCACTAGTGAGTTTTCAGATACGCAGCTTACTGAACCAGAAATATCTGAACCTGAGTCTAATTCCACTTCATTTGAGTCCCCTTTGAATGTTATAGCCCCTACTCCTGGTCATCCTCGTTCACCTCGATTAAAGCTTCTCATAACTGAGAATATTTCTCCTCATCTTATTAGCATTGAAGAAATCACTAACGAAGAGGAAGAGGTTAAAATTCCATCTCATCAAGTATATTTAGATTTAAGGTATAGTGAACCAATCTACCCTTTAGATTTTCCTTTCACTCTTTTTCGACTGGATCCTTAGTATCTTGAATTTACCAATTTTTTACACTGAATTCCATTTTACTCTTTACCCAGGTATAGTACATCTAACATGGCTTTTGAAAGCATGTCTACTGAGTCATCCATGTTTTCATCTTCTCCATAAATATTTTGTATGGTTGTCCTTCTGTTCCTGCTAGGTACGATTCTTTTTCTAGAACATTTTCAGGAACATATCCTTCCTCTGAAGCTTCTACTATATCAATTGGCTTATTCGAATCTACCACCCAACATTTGAATATGGAGAATATTTATACTTTTTCTAGGAATACCCCTCAAACTAGCTCATCAAGTGGCTACATTCCGTCTGGGGGGAAATAATCTCTTCAAGGGAAACAACCTTTTCCGAGAGGAAAACCTTTTACCGGAACTTATCCTACGGTTGTAGGGAAAATTATTCCCGATAATTATCAAAATTATGGTATGATGCCTCAAACTAGTTATGATCAACCCTATGTGTTACAATCCTCAATGGGAACTCCTTATCCAGGGATGAAAACTATATGGAATCCCTTGTTTACTCAATAGCCTTTGCAACCTACTGCACAAATTCCTTATAATCAACCTACTCAACCACTTGAAAAATTTGGTTACTCTCAAGTTCAACAACCTATTCAGGGTACACTTCAAATTACCTCAAGTGCATCTATTCCAAGTAGTCAACAAGATGGTCCTAGTAATACTAGTACTCCTATCTAATTTGCTATGTAAACATTTGTTCAAAAACTAGGTAAACCCATCCCAAGATTTCCCCAAGTTTCTGTTGCTACGACCCTTTAAATTTTAGTGCCAACTATTACACAGGCTATCCATCAGACTTCTACCCATCAAACCAGACCTACAATCCAGTCGATTCCTCAAGCATATTTGGGACAGCATAGTATAACAACTATGAAAACATGTCAACCTTCTGTAGGTCAACTTGTTCAAGGGAAACCCTTTGTAGGTCAAATTTTCAGGGGCAACCCTTTGTCGGTCAACCTCTTAAGGGACAACCTCTGGTAGGTCAACCTCTTCAAGGTCAATTTGTTCAAGGCCAACTATTTCAGGGGAAATTCAAATATGGAAAATTGGGACAAAATCCACCTTTCTAGAGCCAACCATAACTTGGTCATACATTTTAGATACCAACTCAACCCCAATTCAGTATGGCTACCCCTAGATATCCTAGAGCTGTACCAATTCCAACTAGTCAAGCTATCCCAATTTTTCCTAGATGCCCTTCTCCATGTACTAAAATTGTCCCTCGGGGTTATCAATTTTCTCAACAAGACCCTAACAAACAATTACCTTTTATAACAACTTTAGATTTACGAGACTTGTCTCACTAACTAATGACCCAATTTACTATCTTCCTTTTTGGCGAGCCATGCCTACTAATTTCCCTAGTGAGATTCTGAATTCTGAAGGAAAGCCAGGAGAGGACCGCTCAAACCATGTTATGACTTATCATTTTTGGTGTGCGTCCAACTCTTTAATCGATGATTCCATTTGTTTAATACTTTTTCAAAGAAATTTGATCAGCTTAGCCACAAAGTGGTACATTGAGTTACCACGAGGCTCTTTAAATAAATTAAATTCCTCCAAAAATTCTTTCCTTACTCATTTTCAGTTACCAATCCGTTATGATAATGGCACAAAAAATTTGAATTCACTCAAACAAATTACATCTACGTATATTTCCAATCACATCCATGAATGGAGACATAGAAACTATTTAGTCAAAGTTTTAATCCTAGATAAAATTATGGATGAATGGTTTATCAAATCATTACTCCCTAATATTACTGAAGATGTAGCTAAAGGAGGTGTTGTAATAGAATAACATGTTTTCGCTCAAGCCCAATATCTAGACCTTGTGTATACATAGTCTAGTACTTTGTATGAAACGATTCCAGATTTACCTCGCCCACATCAACTTACTACGAATCCTTCTGGTTCTCATGCCACAAATGGTGTAATTGGTACAGTTAACACATCAAAGAGTAAAAAGAAACAATCCAAGTCTACTACTCCAATCATAACTTTACCTGATTCACCTAAGGGAGACTCCTCTCTAGAAAATTCTACCGAAATCCATGCCATAGGTTCATCTACTTCCAAAACTAAATCATCCAGGAGTAAAAATAAACAAAACAATTCTCCAAAAGAGAAGGTAGATAAAACCGAACCATCTGACCAAAAAATGAAACCTCACTATCCCTGTCTTATCTGTGATGAGGATCACTACACAAAAGGGTGACCGCATCGGGCCAAGGTATCTAAATTTGTCAAAGGTTCGCCCACACCCATTGTTCTTAAACATCCTCTTCCATTGTAAGACAAAAAAATGATGTCCCACAATGGGTATTCGTCCAATTCATCGATGGATATCCTGATGATGTCCTCCCATCTCATGGTTGCAACGTGATCTCAAGATTATGGTTCTAAGAGTCTTGTAACTGGAAATGAAAAAGGATCATCTAGTCAACCTTCGGTGTCAACTCATCCTATTTCCTAACAATTACACATCGAGAAACCTAGTCCTGATTTATTAATTAAACCATCTTCCAAAGGTGTACTTCGAAAATTGGCTTTCAACCCACATGCAAGACTCGCTCACAATTACAATATTGTTGAAGATATGTCTATGTCACCTTCAGCAATGTCAGCCCTCGAAGTGTTGTGATCTTGTCTGGCCTAGAGGAAGTTACTATTGTCAGCTATTGGAGTCATTGACCCTGAATACTCTAATCTCACCGTCTATGATCTTGATAACTTTGTACCTAGGCTTTCACACCAAATGGTTTTTAAAATACCCGTTTTAGTCAAATCTAGGTTATTTTTACCCACAGTAATTGATGAGGGAGTGTCTATGTGCATTATATCTTTTTCCTATTGGAAAAATCTTGGTTCTCCAAAAATCAAAAAATCACCCATGATTTTGAAAGCCCTTGATGGAATAGGTGTTCATCCATTTGGAATTCTCCAAGGTTTACACATAGAGGTAGAAGGAAAAATTTTTACCCTTAAGGTGGAAGTCGTTGATGCCCCTCTTGACTACAACCTTATTTTAGGTCAGAGTTGTTCTTATGCCATGGCAGTTGTAGTCTCATTATTCTTTCAGTTAATAATGTTTCCTCATAAAGGAAAGATCTTCAAAATTGATCAGTTTTCTTACTACACTTCATATCCTGCCTCTATGGATAGTATCCCATATGTCAAAAAGTTGTTTATCCCTTTCGAGGATGTTGGACTTGGACTACTTAAGGATTCCACTATTATGGGAACTTTCGTCATACCTCCTCCTCACGTTCCTCGTACTATTGCCAATATCAACATGATTACATCAATCACAATACCATTTGATGATCCATGGATTGTTCCTTTAGAATCTAAGTTAGAGTATTATTACAATGAAATTCCTTTGATTCCATACGAACTGTCATATGTAGCGGTTCAATCGCTTTCTAACCTTTCATCAACTGATACTGATCAAGTGAATGTGATCAGTGATGAATATTCTTCTCTACCAGGTTTAACCACAACATCTTTTTCTGATCCTTTTCAACACATATTTTCAAGTGATGAAAATATTCGGGAAATTTTTTCATTGGATTAATTACCTTGATACGATCCTCACCATTGCTTCTCTTTTCTACCAAACCTCGATTGAGTTGAAAATGAATTTTCAACAATATTTCTAACTGAATATGTTAAGGAACCTAAAAATCCAATGTCAATCCTTCATCTAGATTCTAAGAGGAATTTAGGAAACATTTTGGCAAAAATTCCAACTGACATATCAATCAAACCAGGAATAACTGAAAAACATTCATATAGGTGCTTCATGCTCAATTAACGAAATTAACATATAGAAAGCCCTATTTCAGGAATTTCGTGACATGTTTTCCTGGTCTTGTGAAGAAATTCCAAGAATTGATCCTAGCATTATAGTTCAAGAAATTAAGAGATACCTGGAAGCTAAACCTATTAGACAAATACTACATCCAATACATCCACGAAAAGCTACTGCTATTAAAGTTGAGGCTAAAAAACTACTTTGCGTAGGTTTCATTTATCCTATTCCATTGACAGATTGGATATCCAACATAGTTCTGGTGACCAAGAAATAGGGAACTATCAGATTATGTTTCGATTATAGGGATATTAATAAACCTTGTCACGAAGACAATAATCCCACCCCTTACATCGACCAATTTTTGATGATTGTGCTGGAAACAAAATCTTTTCATTCATGGATGGATTCTCTGGTTACAATAAAATAAACATACTCCCTGCCGATCAGCCTAAAACAACATTTATCTGTTCATGGGGCACATTTGAATGTTGTAAATTACCTTTTGGATTAAAGAACGTTGGTGCCACTTTTCAAAGGGCCATTCTTTACGCATTTCACGACATCAAATATATTGTGCAACCCTACTTGGATGACTTACCTTCTCATTATATGTGCTGCAAAGATCATTCTACACATTTACATGCCATTTTTGTGGAATGTAGGCATTACAATATCCATTTTGTTCCACACAAATGTTTTTTTTGTGTACAATCAGGATGATTTTTGGTTTTCATTGTTTCTAAGGAAGGCATTCGTGTCGACACTCTGAAGGTTTAGGTTATTGTCAATTTACCCCCTCCTTCTACTCTTCGCCAACTCTAGATTTTGCAAGGAAAATCAAAATGTTTACGTCGTTTTATCCCTAAATATGTAGAGTTAACTAAATTTTTCACTTGGTTATTAAAACATGATGTTCCTTTCATCTGGGAAAATCTTGCTGATAAAACTTTCAATGCACTTAAAACCATGTTGACCCATGCATCATTGTTGCATCCACTTGATTATCACCGAGATTACTTTTTATATTTAGTTGCATCTGATTCCACCATTGGAATGGTATTAGTTCAAGAGGATGAATCTGGAAATGAACATGTGATTTATTACTTAAGTCAGAAAATTACACCAACCGAAATCAAGAATATTCATGTGGATAAATTGGCCTTGGAAAATGTTCAAGCTACACCCTGTTAAGAAAAATGATAGTGATATCTGACTACAACCCTATGATGTGCATTTTGACTAAAAAAATGCCAGGGGGGAAATACTAGAAGTGGATAGTTATACTACAATAGTTCAATTTGGAATTTGAAAAATCCAAATCCAAGAAATCATTATTCTTTGTTGAGCTTATTTATGACTTTCCCTACACTGAATCTGAAACTGTGGCATAAGTTCATACTCCTGATGAATCTTTGTTTCTGATCAACACTTTGGATACTTGGTATGGACTCATATCACTATATATATTCAAACCCAAACTTTTTTTCTTGAACTTTCACGATCTTATCGACATAGGATTTGATACCAGTATCAATAATATAATATTGTTGGCAACACTCTTTACCGTCATGGTGTCGATTTTGCTTTTTGATGTTGTTTAATTCATGAGGAAGCCAAAAGGGTTTTAAATGATTGCCATTCTAGAGCATGTGGTGGTCATATGTCTAGGTTTTCCATAGCCCAAAATATATTGCGCACTAGTTATTTCTATTCGTCACTCTTCAAAGATTGTATCATTGTGATTAGAAAATGTCACAATTGCCAAAAATTTTATTGAAATATGTGCTCACCTCCTGCTCCTCTTCACCCAATCATAGTTTTCGGTCCATTTTAAAAATGGGGCATCGATTTCATTACATGTAACCCTCACTAAGCTGGCGGGCATGGGTATATTATTCTCGTTGTATATTATTTTACCAAATGGGTCGAGGTGATGCCTACATTTAAGGCTGATGGTGAAACTGCAACTATTTTCATATTCAATAATGTGATTTCTAGGTTCGGTGTCCCTCAAGCCATTGTTACAAATCATGTAGCCACTTTCGAAACATTATGATGACTAAAATTTCTGCTCAACTCAACCTATGCCATGATAATTCCACACCTTATTACCCACATGCCAATGGTCAGGTTGAGGCTGTAAAAAAAAAATTAGCCAATATGATTAAACAGATTGTTAGAAGTCATAAATCAAATTGGCACACCATTATTTTCTCAACATTGTAGGCATACCATACCTCCACAAAAACATCTACAGGGTTTACTAATTATCAACTCATTTATGCCTTGGAAGTTGTTTTACCCATTGAATGTGAAATTCCATTGCTAAAACTAGCCATTGAGTTATTACCATCTACCTCTGAAGAGGAAGAGCACTTCTTATACTTAGCACAATTATATGAGACTAGCTCAATTGTTGCATTAGCTACTAAATCTCATAAAAAACATGTTAAGGCACAATATGATCAAAGCATTAACCCTTGTGTCTATTCAGAAGGTGATCTAGTCTTAGTATACGATCAACCTCACGATAATATAGGCATTAGTAAATTTGAACCAATGTGGCATGGCCCTTACATTGTTAAGTGTGTGCTTGCAAAAGGGGCCTATGAATTAGTTGATTGTAATGGTGTCTCTTTAGATAAGCCCAGAAATGGTACTTATTTGAAGAGATATTGTGCATGATTTATCTTCTGGAGATATTCATTGTATATTAGTTACATTTTTTGGAAAAGTGTTCCTTATATTATTTATTTTTATTTGTGAGTTTCTACTACTTTTTTTGTTTATCTTGATTACTCTTGATATTGCAGATGTAGACATTCCCTCATACTTACATTGGCTTTACTGACGTCATCCGTCGTAGTACACGGAACCTATCTTCCACTGCTTGGGTTATCTATTCATCCACTAATGAGTTAGTTTCTATTCATGGGATTTGCCTCGGTCAAACGATGGACAATTTTGCAATTTATAGCATAGTCATTAAGTTATTATCTGATGCCATTACATTGGAATTCAACGTTTGATTGTTAGGTTAGATTTGCAACTCATTTTATTACATTTAAATGGTGTTTATACAATCATAAATCCATTATTATTAAGAATTTTTTTAAGGGTCCATCTCTTGGAAAGATAGTTTGATTACATTTAATATCAACACATTTGGAGAAATTTAAACATGTTAGCTAATGCATTGGCTAATCAAGTTTTAAATATACATTTTCAACATTGAAATTAAATTAAAACAATATTCAATCCATATTGAACAAGATACTCAGAGACCAAAAGTAGTAATCATCATTAGGTCAAAATAGTTTTTTATCATAGTTTGTCAAAAATAAACATCATTTTTTATCATAGGTATCAAACACCTTATGATATAAATATACGGATACAAAAAACAAAAATTCCTTCTAAAATGACCATCATTTATCCAAGATGATGACCATGATAGCATAGTATAACACGTGCCACTCAGCACAAGTATTGTCTGAATAGACTAGGAACCCCAACCACATGCCTCTGGTATGAGAGAGGAAAACCATTTGTCCTAGTCTCTGGGATATCTATGGTCATCCTCTCCAAATTATGTTCCAACTCTGTAAGGGCCTCAACTGCATCAGCCTACAGTGGAACTGTTGCTATAGGTTGTGCTCCTCGTCTATCAAATCGACGAACCACTATTGGTTGTACAGGGCCTACATTTGCATTAAATTTTTTTTTATCATCAGTATTGGATGAAAAAAAATAAAATAAAATTTATAAAATATAAAAAATAAAAATGAAACTTTTTACCTTACTCATCCCACTGTGCTCTAGGTGGGAGTGATATATCAGGGTCACCCCTGAAATCCACCCCTACAGAGGGGAATTCCTCGATCATGAAATTTGGCTTCTCAGCCATATGAAAAATTGAGGTGTATATCATACAATAGGACCGCCATCGCCGCCATGGAAAACCATCAAAAAAACCCATCGCAACATGTGAGGATCTCTCGGTCTCATAGGATCCATGAACTATTGTTGTGGTACAAGGACTAGAATCCTCTCTAAATCAAAAGATATAAGAATGAAACCATAGCTCAAATTTTTCAGCTTAACATTCTTCGCTCGAGTGATTTTTCCTTTCATGTTGATAAATAGTCCTTTGCACCAGTTGAATATTGTTCCCTTGGAACACTTAACAGTTTTTTGCATCTGTGTTTTGGTGGCCACATGGAGGGTCATGTTGTCATATAATCTAGTAACTGTGAAAGCAATAATCTTAATAAAAATGTGTTCGATAGTTTTTATATCAATTCTGTTAGTGTCAGTATTTGCATCTTGCCATTAGTGCTCAAAATCCTCTTTTCATATCAATTTAGGAGTCCCATTCAGAAATTTTTATTCATTCCACTAGGTCATGCAAAAATTTACTCACTGATGGTAGCTATAAATCAAAAAATTTCACTTTTTATAAATTTCCATTACTTGTTGGCTCAATTTCATACCTTTCTAATTGTACATTATCCATAAAGCTAATTTCGTCATGAAAGCATTAGGTCTTTAGGGTTTTTTTAAGGTTTCATTAGGTTTCTAGGGTTTTTTCCAAGGTCCAATAAACACACCATTTCCATTGCATAAAGCAAGAAAAGTAAGAGAGTGAACAAAATAACATCTATGTACCATGTAAAGATTATTTGCAATTTTCAAGGACTCTCCCTTTCCCATTTCCAGACTAGCAGCCGAAGGAGTAGCCATTTTTGAAAGCATTCCACAACCTTCAAATGCTAGGAGTGATAGACCGGTGCAGGTAGAAGAAATAAAGGGCTCCATCCCGTGGGCTTATTTTGATGGAGCCTCAGACATAAACAAAAATTGTGGAGCTGGTCTGGTTATTTACTATCCCACAGGAATTTCTCTCAAAGCCTCCATTGGACTGGGTACTGGATCAAATAACTTTGCCGAGCTTAAAGCACTACATTTGCTGTTGTGCTGGCTTTTGCAGTGCAACGAGCGGGAGGTTCAGATATTTGGGGATTCCCTGAACACAATCAAGTGGGCTAATGGCTCACATCATTGCAGAAACTTTCTCTTAATTCCTTTGTTGTCTGAAATTATACGTCTTAAAAGTAGTTTTGCTGATTTGAATATTTCTCACATCTACAGGGAAAGAAACGCAGAAGCAGACAACCTTTCTAAAAAAGGCATTGAGCAGGTTTTGGACCAATGGTCAGTTGAAGAAGTAGCTGAAGGGAGAGCAAGGAGACTCCCTCCCCCTGTCTTTGTCTAGTTCGGGAGCTGCCAACAGCTCGTTTACTTTCACTGTTTTTATTTCTTGTATATAATTTTCAGTTTTGTAATCCTTTTTGTATATGTTCTAAAAAGAAAAACTAGAGAAAAAAGGCATAACTGTAAAATCCTCAGCGCTTTTTTTCCGGTTTCGGAGGCCTGAGCTGTTGTATATTTTTGTCAAAACAGCACTTTCAGCCAGCACAGTATTTACTAGCTGGTATTTGGACAGGCGTGGTGGTGAGCAAATCCTGTTTCGGCGTTTTTTCCTTAATGGAAGCCGGGGATTGCTTACACCAGATTTTGGTTTTTTGTGTCAGCTTTTGTGGACAGAGCTGCTGGGTGGTTCTTGTTTAAAAACAACAAACAAACACACAGCTGCGTAAGTTTTTCTCTGGAAAAGGGAAAGAAATGCAACGCATATGCTATGTAACCCTCTTTTTTAATAGAAGGTTCGATTTTTTTCTGTGGAAAAAATATATATATATTATTTGCAAAGATGTAATTCGGATTCCAAAGTTGTGATTTTCATCCTAGAATGTAATTTTTATTCCAAAAAAGACGTAATTTTTATTTTTATTGTGTAATTTAATGTCATTGAATATGTAATATGTACAAGGTTCCCAAGCTTCCAACTCGGAGTTCTACATGCCATCAAAGCAAATATCAAAGTTCAAAGTGTTCCTAGTCCATCAAAATGATCAATTGTCAAAGGAAAGAAGTCAAAATGAAAGGTATAGTTTCAAAGGTTTAAGGTGAAAAAAAGAAGGAAAATTGGGTCTCAAAGCTCAAATCATCCAATTCATCAAGTATAAAGCCCATTCAAATATCAAAACATATTCATTTTTTCTCTATGTTATCAAGCCATCACTCAGATAGCTCAAAAAATGAAAGGTATAGTTTCAAAGGTTTAAGGTGAAAACAAGAAGGAAAAGTGGGTCTCAAAGCTCAAAGCATCCAATTCATCAAGTATAAATCCCATTCAAATATCAAAACATATTCATTTGCTCTCTATGTTATCAAGCCATCACTCAGATAGCTTGAAATTGAAGGGTGAAAGGTAGAAATTCTTGGAGGCGTTGCTCACCTGGAAAGAGGCATTGCGCATAGAGCCAGAGGAATTGTGCATAGAGCCATGGCACTATGCATAGATCTAGAGGCATTTTGCATAGAGCCAGGGCACTGCACATAGAGCCAAGGCATTGCACATAGAGCCAGAGGCGCTGCACACCTGGAAAAATTCACTTGCAAGCTTCCAAACTCAGTAAAGGTCTTCCAAACATTCAGAAAAGGGTTTCTTCATTTCCCAGCAAGTAAGTAAGACATCATTATGCCCTCCTTGCATATTTCAAGTGAAAATTTCATGGTTTCAACATTTTCATGAGAAATATCTAGTTTTTCAAGATAGAAACCCTAGTTTCACTTCCTCCCAAATTTGATCCTTTAAGACCCCTTTACCCTTCCCACATCACAATAAATCCTATCCCTAGCCCTATATCATTAAAACCTTATCCCAAAACCATTTATCCCTTAAAACCTAAGACCTAGGTATTTCAAATTCCCAGGCTCCCAAATCCCCATACCTATAATAAAATTCCTATTCCCAAATGCCACAACATTTCCACTCCCTGTCACCTCCCTCAATTTAAAAATCTCTTCCCCCATCTCCCTAATTTTTTCCATCCAATTTCCCACTCCCTAAACCTACATTTCACTCCTAATTCATCTCCCTAGGGTTTCTATCCAAGACACTATGGAAGAGGAAAACAAAGAATTCAGTGAGGAAGAAGAAAGGTAAGAGAGGAGTCCACACAAAGGAGGGAAGATACTCAAACTTGAACCTACAAACACCAGAGAACTCATGGCCTCTCCCATGACTGTGGCATGTTTTAAGCATGTAGGATGCTTTGAATTTTGTGAAAAAATACAAAAAGCTCCAACATCATCCTGTTTTGAGAAGGATTTTCATCTCTAATCTTCATGATAACTAGGTAACCCTTGTTGTTTTCACTTTCATAATATCCATAGCCATTATAACAGATGCCACTGAAATTCCAAATTTTGGTGAAAAGTGGTACAAGGAAAAAGTATTATACAATCATTACTATGACCCATATATCAAGAAAAGGCACAAGAATGAAAGAAAAAGGTTATTTCCTTTCTCTTACCGCTTGGATAGGTATTCCCCCATGATTAAAATCATCATGAGGTACTTTTATTATGAAGGAAGGTTCTCAAGACTCTACACCTACCATAACAAGTTATTAATGCACTTCAAAAGGGTTAAAATTATCAACATACCTTATTTTCTCTTCAGGGACATTGAAAAAATGGCATACATTGTTCAAAAGAGAGATTATGACCACCAAATGAGAAGTCTTTTTCACCACTCTCTCATCAATATTATTGCCCTCCATCACCTTTATAAATTGAACATCTCATGGGACAATTTCATAGCTAATTATAGCTTTACTACTCCACAAATTCAATATGCTCAAGTTGTGCCTCCACCTTCTCATCCTTCCGCATACATTCCTCCATCTCAACCCACAGTACCTACTTCTTCATCAGCTCAAATTACTTCACCCATTTCACCACCATCATCACTATTTCACACTCATATTGGGTCATCTAGCATGGTTAAGAACAATGAGCTTCAAAAGACCAAAGTGGCTGAGATAAATACATTGGCTTAAATATATCAGAGAGGTCAAAGGCAGGTGTTTGCTCCACATATTGTGGAAGGGGCCTTACCTTCTTCATCGGAAAAGAAGGTATACAAAATAAATCAAAATATGACAGAGGCAGATATTCAGGAAGAGATTAGGCATGAACAAGAAGATATTCATGAGACAGAAATGGAGTTTGACCTTGTTGACTTGAATTAGCAAGATGATTCTGAGATAACTAGCACAGTCATCAAGGAAAAAGGGTCCGAGCTTAAAGGGCTAAAAACTAATATGGATTGATATAGATTTTTCATCACCTTTCTTTAGCAAGAGAACTAGCAGCTAAAGACCAAACACTTCATTGATGAAGTGAAATTCATCAAAGCTCAAAGAGAGGCAAAAAAAGATAAAGTATTGCTTGAAGGGACACTAAAAAAACATGGTGTGCCAGATGAAACAAAAGAAAGAGTACCAATAATAAGGCCAATTACTAGAGGTTTGAAGAGAACCCTAGAACTAGAAAGGCAGAAAGAAAGAGAACTAGCAGATGAGCTCACTCTTAATGAACAATTTGCAGTGGTAATCAATTAGAACCTGGAGAAATGGCTTGACAGGGCTAAACAACATCTTGAGAGGCTCTTAGAGAAAGAAAACAAGGACAATGATATTCAGAGAATGATGGAAAATTAGTATGCCAAGAAAAACAAAATTTCAAGGTCAAAACTTAAACAAGACAATGCAAAAATTGAGACCTTGACCATGCAAGAAGAGAAAATAAGGCTTGATATCCTTGTCAAAGCCTCACTCCATGCCTAATCCTCATCTAAAGTCATCATTCAACAAATTTTGGCAATTTTTGACACATTTTTGCAATTGTTTGAAGTTTTTGTGCATTCCTAGACAGTCATGTGACATTTGGACTATCAGGTGCATAGCGCCCTAGGCATTGCGGAATTTTTTGAGACATATTTTGGCCAAACAGAGACAACCATTGGATTCATAATTATGAAAACATGCACTCTAGAAATTTTGCTAAGTTTTTTTGGACAAACTGGCTAGTGAAAAGGTCAAAAAACACCCCAAAAATCATGTTTTTTCCCTCTTTTTGAACTGGGCAATGCACATAGAGCAGTCTTGGGAGAATCACATTTTTGGAGGTCAAATCAAGTCAATTTTGAAAACCAATCACAGATTTGGAGAGTAGACTGGATAATATTTCCAATGAGCTATCCTGAGATCAGTTTGGACATTGAGAACCCATCCAAAACTCAACTTGAAGATGGTGTTACACACCTGACATGGTGCTACACATAGAATAGAGGCACTGCTCACCTGACCAATGTCTGATTTTTCTGATTTTTCTCTGCAATTTTGATTTTCACCTTGAGAAATCATGATTTACTGATGTAATTGATAGAATTAAATTAAATTATGATGTTTTTATGCTTACATAGAGTAAATACATTAGATTAAAAGTTTTGATGACATGTAATGAATCAGTTTGAAAAAATTGAGGGATGAGTCAGTTTGACCACCCTACACTCTAGGTTTTAATTCATTTTTTGGTGGAAATCCTCCTCCTGTCATGGATTCAATCCCTCAGGATGGGAGGAGTTGTTTTGAGCTCTATATCATGTAATTTTCTACTCATTTCATAAGTTGGAAATTGTTGGATGTTGATGCATTGATCAGAGACTCTAGTGTAATCATTTTTGGTAGGAACTTAAATAAAATGATGCAACTATTTCTTTGGGATACCTGTGGTATGGAAATTAATCATTGTTATTCTTATGTCTCATTATGTATGAATGTTTTGTTTCATGATCCATTTCATTTCTATGATATGATGGTTTTTAAGTTGATAAATAGAATACATTTCTCATGCTCTGTTTCGGGAAAACCTTCATAGTTTGTCCATATTCTTTAGTTTAGAAAGAATTCATGCTTAGCCTTGCTCTCTCTAGCTCCTCACCTGTCTGATCCATCTCACTCAAGAACCCTTAAAGTGTTAGGTTTTTTACCTACCTTGCCCCATTTAATCTCTGCAACTCTAATCCTATTTTCCCTGACCTAGCCTCTTTGACCTAATTCACCCATTCAACAACCCATTTCAAACAAAGCAAACCCCTTTACTCATACCTAACCTAAAACCCCAATTCATCTAGCCCTCTTGGCTTTGATTTTTGGAGAGATCCCTCTGCAACTTGTTAGGGATAGCTACCAAGCTAAGATATTGGTTTGTGGTTACCTCTATTGGGATTTCTTCTTTAGCCTTAGAGATCTGCGGAGTGATAACATATTCGACCATATTTCAATTGCGAATCCTGGGTGCAATATTTCTATAAAGGAAGCACTGGTTTTCCCTCCTGGCTGTGTGCCAAACAAATAAATGCCTCGTCCACTACGGGGCAAACTGGTGAGGAAATAAATATCCTCTGCATCAATGATGATCCTATGATCTCCAATGATAAAGCATTTTTTCTGGATATCCCAAGCATTTACTAACCAGGTCATCAACTCTATTTGGGCGAAAAAGAAAAACCATGGAGTTCTCTTTTAAGCCATTTTTAGACTCTCTAAACATGAAAATATTGTCAAGTGTTTGACTATTAGAACTCGTTAAAATAAATGAACAATCGTCTACTTAGTATAAGTTTACCCCTTTCCCGAACTGAACTAAACTAATTACGAAAAAGGTATACGTTGACTAAGCATGGTCAATAGAGTTCTCTCCTACATTATTTTATCCTTTATCAGGTTTGAGAGACTAAATTTATGAAAAACAACACTATGCAGCTTACTTATGTTTTTCTTCTTACCCCCTAAAACTGAAAAAATTGAGTTAGTCCTATGATGGACTCGTTAAAATTAAACAGTACAGGACCCGTCGATCACAACAGGACCGAACCACTCCTTCCTAGGGTTCGTTAAAATTACTAAGATGGAATCATCCGAAGGATGAACTTACACAACAATGAAATTTTATCCTCCTCAAGCTTGACAAAAATAAAGAGGTAATTTCCAGTAATGGTGGGGGGAAATTTGAGAAAAAGAATCCATCTTTTATACTTGTTTTAGAAGCAACATGTCAATCTTGAATATGACACTTTGTCACCCTCATGTATGGGTTGGGTAATCCTTTTGTATTATAGTTAATCAAACCTCATTGAAAGTCTTCAACTAGTTTTGGGTATTATCTTTAAGTCAAATGCTGCCAAACCATTTACAGTGTCATTATGTGTTCAATATAAATTTCAAATTCAATTGATTTTTCATTGCAAATATTTGTCTCCATTTGCGTTGACCATCCTTGAGTTAATCCTTGAAAAATATTTCTTCAAAATTTGACATAATGGTTTCATGTCATAGACCCTTCTACAAAATATCACTTCATATCGATTTCAACTCATTATCTAGGAAGTTTATCTATAAATATTATCAGTACTTTGAAATCCTCATGCCTTAATGGCGGGTTTCTCACCTTCAACGATAGGTTTTCATTATTGGCCTTCGATTGAATGACTCTATGACTGTTCGACTGCAAATCATTCATTGACATTTCATAGATTGTATTGAGGTACTTTGAGATCCATTGTCATTATTGGTGGTTTCTCTCACACTTGTTAATGATTTTCATCATTGATCGGTAATCAAATGGTTTCTACCATGTTCAACTTTGAAACAATCAATCACATGGTTATATTCGTACTAGTTCAATAAATGAAGATCAAGACCCTGGATCTAGTTTTAACCATCCAGGTTGCGAGGAGTTATCTATTCAGGTTTCAATATACTAATTCTTAACAGATGGTTGCATCCATACTATGTCTACTATTGATGTAATTCTAGGTCACTTATGTACCAACACATATAGTTAGTTCTTCTCTGAGTATGGGGATGCCTACCTTAGTGATGATTATATATTTGCATTGAATGTTTATTAAATGTTTTCGACCAATGCCTCTTATCCAATCCTTATTATGATAAATCACTTCACTCTTTTGAAATATTTTCTCAAAATTTTCACTTTAGGGGGAAATCTGTTACACATCATTTTGTCACCATGACATTTGATGGTCAATATGGATCTATCACCATCCATACTCATGCTTCCTTAGAATTCAAAAATTTTTATTCCTTAACAAAGTTTTGGAAACTAGGAAAATAGCTCTTAAATACTCTTACATATGGTTTGTGCACATTTTGCGTTCACTTCCTACGCATGCACAGATAATACTAAGCTTCCCTGCAGACTTATGCGCTCTATTTCCTGTTAAAACCTACTCACCCCATTTAAAATAAATTAAAGGTGAAAAGTGTCTTCTAAAAGCATATTTGGGCACATATTCTTCCAAATAAAAGCCTCTGAGTCATGCCAATTCAAGCTAAATGCATCCAATCATGGAGCTTATTCCCTTGGATCAAGGAACCCTAATCCCCTAGTTTTTGGATCACAACCCTCTATTGGTGGATCTGAAATATCCTCATTTTATCCTATAAATTGAGTTGAAACTTTAGGGTTAGGGGGTTCGATTATGATAATATTATTTTGGTCATTCTAGAGTGTAAATCTTGTTAAAACAAGGAGGAATATTGGGAAGGAATACAGGAGGAATTTGTACAACATCAAGTCTTGGTTGTAATATTTCTCTTTATATTCCTGAATAATACATTTGGATACTTTTTATCATTGTCTTGTTTCCAGATTCATTAAAGCAATTACAATTCTCAATCTCCTTGATCATTAAGTTAAGCTAGTATTTGGATTATTGCATACTACAGATTCTTTTGATTCTTTGAATGTTTGTGATTGCAAGTTTATTCTTAGTATTGAAGGACTTATTTAGGACAAAAGGAAAAGTATTCAAAAAACATCTTGTTGAAAGGAAAGAGAATTATCCTCTCTTTTATATTTTTGATAATCCAAATGCTAATAGTGTAGGGGAAATATGTTCTTATGTATGTTTTTTTCTAGTTATCTGTATGGATACTAGGGAGACCGCTCTTTTCCGCAAGAGGGATTTATCCGGGTAACACAGTGTAGTGAATTTCAGCTTTGGAGAGATTCTTGCTAATAAAATAGATGGAATAGGGTAATTTGTCTTCTAAATTCCCTAAGGATGCCCCAAACAAATTTTTTTGGTGCATCCATGTGGATTTGGAGAGGCAGAGCCTATTTTGTACCTCAGAGAATGGGGGCAGTAGTTATTTTTTCCTAGATGAGCTCAAAAGCTTCTTGACATAGAATGGACTAGAGAAATTTAGAATATTTGACCAATAGTCCAAATAGTGGTGAAGCAAATTTTCTGAAATATTTAATGAATCTCCTATAGTAGCCAACCAAACCTAGGAAACTTCTAACATCTCTCTGCTTTTGAGGAACATGCACCCTTTTTATGATGGTGGTTTTGTTAAGGTATATCTGTATTCCTGCTTGTGATATTGAGTGGCCTGGGAGTACTCCTTCTCTTTTTAAGAATTCACACTTTTTTAGACTCAGGGAGAGATGCATTTCAATGCACCTTCTCAACATTTTTCCCAAATTGGAGAGTGCTTCTTGGAAATCATCCCCATAAGGCATGAAATTTTCCAGGTATATTTCAACAGAGTCATGGACTAGTTCAAAAAATATGTTCAAGGCTTCTCTTTGGAAATTAGTTAGGGCATTTCACAACCCAAGGGGAAGGACTCTATAAGCGAAGGTTCCCAGGGACATGTTAAAGTAGTCTTGTCCTTTTCCTCAAGGCTAATTTGGATCTGGTTGTACCCACTAAACACATCTAGGAAAGAAAAGGACTTCTTCCTTGCATGGCCACCTAGGACTTGATCTATAAAGGGAAAGGGGAAATGGTCCTTCTTAGTAGCTTTGCTTAGTTACCGGTAGTCAACACAGACTCACCATTTTCCATTCTTATTTGGGACAAGGAGAAGATGACACACCACTCACTATCTGATATGGGATATATGAAACCTACATCCAATAATTTATGAAATTCTTCTTTCACTATGTCCTTTAAAGCTAGGTTCATCCTGCTTTTGGGTTCACGTACAGGCTTGCATCCTTACTTAATGTAGATATGATGTGTAGACATTGAGGGATGCACCCATTTCATGTCTTTGTAGTACCAAGCAAATGCATCAAGGTTTTATTTCAAGAGTTGGCATCATTTCTCTTCTTCTTTGGCTAAGAGGGATGAGTTAATTTTCAGATATTTTGATGGGCCAAATTCCATAGCCTTGGTGGTTTCATAGGTTGAATCAAGTGATTGAACCTCCATCCAAGGGTGTCTTTCAGACTCTTTGACTAGGTCATCGATTGGATTGTTAGTGGGGGCTGGTTCTGAATTATGTGGTCGATGATCTCATCCCCATCAGGTTTCCCCCCTCTAAGAACAACATCTATGGTACAAATGGGGTAGGGTGTGGTTTTGTATACTTCATCTTATTCTTCTTCATCTCCCAACCACAAAGGTAGGTCATGGTCAATGGAAGGCTATGCAGGAGGATATAACACCAACTGTTTAGACAAGGGCCTATTATTTATAGTCATGTTTCTAGCCCGACAACTAATATAAGCATCGACAACGGCTAACCAAGGTCTTCCTAAAATGAGAGGATCTCCATTAAACTTGTTTTTTGGCTGGAGGAAAATGAAATTTATATGGTACTCCCAAGAGTCGATTTAAACCATAACATACTCAAAAATTCCTTCCAGAGCTACTGTGGACCGATTTGTAAGCTGCAGAACGATTTTGGTTTTCCTCAAAGTCCCTTGGAGGTTGATTTTAAGCATAATTTCCCTGGTCATTACATTTATGGCAACCCCGTGATCAATCAGAGTATTGGGGACTATGACACCATCTATGTGCACATCTACTACTGGACTACAAGGATCCAGGTACTTCGGGAAGATCACCCTTCCCAACAGTAAGTTGGACATCTATCCCACTACATTGATGGTGGGGGTATCTTTCTTTTTTTTCCAATGTTTCTTAAAGAACTTTTCCTTTATGAGCCTATTGTAAATAGGAACATCCTTAATGGCCTATATAAGGGGTATTTTTACACACAAATGTTTCAGTTCTCCTAGAAGTTGAGTCTCCTCTAGGGTGTGCTGACTAGAGTGGATCAAGCGCTCGGGAAAGGGAGGTTTTTGGATCTGAGTGTTACTCTCTTCCTTTTCCTCCTCAACCTCTGCAAGTGGAGATGGGGGATTATTGTCTGGGATTAATCTTCCTGACCTGAGATTGATCTCATGTATCTCCACAGTGTAAGTTGGATAGGATGTCTCTCGACTCTAAACCTGATGTGTCTGCTTTTTGTTCAGGTTTGGATTGGGATGGGCAGGAATTTGAGGTAGCTTAGGTGGAGAAGAATGGGTGATTTTAGGTTGAGTTTGGGGTGGAGGTAGTAAAAAATTTGGTTGATTATGTTGGGGCCTCCACCCTTGTGATGGGTTGCTCCACTGAGGTGGTTGAGGGACATATTGCTGGAATGGTTGGTTCACAGGCTGAGGGTGATATGGAGGGTTGTAAGGCCAAGTAGGAGGTGTAGGAAATTATGGAGTATTGGATGTGTACCAAGACTGCATAGGTGCATTTTGATTGGTATGATAGTCGGAGTAATATGCACCTTGCATACCCTGTTGATATGACCGAAGCCCTTGAGGCCTTCTTTGATTTATGAAAAAACGTTTCTCGAGTCCTACTTCCCCACCTTGATATAAAAATTTGAGCCCATGTAAGGAGGGGCACTTATATATGGCATTATTCTCTTCACAAACTAAGCAAACCTCTATCACATTTAGTGGACATTCATTCTAAGGGTGTTTTCTAATACATCTAGGGTAGAATATAGCTAAGGCCCTTTCTTATTACTCTTGCTTCCTCTTGATCTGCATTGTGTCCATTTGCCAAGAAAAGGTGTTCAACATCTTAATTTTGAATTCCTCCAACATATTT
This sequence comes from Pinus albicaulis, assembly GCA_034641835.2. Taxonomy (NCBI): domain Eukaryota; kingdom Viridiplantae; phylum Streptophyta; class Pinopsida; order Pinales; family Pinaceae; genus Pinus; species Pinus albicaulis. The sequence goes on from CM076582.1 coordinate 709,169,224, forward strand.
CCAATCTCATGCTTAATGGGGCGAAAGATGAAGGAGTGTTGGTCATGCTCTAGCTAGCTCTACCTTTCTTCCTAGCTATCCTAGAGTGGTTCCTAAAGAGATTTTTGATGTCCTCATAAGGAAGCTGGAAGATATCTCCTCCTGGTAGCATATTAAGGGTTCCAATCACCTCATCCCTGATCCCTCAGATAAGTACCAGTTTAAGTGATTCGACATCAAGGGTGAAATTAGATCTTTTATAGTTTAGTTGGAATCTTTCTTAATAATATTCTAGGAATTCATCAGGTCCTAGAGTTATCCTAAATATTTCCTCTTTGGTTTCTTTGGATCTATAGTAGTCCATGTATTTTTTGTTAAAGGACTCTTGCATCTGTGCCCAGGTAGTGATGTTGTTCCCATGAAACCCATGAACCAGCCCAAGGCTATATCCTTGAGGGTGGATGGGAATAATTTCAAATTTTCGTCATTTGAGGCATAGCCATAGGTCCTACAGAAAATAGCTAATTCTAACATGAAGGTGTCAGGATCCTCAAAGGCAAGTCCATATATATTTGGAAGGGTTGAGGGACTGATGTTCTGCATCCTAGTTTCCCCATCTATTTCCCTAATGGGAAAGACTCCTTGGGTCCTAGTCTTAGCCATGGCTTGAATTGGTGAAGCATGTTCCTCAGGTGAAGAAAGTTAATCTTCTTCTCTAATAGGTTCTTCAAATTTTTCAAGTAACTCACCTATGGTGTTTTCAACCTCACAGTCACTGAAGAAGAGTTAAGGGTGACTGTGTGGGGATGTGGGGGTTTTTTCTAAGACAATTCCTTGGTTATCCCTACTCCTACGAGGTATGAAAGTCAAACTCTTTTTGTATTTTTCAATATTTTGGAAGTGAATGTAAAATAAAAACATAAAACAATGCTAAAAAAAAATCAAAGCATCTACTTAGACACCTCCCCGGAAACGACGCGAAAAAGTGGTGAACCCTGGTATTGCACCAAGAGTGTTGCAACTCCTAGAGGCTACTCTACTTTACCTTATCAACCCGAGGTTCATACAAAATTGGAGGTGACAATGCTATATACACATCAAATGCATTCTACTCATGCCATCCTCTTCTTATTTCTACAAAGGGGTGCTACTGCTAGGGTTGCTTCTTGGGAATTAAGTTTGTCACACTTTTGAATGAAACCTAAGACTGAAAATAATTCATGATCATTACTCTATCAATAAGAAAGAAACTAATATACAACATAAATACTCATCTAGCTACTTGGAAGAAAGGAAATCCACAATTGGGCTAATGAAATAAATAGAGTTAAACTAAGTGGGACTCATAAAGTAAATTGTTGAATTGAACTTGCAGAAAGGGAAAATAATCTAAGCACACATGCTAGGAAAAATGGATAATGAAACCCTTTCTACTTCATGCTTGACTTGTATGCTTAACAATGCATCTATTCATGAGCTAACTATGCTTGTAAATACTTTTTTTTGTAGCAAAAGAAGGAGGCGTTGAGGTAGCTTAAGAAGTTCTTGGACTCATGGTTTCAGAGTTGAAGGTGTCTTGGAGGTTGTGCTAGGTTTAGGTGAAGTGAAAAATGGATTTTGGGCTTAAGAAGTGGTTGGATGGAGCTGCTACAGGATTTCTCGTGGTGCTACAAGATGTCCTGAAACGTTACATGAAATTGGCTGAGGGTAAATTGAGGCCATAAATGGTGGGGAAAGGGGTAGGAAAGGTGGAATGAAGGTCTACCTAGGTGGATGGAAGGTATCCAACCCTTTGGTCAAGCTCATAACTTCTTTCAAAGCTTGTCTTGCACCTCCAATTTGGCTTTCAATGTTTTGGTGAAGATCTCAAAGAATAGGGCTGAAGGAAATTTTGTTGAAATTAGGTTGGTGAAGGGTGGAAATTGGAGCTAGGGATGTTGGTGGAGTCCTCTTTTTATGCTCTACTCAAACCTACAAGAAAAATACATGTTCATGCATTTATAATTGACAGGTATATGATGAAAATGGTGGAAAAAAGGAGTTGAATGTAAGCAAACCTACCTATGCATTTGAAAAATAAAACTAACTCAGTGTTCACAACATGTTCATGATAAAAAAGGAAACCTATATATTATTTCCAAGAAATCATAAACTGAAAGAAATTTTGGGCCTATGGTGAAGATATGACCTCCTCAAGCTCCAATGAAAGAGGTGAGAGAGGGAGGCTTTAACACACAAATTTGAAGTTTTATATGCTACTATAATATGAACTACAAGAGCCTAACTATAGTAACATGAAATGGAAGCAGACTAAACACATCAAGATTAAATGTAAGCAAACTAGATACAACACATGAAATAAACTAACTATAATGGCATGGAATGTAAACACAAATACACAAGAGATATTGAGGCCAATGGATTGGGCACCCTAACCTAAAAGCTCAACTCTCTTAAACTAAATCAGTGAAGGTGGAACTGAATACTCATTTTATTGCATAACCAATATCATTAAATAACACATGGAAGTCACAAATGTCTATTACAAGTGCTAGGAGTACTCTAGATATATCCAAAAATAGAATCCTAATGAGCTCTTTCTCTACCCTATTTATCCTAAAGGGGTAGCTACCAAAAACTCCCTAAAAAGTAGGTGATTTGTCCCCTTGGACTTCGAGAGAAGTGGAGATTTGATTCTCTTAATCTTCCACTTGCTTGGTTGCCTTTGATTTCGAGTTGTTGGATGGAATATCAAGGATCCTTTGGTTGCCTTTAGGAATTAAGAAGGTGGTCAACCCCCCTATAATCACTCCTTGATATCTACTATAAGCTTTGATTTCACAATCTTCAACAAAAATGGCATATCTTCGCGAGTATCCTGCATTTAAACCATATTAGGCATTCGAAGTATGACAACCCTTAATCATCATATACACTAAGGAACATATGACCATAATGTAATGAAATGTGATAAAGAGAGACTAATAAGGCTAAAAAGGTGACAATTAACCCCTCAAAATATACCTAATGATGATGCTTGTTAGCACTAGAATTTTTCAAAAAACAATTCAAAGTCCATTCATCATTGTAAGTTGTGTCTTTGATCCTCTCTTGTCTCCTAACCTATGGTGAAGAGCCACGGACGGTTAAAATTTATTAGTTTTTTATCATTTTTTAACCAAAATCCAAAATAATTTTGAGTCCAATAGTTAGTTTGTGTTATAGAGTTATTAGGGTAAATTTTCCTTTAATAAGTCTTTTAACTCCTTTGAGTAATTAAGGTCATGGGTTTAGCTTGAGAAGTATTATTCATTCACCATGATATTTCTATCAAAGGTTAAATACAAAATTTCAAAGTCATCGTTTGTGTTAGGAATAACACAGGAATAACTATATTTCCTAGAGAGGTAGCTATTTTCTTCAGAAGATATGGTTTTACAAGCAACACAGGAATAGTTGCCTTTTTCAAAAAATTAGTTATTACCTGCAAAAATTTTACAAGGAGAAAAAAGAAGCATTACTCAGGTGAAACAAACATTTCTCTTTGGATGTTAAAGGCCTGCTAAAACAAGAGGTGTTACTCACCTGAAAGGTGGTTATTTGTCATTGGGGGATTCATTAAAAAGGTTGGCTATTTATTTTCTAAGACTAGTCAAATCTATTGCTACTCATTAAAGTGAAATGTATTAAAGTCTAAGTACGAGTATCTATTAGTAAACAAGTTGATGGAGTGTAAGGTTCAGTGAAATGAGTTGGCATCAGACTTTAAATCATTTTGGTTCCATGTGACTCCATCTCACTGAGATTCAGGGCATGCAAAGCTATGTCTATGTTTACCCTTATGATAGATACAACAAAACGTTTTTATCTTGCAGCAAAAAAATTGGTTACCAAGTGCCAACAATTAGGGCTTGATGGAGGGTTTTTGTTCCTCATTTTACATGTGTGCACTTGTGGTTAGGTTAATTGTTAAAAATATGGGCAAGGGCGGTAAGGTGAACTATTCAGAACTGACCAATACCCGTTTTGTTGACCATCGATATAAGCCTCAGTTCCAAGTAGCAGGGTGGTATCAGTTTTTAAATAAGCTTTTAGGTGAAAATGTGGTAGTGGCTCAAGCATTTTATAAGACATTCGATGGGGAACATGGCAAGTTGGGGTCTCAGACCTTTAGGATCACAGAGAATATCATTGCAAGGGCCACTCAAACATCAGCTACAGGTGAGTCTTGGCACAAGAACAAAATTTTGCTTAAAACTAATTCAAATCCATATTTAAAGCCTAAACATGAAAATATTGGTTGAACCCCTACTATTCATATTTCATATTTTAGGCCTGAGTGAAAAGATGTCAATACCACTATATAACATTATATAACCTGTAAGGGTAGGTTTTCTATTGTGCATAAATACCAGATGAGCTTTCTAGCTCACATCTCTCGCTCTAAATCTATGAATCTGCCATTTTCCCTTCATAAATCATTGTTTTCAATGTCTCAAAAAATACAAAAAACCCTAGGCTATTCTCTTCATAATCTCTATCACAGAGGTTTGATTAAAATACTTTTTTTTTATCATCTACGAAAGAAAAGAACCACATGGGAAAATTTTTTAGTAGATGAGGGATTTAGCGGTATTTAAATCAAGGAGAAGGGTAGGAAGACCTAGAAGGCTAAAGATCCAAGAGCAGCAGTCAATTCCTACACCTACATTGACTCCTTCACAAGCTGGTCCATCTTCAATATCATTTAGAAGATAGACTAGGAACTCAGCTAGGAAATCTAGAGTTCAAACCACCACTTCTACACCAAACATCACTCCTATAAATAGAGTGTAACCAGCCAAGGAGGTCTACACTAGAAGATCATCTAAGGAGCCACAAACCTTGAGGTATTTTATGTAGGAGCATGCAAACAAAATCAAACAAAAAGATACCCTACCTAACAAAAACACTATGTATAAGAGCAAGGAAGAGATATCTTCCTCTTAAAAGAGCAAATATAGGAGAAAAATTATTTTGAGAGATGGACCTTCAGTGGAAGTTATCCCTAAAACCTTGACACCAATTCATGTTCTAGAGGTTAGACAATAGAATCAAGAAAAAAATGCCACTCCAGCACCAGAGGAGCCTACACTTGCACAAGTATTTTCCTCACTCAAAAAGGGGAAAAGCAAAGTTTCAGAGACCATTACAATAGAAGAACCTACCATAGCTCAACTTTACTCATTTACTAGTTCTTCAGCCAAAGGAAAGAAGAAATATATAATCCATTCATATTAATCTTTTGAGGGGGATAGTAGTGAAACAGAGTTCAACGAGTCAAAGTTTGAAGGAAAATCAAGCAAAGTCATACATGGGAGAAAGAGGACTTTATACATTCCAAACCCATACATTCAAAGGCCTCACACCAGACCAAAGATAAATCTCATACTAGCAAGCAAACGCATATCTAACCCTACTCTCAAGGATCAAATAATAAACATAGATGAAAGCCCAGAGAATGAACCAAGGAAGAAAAAGACTCAGCAGAAAAAGAAAGTACAGAAGAGAAAGTCAAACAAAAGGGTAACCAAGGAAGAATTTATCAGGATTTTTTCTTCTATACCAGATCTCTAATGATTGAAGGTACAAAATCATGAAAATCTGAAGAATCATGTCAATTTTGGCTTAGACAAAATATTTTCAGATATAGCTACCCTTTTCAGAAAAGTAGCTATTATTTTTTGATTTTGTATAAGGAGCAGAAAAGGTTGCTTTTTGGTTCTGTTCTCAAAAGAATGAGACTAAATTATGATAAATTGAATGTAGCCTCAAGCGTAATAGCCTTTTGCCAAGTGTCATTCAGTTAAGGTAACTTCCATTTGGTTACTCCTTTCAGTTGGTTACTCCTACACTTTTGCAGATAAGGGTCCAAGTGTTATTTTCAGTTGGCATTTGCACTATTTGTGGAGGAAGTTTTTCAGGAAACAAGGAGCACTCAACCACCTCAACTCATCCATTTTGAGCTCCATAATCTCATATTTTGTCTTCAATTGTATTTCGGTTTACTTTTTTATGTTTAAGATAAGCTCTACTATATGTAGAGGATTGTAATAAAGTCTCTAAAAACATTATTGCACTTTTGATGGAGGCTTTTAACATAACTCCTTCTTTGTATGTATACTATGTAAGGAAAGGAAGAAGGGGTTCATTGCTTTTCTATTTCATGGCATACTGTGTTGTACCTTTTTGAACATATAATATATCTAGAGGCACTCTTGAGGACTCACAAATTGTATGGTGTGTGTCTTTTTTATCTTCTTATGTGTTTCCATAACTTACTGTTTCATTCCATATTATGATTTACAGAATTCTATCTCATGTTTTTATCAGTATTGTGAACCTTCATGAAATATTAATATTTTTTTGTAAGTCTTGTTTTGTCAAGCATTCTTGATTTAGTATGAATTGAATATATTTCATGACTATTCCTTGAGGTTGAATTAAATCATGTCTCATACTCTTATAAGTCTTTTGAAATAGCATGCATGATTAATTTGTTTTTGTCCGTCTTGCTTTATCAAGCATTCCTGGTTGATAAGGTCATGTTAGTTGGAATCATTCTATGTAATATGATTCTTTAAATGTATAGTGAGACTCCTATAAGTATTTTAAAGCTTTATTTCACTATACATTTCAAGTCTAGAATTTGTGTCACCCTTTCTTCTTAGCAGTGGACTTATGTTTTACACGTATACTATTTATCTTCCATTTTTATAACCATCAAGCTACAAACCCAACCTTGCTACCACATTATGGACCAATGTCCTCATATGTGTGAGAGATTCTTATTTGCTCAAAACCCCTTTCAGGGTGTGTGATTTCCAACCACTTTCCAAAAACTCAATCAAGTTATAAGAAAATCCCTTGAGCTTAAGATGTGTCTGGTTAGGCGCTTGTCACAATCCAAGTGCTAATTCCAGCGCTAACATATTTTGGTGTTTCTACCGGGAGACGAATATTTTGAACTCGGTATTCTCCCGAAGTTGTTTTGCATGAATTCCTAGTACTAGTTTTTAAATGTGAATAAAGACTAGTCACTCTTTCTTATTGTAATTGGTTCACCTAGTGACTCCACAAATATAACGAGGGGTTTCAAGACCACCTACCACAAGAAGAATAAATCAAATATCACCTCTTGTGATCCCAATTTCTAACCCAAAGAAGATCATAAAGGATGTAAGAGGGAAACAGAAATCAGTTGAAGCTACATCACATTCACTGAAAAAGGTGCATTCAAAATATATTCCAAAGGAAAAGTTACAATCATCTATCTTAGAACCTAAATAAGTTTCAATTTTAAAAGAATATTATGAATTATTTCAAGTTGAAAATGCTTCCATAAAATACAAACTAGATGATGTTAGCCTAGATTCAGCTGAAAGTATCTCTCACTCATCCCTTAGTAAATCAGAAACAAGTATTATTCCAGTGAAAGAAGATAAATCATACGTTTTAGGTGTCAGTGAAGAAAACAAAAAATCAGAAACCTTTGTGCTGAGAGAATGGGAATTAGAACAAGTGTTGGAAATTGCACCCTTCCTAGATAGGGATATTTTAACTAAAGAATATATTAAAACAATTCTAAGCTTTATTCAAACTCAACCTAAATATCGGTCCTCTTTTAGCCCACAACAGGAGCGTTTTCCTTTGTCTTAAAACCCAACTATTGGCTCATCTTATTCTCATCAAGGAGGAGGTAACCTTCCTGAAAATTGAACCTTTTAGCTCAATAGAACAAAGTTGAAGCTGCCCTAATCCTTCAAGAATATACATCTGAAATAGATTATTCTCGAGAGGTTGAAATAAATCCTTCTGCTATCCATTTCTTTGAAAATCCATTGTTTTCATCTCCAAAGCCTGAAAAACCAGCCCAAGAATTTCAATCTTCTGCAATTACAAAACAAGTAAAAAATCTGCAAATCGAAATTTCCATCATTCAAACCTCTGCATTAGCAATTTTTCCACTATTTGTACCTCTGCAAGTCATGGCTCATCCTGCTCCTACAAGGATGTAGCATATTGTTGCTACAAGATATGCACCACTCACTCTTCCTCAACCTTTTCATCCTCTTCCTCAAGGGGATTATCTAAAATATTTGCCCAAATACACAAGGGAGGGGGAGGGAGTATCAGTTGAAGAACACTTAGTTTCATTTTACAATTACGTTGATAATCAAAAAATTGAACATGAATATATCTAGTCAATACTTTTTTTTTAAAGCTTAGATGGAGAAGCTCGTAAGTGGTTCAAAAAATTTCCACCAAATTCAATAACAGGAATAGATTCTTTGGAGGAAGTGTTTGTAAAACAATGGGGTGAACGTAAGGATTACCTATATTATCTCACAAAGTTTGGAACTTTAAAGAAGAAGACTGTTGAGTCATTGGAATACTTTACAAAGAGATTCAATAAGTTCTATTAAAATATTCCAGTAGAATTCAAGCCACCTGAAAACACATCCATGATAACCTTTGCTAATTCCTTAGACTCCAATTTTTCACTGTGGTTGAGAGATGAGAAGCCAAAAACATTGGTGGGTATGCAGGAGGTTGTTATTGGAGTGCAGTCCAATATTATGGCCTCAAACAAACTGAAAATTGAAGAGGTCAAAGGGTCAAAGGATAAAAAGAAAATGAAATAAGAGAAACCATCTTCTTCCTATAAAACTTTCATAGCTGAAGAAAATCTTGATCAAATGTCTAATTTGATTAAATATCTTTCTTCCAAAATGAAAAAATTAGAGTTAGAAAATAGGCCTACTGCTAGGCCCATTCAAAATGAAGGAAATAGAAACTAGGCTTCTTTTAGAAGACCCTTTTAGCCACAAAAAATTTTACAACACCCAAGAATAAATCTCGATGATCAAAATGTTCAGCCTCCACTGAATAATTTTGCTGAATAAAATCAGCAAGAACATGAAGAGGAGGATGAAGATATAAATCTTGTTGGGGATACATCACAGTAAACTTGTTTGAATTTGCAAGAGTATGAATATCAGTCTAGGATAAATATATTTTAAGATGATGTAGAGGCTCATATTCATGTTCAAAATGAGAAAAAACAGCCTAAAAATCAAACCAGAAATTATCCTTTGAGTTCAAAAGGGGTTGTCCAACAACCTCAACAAAAACAAGATGCTGAAAAACATGCTGCCAAACAAAAGGAAAAATTTAATGATGTTCCTCCATCACCAAATCTCGCCCCAATCATTAAAATTTTTGTAGAAAATAAAAAATTGACTCCACTCAATTTCAGTTTCAAGTCAGAATTGAATAAAATCAAGATTTTGGTTCCACTCCTTGAATTGTTGAAAAAACCAGCCTACGGAGAGTCATTTAAAATTCTATTACAACCATCTCTTGCTCGTAATTCAATCAACTTAGAGGATGAACATCCTACCATTTACTTGGGCAACCATGTCCAAGATAAAAATTATGATAATTCTCCACCTTTCTATCTTTCACTCAATATTCATAACAAATTGCTGCATAATTGCCTATTAGATTCAGGGGCCTCTCACAATTTGATGCCTAAGAAAGTGATGGATGAATTAGGATTGGAAATCACAAAACAATACCATGACCTCTACACTTTTGACTCCAAAAGGGTCAAGTGTTTAGGAGTGATCAAATACTTAGTAATTTCTCTTACCCAGCTCCCCATGAAAATTCTAGTGATGGACATAGTGGTTGTTGACATACCATCTAGATTTGGAATGTTTTTTTCTAGATATTGGTCCAAAAATATGAGAGGAACTCTTCAAATGGATGTGACATATGCGACTATCCCAGTCTTTGGAGGATAATTTAGGATATTTTATAGGGAAACACAGATGGCTTATATCATAAGTGATCAACAAAATCCCTCAAATCATCCTATATATGCAGAGGAGGAGTTAGGGTCATATATTTTACACCTTGCTGCTAATGACAACAATTTTCAGCCTGAAATCAGTGAAAAACAATAGCTACTAGTCACAAAAGAGCAGAATTTAGAAGCATGATAGATCTGGAAATTGTATTTTGACAGAGCCTCATCAAGAAAGCGATTAAGGGTTGGTGTATTTCTTATTTATTCCACTCAAGATATAGTTATTTTATCATACAAACTACAATATATCACTACTAATAACATTGTTGAGTATGAAGCACTAATTCTAGGATTGAAGGTAGCAAAACTTTTGGGAGCTAAACAATTGATTGTTTTCGGTGATTCAAAGTTGGTGGTACAATAAGTGAGAGATAAATACCAAGTAAAAAATTCAAAATTGAAGAATTACATAAATGAATGTTTGGATTTGATTGAACATTATTTTTCAACATTCAATTTGAATTTTGTTTTTATAGAAGAAAATGAAATGGCAAATTCACTGGCCATAGATACTAGTAATTTTAAGGTTCCTCTTGATGTTAAAGCAACATATGGTGTTCAAATAAAAAATAAACCTTCCATTCCTAACTATATCAAATACTGGCAAGTATTTGAAGATGATAAAGATATTTAGAAATTCTTGGAATGTGTGGAGGAGTTTTCAGACATTTAGATTGACAATGAAAAAGACACAGTTGAAAGTCATAACAACAATCCATTCAAAAATACTATAGCTAGAAAAGAAATTATTGATCTAAAAACAAACTTCATTCCTAAAGCCTTGTTTCCTTTAGAGAGGTTGTTTGACAATAATGATGTATTTTTAAATCCTGATAGTAATACATATGGAGAGAGAGTAAATTTGACTGCAATATTGGTACTGAAAATCAGCCTAGATATGTTAAAGTTTATAAATTTCTTCCTCAAGAAACTAGAACTAAATATATCAAGTTGTTGAAGCAGTATGCAGACATTTTTTCTTGGTCCTACAATGATTCGAAGACATATGGCTGATCCAAAATATTTTTCTTGAGATTTGTTGAAGAATTACATTTAAAAATTGCAGCTTAAACAAGAAACTTTAAAGGCAAAAACATAAGAAGAGTGAAGCAATTAACATAATGAAAGAAGACATAGAATTGATATCAGAGTTTTTCCAAGAGGGACTACATCTCTGAGCCCTTCTCAAAGTGGGGAGGCCCTCTTTCATTAAGTGGCAGTAAAAAAATGAAAGTACAAGTATTAAATGAAAAATTACACCCTTATACATCCATAGCTGAAAGTGCCCGAAAATTGGAGATCTCTGATGAAGAAATGGACAGCACCGTTGGATTCATGTCGTCGAGAGGTGTAGAATCCATATAAAATTTTCTTGAATCTGATAAAGTGAAAACCTTGACCCTCTGGAGAATGGCTCAGATCATGGTTCCACCCCACTCCTGTGCAACACTCATGGTTCTGCATGTCTCATACTTTTTGCATGCTCCTGACCTGTCTAGGTGCACTTATGAAATCCAAGTTTAAATAAATGAGTGTGGGCGGACTTTACCAAGTTTTCCATTTAGCAAGTTGGTTTGAGTTCCTTGGTTTGTGGGAGGGGTTTGGGTGGTCAAACCCCGCCCCCTCTGTATTAAGGTTGAATGTAGTTTTTCAAACCGTGCAATTCCAATTTAAAAATACTCGTCGTATTTTTTAGTACAAGTGGGGAGGGGTTGGGACGACATTGCGCAATTCGCCCCTTGATCTCCGTCGACTCCATTATGGTACATGGCATGGAGGGTTGGTTGGCGGTGGGGTTCACAACCCCCACCACCATATATAATATATGGTGCCATAATATATGTGGGGTGGTTGGGCAGAAGGGTCATGACCGTTACCCACCACAATTATTATAATATAATTTTTTTGACCATTGGGTAGGGCGGGGGTCATGGCCCACACTGCCCTCTTTTTTTTAATATTTTCTTAGCTTGATTTAAACAAATTGGACTTTTTGAAAAAACCAGATTTTGACCGAAGGAGAGAAACTAATCGTCCCACAATTTCACCCAAAATCTAGCCGGAGTTGGTCAGAATTCGGTGACGGGGTTTCAGAAAAAAAATTTCCTCCTTAAGCTGCCACATCACCAAGTCAACCCTCAAACTTTCACTTCTCCTAACTCCTTCATACATACTTGGAATTGAGTGTCGTCTGCGCCATTGGAATCAGAAAGACGAGATATTCAACTTGAAATTAAATTTTCCACATTCTAGACACTTCGATTTTGTATCCTTTGTACTTAAGCCACTTGTACTTGGACCTGTTCAATCCACCTAGATCGTTCCTCCCCACTGTAGAGATTTTGGACCCAAAAAGCCTTATCAATCAGTAGGCAAGTGAGGGAATTTCTCCCTCACCTTATCCTTTTCAAGACATTTAGCTTTACTTGGTGATATATTCCAACACGGAGATATTCCACATCTCCTCGTCGTGAAGCTCTAGTTCTTTGATCGAGAATGATGTCTTCTGGTAGTTCATCGAGATACTCTAGTGCAAAGTCATCCATTGTAGGCATTTATCCCACCTCCTCGGTGTCCATAATCAATGGTGGTTCATAAAGCTTCAGATTTTCAACATTTATGACTGAGTACATCTACATGTATACAGGAAAATCGAGTCGGAAAGCATTATTCCCAACCTTCTCCAATATTTTAAATGGACCATATAGGATTGGTCGCAATTTATTGCCTTCCCCCTTCATTCAATCCTTGCTGATATGGAACCACACCTTGTCACCAACTTAAAATTGATGGTCAACTCAGTTTTTATCATGTCGAGCCTTATATCGAGCCTAAATCTTTTCCAACTGCTCTTGCATTTCTTGGTGAAATTTCTATATCCGTTGGATGAACCATTGTGCTTTTTCCATGTCATCACATCCACTGACATCTTCATCCCATCCATAGATCATGTCAAAAGGGTCGTTCAGTAAGTAACCAAAACACATCTCAAATGTTGAATGCTGCGTAGAGGAATGCATTGCTCAGTTGTAGGCATGTTGCACATATGGAAGATTCTCATCCCACAACTTGGGATGTTTGTTGCAATAGCCACGCAAAATGTGTACCATAGTATGGTTGACGACCTATGTCTGTCTGTCGGTTTTTGGATGGAATTCCATACTTCTCTTCAACTTGGTGTCCATCATACTCCACAAGCTGATCCAAAAATATCCAAGGAAGCGAGAGTCTCGATCTCACACAATTGATGTGGGTAATCCAAAGTGGACCCAAACAAACTGAAAGAAAAGAAAATCAGCCTACTCAATAGTGACTTTCTTTTTACAAGGCATTAATATGCACATTTTACTAAAGAGGTCTACAACAACATACAAATAGTCATAACCCTTTCTAGACATAGGAAAAACTCCTAAAAATTCCATCAACAAACTTTTCCCTGGACGACCTAGAATAGGGAGTGGTGTGTAGAGCCCGAGTTTTCTATTAGAGGGCTTTGAAACAGAACACATCACACATCCCTTTACAAAACATGTTACAATTTTTTTCATATGAGGTCAAAAGCAAAACCTTTGAAAATGACATAAGGTTTTTTCGACACCAAAGTGACCAGGACACAAGAGAGGTTTGCACCTCTCGAATTACATGTACCCTTTCTGTTGTGGGTATGCATAATTTTCCAAGGTGGTACAACAGCTTCCCATGCAAATGATAGTTGTCCATCTCTGAACCATGATTTATTTTTTCATATATTTCTTTAAAGTCATCATCATTAGCATATTGTTCAGCATAACTTTCAAAATACAACAAAGAATTATGAAAAATAATAGAAGCAGCAATAGGAGGGCGAGAGATCATATCTGCTACTTTGTTACTAGTGCCCTTCTTATACTTTATTACCATATGAAACTATTGTGGAAACCCCATCCACCTGAAATGACGAGACTGTTGTAGTTTGGTCTGTGACTGAAGGTATTTAAAGGGCTAGTGATCTGTATGGATAATGGTATCCTTGCCGACAAGGTAGTGTTTCCACTTTTTCACACTTTAGACCAAGGCATAGAGTTCCTCGTCGTAATTGGGGTAATTGATGACAGCCTGGGATAACTTCTTTGAATGGTAACATATTGGCTTCTTCTGCTGCAACAGTACAACTCCCATGGTGTACCCACTGGCATCGGTTTCAATCTGAAAATGTTGTTGTAGATTGGGTAAATCCAAGACTGGTGCAGTGCTTATTTTCTCTTTCAGTGCTTCGAAGGACCTCTGCTACTTTCCTCCCCACTTAAAGTCTTTTTTTACACTTGTCAGCACGTGTAAGGGTGATGAAATAATGGATAAATTGGCAATGAATCTCCTCCAGTACTTTACTTCACCTAGAAAACTATGAAACTTTGTTACATTGGTAGGCTTAGGCCATTTTACAATCACCTCAACTTTGGAGGGGTCTATTTTTAATTTACCATTACCGAAAATATGACCTAGGTAAACCAAAGATGTTTTTCTGAACTCACACTTTGACAATTTTACATACAATTCTTCCCTCTTTAATACATCAAGCACTTTCTTTACATGGCATACATGTTCATCCCAAGTCTTACTAAAGACAAGAATATCATCTAAATACACAAGGACAAATTCATCAATGAAAGGCCTAATAAGATCATTCATGGCCCTCATGAATTTCGCTGGAGTGTTGCACATTCCAAATGGAATCACCATCCATTTGAACAACCCTTGCATGGTATTGAAGGTAGTTTACCATAGGTCCTACTCTGTAATTCTGACCTGGTGATAACCACTACGCAAATCCAATTTTGTGAAATAGATAGCATTCTTTAATTGATCTAACAAATCATTAATGTGAGGGAGAGGGTATCGATTTTTCACCATGATTTTTCTTAGCGATCAATAATCCACACACATCCTCCATGTGCCATCTTTGTTGGGTACTAACACAATCAGTGAGCTGCATGGATAAGTACTTGGCCGGATGACCCCTTGGTTTAACAATTCCTGTACCTACTTTTTCATCTCCTCCATCTCAATATATGGCACCCTGTACATAACAATGTTTGGCAATGGAGCATCATGCTACAAATGGATCTCATGTTGAATTTCTCATTTCAAAGGCAATCCTCTGGGTTCCTGAAACAACTCATGATAGTTAGAAATAAATTCACATAATTCCTATTTATGAGCTGGATCACATCCTTGGAAATCATCAGATGTTTCTGCATATTTTTCTCATACAAACAATGAGCAAACACCCCTTGCTAAAATTCACCAATCTCTTCATTTGTCCTGTACTTACAAGACTGGCACTAATCTTGGTTTGATGAGCTCTTCTAATATACTCTACCCCATATTTTGTGATTTGGTATTATTTTCATGCCGAAAGAAAACTACTTTCCTATCATAAATATAGGGGCTCCCTGACACAATACCACATGTATCAAATGGTATGACATCCAGTTCTACTTCATCCACCAGTTTAGAAGAAATTACAAATTTAACCTTACATTTCTTGGTTACATTTAATTTTACTTTGTCATGTATCCATCCAAGTAGATAAGGCTTCAGATGAAGCTTAACTTCTAAGCCTAACTCTTTAACCAAGGATTCTGAGATTAAGTTTTCTTGAGAGCCTGAATCAAATAGAGTTTCTACTTTTGTATGATTTATGCCAATTCTAATATGAAACAACTCAATTCTATTTCATTCATTAGGAAGAGGCTCATCTATTGAACTAGTGCTTTCATGCAATTTAGAATTAACATGAAGAGAATCAGAACCTTTTGAGCCTGTTGTTGTGATCAAAGCCTCATCGTCATAGTCAGATCCAAGGTATTGTTGTGCGGTTGCTACTGTCTTTTGTTTACCCTTTCCTCCATATCTCTTTGGCTTCTCTCTTGGGTATAGCCTCCAACAATGATCGTCGTCATGACCTTCCTTTTTATAGTGAGTGCAATAAGGCTTTTCTCCTTCATCCTTATTCGTTGATGTCATCTTCTTTTCCTTTCCCTTTCCTTTCCCTTCGAATTTTCCATTTGAAGGTTTAAAATGTGGTTTCTTTGAATGATCATTTTTATCATTGTTGCCCATGTTTTCAAGATGAATGCCCTTTACACTGGCCGAGTCAATAGTGGTAGGTTAAAAAATTAACAATGAATTTCTAATGTAACTATGCAATGACCCAATATACTTAGTTATAATTTCAAGTGAATCTAATGAAATTCCCAAACTTAGTGCTTGTTTTCTAAATTCCTCGGTAAATCTTTGCACATTTTTTCCTTTACCTTGCCTTAGGTGTTGCCACTCCATTAAGGATTTTTTCTTATAACCCAAGGGATAGAATTGATCTTTAAGTGAAACAACAAAATTTGACCATGAGGAAAGAATGTTACCCAAAATATTGTTGCCTTGTAGTTTTCTCTCCCACCAGATAAGATTTGTGCCATTCAGTCGAAGATAAGCCAACTGGATCTTTGCCTCATCCTCTAGAATCTGTTGAATCCTGCAGTAGAGTTCAAGCTACCTAATCCAGTTGTTAAGTTTCTCTGCATTACTTTCACCATTGTACACGTGTAGATAAAATTTGACACCTAACTTAAAGAAAGGTTTATTAGATGCATTTCCTAAATTCCTATGATGATGGTGAGAAGAGGAGGAAGAAATTTCACTTGCTGGAGGAGAAGGAGGTGGATCTCCTCCATTATATTCATGCCTTGAACCTTGTCCTTTTGAATCATTGTCCCATGATTTCTATAGTTTCTCAAGTCTATAGAAAAAATTATCAACCTGATCAACTATGGTGTAGAAGGTCTTGCACAATTTGAGCTCTTCGTCATTTCAAACATCATCATCCATGTTTCTTCTCCGATGTGCACGTCCCACTTCGGGATCAAAAGACCTTAGTGTCCCTTTGCCTATTCCTAGCCCATCTCTAGTTAGCATACAAGCATGTAATTCACATCTACAAACATATGCTTTGATACCACTTGATCCAAAATATTTTTCTTGATATGTGTTAGAGAATTACATTTAAAAATTGTAGCTTAAACAAGAAAATTTAAAGGCATAAACATAAGAAGAGAGAAGAAATTAACATCATGCAAGAAGGAACATAATTGATATCGGAGTTTGTCTAGGAGGGACTACGTCTCTGGGCCCTGCTCAAAGTGGGGAAACCCTCTTTCATTAAGTGGCAGTAAAAAAATGAAAGTACAAGTATTAAATAAAACATTGCACCCTTATACCTCCATAGTTGAAAGTGCCCGAAAATTTGAGATTTTTGATGAAGAAATGGACAACATCGTTGGATTCATGGTGCGGAGAGGTGCAGAATCCATATAAAGTTTTCCTGAATCTAACAAAGTGAAAATATAGACCCTCTGGAAAATGGCTCAGATCATGGTTCTGCCCCCCTTCTGTGCAGCGCTCATGGTTCCGCCTATCTCGTACTTTGTACCCACTCCTGACCTGCTTGGGTGCATTTATGAAATATAGGTTTAAATAAATGAGTGTAGGTCGACTTTACCAAGTCTGTCATTTGGAAGTTGGTTTGAGATCATTGGTTTGTGGGAGGGGGTTCGGGTGGTCAAACCTTGCCCCCTCTGTATTAAGGCTGAATGTAGTTTTTTAAAAATACCTGCCATATTCTTTAGTGCAAATGGGGAGGGGTCGGGCCCACATTGGGCGGCTCACCCAATGATCGTCGCTACCTTTGTTATGTTATGTGGCATGGAGGGTTGGTTGGCAGTGGGGTTCACAACCCCCGCCACCATATATAATATACGGTGTCGTAATATATGTGGGGTGGTCAGGCGACAGGATCACGACCACAACCCACCACTATTATTATAATACAATTTTTTTTACCATTGGGTAGGGCAGGGGTCATGGCCTCCCATGCCCTCTCTTTTTTAATATTTTTTTAGTTTGATTTAAACAAACTGCCTTTTTGAAAAATCCAGATTTTGACTAAAGGAGTGAAACTAACCGTCCCACATTTTCACTCATAATCTAGTTAGATTTGGCCAGAATCCAGTGGCCGGGTTTCAGCAAATTTGTTGCCTCCTTAAGTTGCCACATCACCAATTCAACCCTCAAAATTTGAATGCTCCTAACTCCTTCATACCGACTCGGAATTGAGTTTCGTCTGTGTCATTGGAAAGAGAAAGATGAGATCTTCAACTTGACATTAATTTTTCCACATTCCAGATACTTTGATTTTTGAGCCTTTGTACTTAAGCCACTTGTACTTGGACTTGTTCGATCAGAACCAAAACTTGTGGCATGGAAGATAAGGCATATGAGGCATAAAATCCCTCTTAAATCAGAATCAAAACCTGTGGCATGGAAGATAAAGCATATTAATCCTACGATGCTCCCTATTATTGAAAAAGAAATCAGAAAAATGTGGGAAGCCAAAATAATTCTTCCTTTAAGATTTTCCAATTGGGTAGCTAATATAGTCCCAGTTCGAAATAAGAATGGTGAAATCAGAATTTGTGTTGATTTTCAAAATTTGAACCGGTGTTCGCTAAAGGATAACTATACTTTACCCAAAATGGACCATATTTTGTAGAAGTTTGTAGGCTCAAAGAGGTTGTCAATGATAGATTGCTTTTCAGGATACAATCAAATTTCAGTTGAAAAACAAGACAGGGAGAAAACAAATTTCACTACACCCTAGGGAAATTTTATGTACAATAAGATGCCTTTCAGTTTAATGAATGCAGGTGCAACGTTTCAGTGGGCAATGGACACTGCCTTTGTAGGAGAAAAGGACATATTTGTTGTCATTTATTTGGATGACATAACAGTCTTTTCAAAATCTTATCATGATCACTTAAAACATTTGCAGCAAGTGTTTGATAAGTGCAGAAAGTTTGGTTTATCTTTAAACACAAAGAAATAATTCTTTTTTGTTCAAGAAGGAAAATTTTTGGGACATATAGTAACAAAAAATGGTATTTGCATTGACCCAGGGAGAGTTGAATCTATACAGAAAATTGGTTTACCCAAAAAAAAGAGTTACAGTCATTTTTGGGTAAGATTATTTTTCTTAGGCGTTTCATTCCAAACTTTGCAGAATTAATTAAACATATAAATGTCTTTTTGAAGAAATATGCAGAGTTCAGGTGGCAATATGAAGAAAAAAACTTTTTCTTAGCAATCAACTATGACTTAACTGAAGCCCTAGTGTTAATCAACCCTAATTTTGAGAAGGATTTTCTTAATTTTTCATATTCTTATGAGGAAACTATTTCAGAAGTTTCACTTCAAAAGAACAGGGAAGGCTTGGAGCAACCAACTTCTTTTTTAGCCATGCATTAAGGGATGCTGAGTTAAAATACATCTTGGTTGAAAAATAGGCATATGCACTAGTGAAGGATTTGAAGTCTTTTCAATTTTATGTTCTGCATTCTAATGTCATTGCTTTTGTGCCAAATATTGTTGTTAAGGATGTATTGTTGCAGCCAGACACAAATGGCAGGAGGGGAAGATGGTTGACAAAGTTGACATTGAAATCAAACCTACTAAGTTGATAAAGGGACAATGCTTAGCCCACTTGATGGCAAAATCAAATTGCAAAGCTTTAAATCTGAACATGGAGGTAGTTAAAGAAACAATTAAAGAAGGTATATATGATTATCCTAAACTCTTTTATTCTAACTAGTATAAGGATATAGTGTACTTTTTGTTAAATTTTAGTTGTCCTCCAGTAATGGAAAAATCAAAGAGAATGGCTTTTATACTAAAGGTTGTTAAGTATTGCATAATGGAAAACAATATTTATTGGAAATACCTTGTAGGAGTTTTGTTTATATGTCTAGATGAAGTTGAGTCCCAGCAAGTTATGGAAGAGACACATGCAGGGGTTTGTGGTGGACATTCATACTGGAAAGCTACAGTAAATAAAATTATAAGAGTTGGCTATTAGTGTCCAACTCTTTTCTCTGATGTTTTTACTAAAGTTAGAGCTTGCACTGAGTATCAAAAGTTTTCTGGTAATCAAAAGTTGCTCCCACTACCTCTCATTCCCATTTCAACAGATGTTCCTTTCCAGTAGTGGGGGCTAGACTTCATTGGTGAGATTCACCGGCCATCATCAGGACAACACAGGTGGATTCTTATAGCCACAAACTATTTCACCAAATGGATTGAGGCCATTCCAACCAGAAATGCCACTGACACGGTAATAATTAAATTTCTGTTAGAAAATATTATGTCTAGATTTCGCTGCCCTCAAAATTTGGTGATTGACAATGAAATGGATTTTAAATCTGCCAATATGAACAATTTATATTATAAAGAAAACATTTAATAGACTCATTCTACACCTTATTATCCCCAAGGTAATGGGTTAGCTGAGTCATCAAACAAAATCCTAGTAAGAATAATAAAGAATATGATGAATTAAAACAAATGAAATTGGGATACTCAGCTAGTTCATGCTCTTTGGGCAGATAGGGTGAGTAGCAAAAGATCAATTGGAGTTTCTCCCTTTCAACTTGTTTATGGTAATGATGTTGTGATGCCATTACAATTGGCCCTTCCTGTTATGAATTTTTTTACAATATGAAACTGATAATTCAAATCACATTCAGAGAAGGATGTTGCAACAAATCCGGGAATCCCTAATGGGAAAAACACAGAAGTACAAAGCCAAAGTAAAATTTGTCTTTGACAAAAGAGAAAAACATCAGGTATTCCAAGAATATGATTTGGTATTGCATTGGGATGCATGAAGAGAAGACCATGGATAGCATGGTAATTTTGACAACTTGTGGTTTGGGCCATTCAAAATTGCTCGAGTTCTAGAAAATAACACATTTCTGCTGAAACATTTAGATGATTATTAATTAACTGGAGGTCTATTCAATGGTCATTATATCAAAAATTTATTTGTTTGTTGACTCATCCATTCTTTCCATTGTAAATATCTGGAGTGTTGTTTCAATAAGACTCCATACCCAATGGTAATTGTGTTTGCAAATAGAGTCAGTTTTAGTTCATTCAATAAAGGTCAGTTTCTGTCATTAGCTTCTAGTATCTAAAGGTACTGAGAGTTGAAGGCACTGAATCTACAATCCTTGAAGCCTCATAGGGAGGACTTCATCCCTAATAGGAGCCATTGTTAGCACTGCAATTTTTTTTTTTTTAAAATCAAAGTCTGGTCATCATTGTAATTTGTGTCGTTGATCCTCTCTTGTCTCCTAACCTATGGTGGAGAGCCCTGGAGGGTTAAAATGTTTTTTTTTTTTTCATTTTTTAACCAAAATCCAAAAAAATTGAGTCCAATAGTTGGTTTTTGTTATAGAGTTATTAGGGTGAATTTTCCTTTAATAAGTATTTTAATTGATTTGAGTAGTTAAGGTCATGGGTTTAGCTTGAGAAGTCTTATTCATTCACCATGATATTTCGATCCAAGGTTAAAGAAAAAATGTCAGATTCTTCACTTGTGTTAGGAATAACACAAGAATAACTATATTTCCTAGAGAGGCAGTTATTTTCTTCAGAAGATCTGGTTTTACAAGCAACACAGGATAGATCCCTTTTTCAAAAAAGTAGCTATTACCTGCAAAATTTGTACAAGGAGACAAAAGAAACATTACTCAGGTGAAACAAAAATTTCTCTTTGAATATTGAAGGTCTGCTAAAACAAGAGGTGTTACTCACCTGAAAGGTGGTTATTTCTCATTATAGGATTCATTAAAAAGGTTGGATATTTATTTTCTAAGACTATTCAAATCTATTTCTACTCATTAAAGTGAAATGTATTAATTTCAAAGTATGAGTAGCTATTAGTAAACAAGGTTATGGAGTGTAAGGTCTGGTGAAATTATTTGGCAAAAAAATTTAAATCATTTCGGTTTCATGTCAGTCCCTCTCACTGTGATTTAGGGCATGCATAGCTCTGTCTCCGTTTACTCTTGTGACAACTATAGAAAAACCTTTTTTATCTTCCAACAAAAAAAAAAATTATGGTTATCAAACTTTTGTGGTTTTCGTTATTTGCAGAATCCAGATTATCCACAGTATCATAAAACAATTGTCGATGTTTCAAATCCCAACAGGGATCCATCTTCAGGATGAGAAATGAATGAAGAATGAACGAAGGTTAGAAGTTACGGCTTCATGGAGGGTTTATATTCCTCGTTTTACAGCTGTGCACTTGTGGTTAGGTTAACTGTTAGCAACATGGGCAAGGGTGGTAAGGTGAACCATTCAAAACTAACCAATACTCAATTTTTTGACCATCGAGCTAAGCCTCAGTTCCAAGCAGCAGGGTGGTATCAGTTTTTAAAGAAGTTTTCAGGTGAAAATGTGGCAGTGGCTCAAGCATTTGCTGAGACATTCGATGGGGAACAGGTCAAGCTGGGGTCTCAGACCTTTAGGATCACAGATACTATCATTGCAAGGGCCACTCAAACATCAGCTATAGGTGAGTTCTGGCACAAGAACAAATTTTTTCTTAAAGATTATTCGAATCCATATTTAAAGCCTAAACATGAAAATATTGGCTGGAATCCTACTATTCATATTTCATATTTTAGGCTTGAGTGGCAAGATGTCATTACCCATGTACAACGTTATATAACCCGTGAGGGTAGGTTTTCTAATGTGCATAAATACCAGATGAGATTTCTAGCTCACATCTCTGGCTCTAAACCTATGAATCTACCATTTTTCCTTCATAAATATCTTTCGTCAATGTCTCGAAAAATACAGAAAACCCCAGACTATTCTCTTCATAATCTCTATCACATAGGTTTGATTAAAATACTGGTGGTTTATTATCTAAGAAAGAAAATAACCACATGGGAAAAGTTTTTAGCAGATGAGGGATTTAGCGGTATTAACTCAAGGAGAAGGGTAGGAAGACCTAGAAGGCTAAAGATCCAAGAGCAGCAGTCAATTCCTACACCTACATTGACTCCTTCACAAGCTGGTCCATCTTCAATGTCATCTAGAATATAGACTACGAACTCAGCTAGGAAATCTAGAGTTCAAACCTCCACTTCTACACCAACCATCACTCCTATAAATACAGTGCAACCAGCCAAGGAGGTCTACACTAGAAGATCATCTAAGGAGCCACAAACCTTGAGGTATTTTATGTAGGAGCATGCAAACAAAATCAAACAAAAAGCTACCCTGCCTAACAAAAACACTATGTATAAGAGCAAGGAAGAGGTAGCTTCCTCTTAAAAGAGTAAACACAGGAGAAAACTTATTTTGATAGAGGGACCTTTAGTGGAAGTAATCGCTGAAACCTTGACACCAAGTCCTATTCTAGAGGTTAGACAGGAGAATCAAGAAAACAATGCCACTCCAGCACCATAGGAGCCTACACTTGCACAAGTCTTTTCCTCACTCAAAAAGGGGAAAAGAAAAGTTTCAGAGACCATTACAGTAGAAGAACCTACCATAGCTAAGATTTACTCATCTATTAGTTCTTCAGCCAAAGGAAAGAAAAAAGATATAATCCATTCATATTCATCTTTTGAGGAGGATAGCAGCGAAACAGAGTTCAATGAGTAAGAGTTTGAAGATGGACATTCAAGCAGATTCATACATGGGAGAAAGAGGCCTTTATACATTCCAAACCCATACATTCAAAGGCCTCACACCAGACCAAAGAACAAGCTTAGACTAGCAAGAAAACTCATATCCAACCCTGCTCTCGGGGATGAAATAATAAACATAGATGAAAGCCTAGAGAATGAGCCAAGGAAGAAAAATAGTCAGCAAAAAAAGAAAGTATAGAAGAGAAAGTCAAACAAAAGGGTAACCAAGACAGAAGTGATCAGGTGATCATGTCCAAAGTTGAAAAAATGCTCAAAATGGAATTTCTTAGAATTGGTTGAAAACTGAAGGACTGGATAGGCCTCATTGTTGTGATTTTGTCGCCATGAATGGCACTCAAATCCGACGCCATATGTGAAAGTTATGCACGTTTGAAGTTTTCAGTATCCTTCAAAAATCGAGTTTGACCAAGGTTGAATTTGAATTTGGAAATATTAAAAAAAGAATATTCCAAGAATATTCCTTGTAATATTCCCCATTATATTCCATGGAATATTCCATCTGTACAAATCAGAAATCGATATGTGGCACATTTTGATTGGAGGATTGGTTGACTTTTAGATTCACGGGCCAATAGAAAGTTGCCACTTGGTAGGCCCGGAGGCTGCCACATGGCCCAAAAAAGGTCTTGTAAAATTATTTGGAGGCCAGGGGATTCAAACACCCAACCTCTC
Organism: Pinus albicaulis; assembly: GCA_034641835.2. Taxonomy (NCBI): domain Eukaryota; kingdom Viridiplantae; phylum Streptophyta; class Pinopsida; order Pinales; family Pinaceae; genus Pinus; species Pinus albicaulis. The sequence continues at coordinate 709,193,386 of CM076582.1, forward strand.
ATGCACAGAGCCAATGCCTTACTAATCCGCCTATTCCAAAGTTCTTAACAAACAATGGTGGCAGTCTTTATTTATGTTTTGAGAATTGTATGGGCAACAGTGAAAGGGGGCTAGCCCCCACATCAACCGACTTCCATGCGACCAAGCTGTGGATGACCAAGTGCTTACATAAAAATTGGATTATTGTTAATAAGTTTAATTAGCACTAATACGTGGATTATCCACTAAAAACCATCATTAGTACCTTTTCAACCATAACCGAAAACAGTTAACGGTTTTACGAAAATTTCGCATGCGAGCCCACTTAACATCTAATGTATCTATTAGAGGGTCCAAAAATTCTAGAGGAGCACACCATTTTGGGCAGATTTAGCCAAATTTTTTGAACTTAACTACAGTTAGCCCACATTTAGTGGGGTTTTCACTTGACATTGGGCAGAATCTTGTTTTTATCATAACTTCTTCAATATTGGACCAATTTGGATGAAATTTTGGTCAATTTTGGGTATTCTGAGCATTCTGGAGCCATTGGGACAAGTTTCAAAGCCAATAGAAGTGTTTTTCAGCCATTTTTTCTTTAGGATAACTTTGAGAGCCATCAGTGCCATGAGGGAAATGGAGTTGCATTGGGCTATAATTCAGTATTTGAGGTGAAATAAAAGCTATTCTTAGCTTATTTTTGTCTTATAAATTCAATTTCACAGTTGGTTTTTCATTTTTAGGCCTTTTTCTCACTGTAATACCAAAATTAGCAACTTAATAGAGCAAGGACATGCCCATTGGGAGCCTTGGACTTGACAGATGTAGCCTAGGAGGGGTGAACTGCCTCATCATGTTGTTGTGTTGTTATGGTGAAGTTATGATACTGTGTATTTTTTATTTTAAGATGTTAAACAATAATTTTAATTAAGATTCCCTCACACATAAACTCAAAAACAGTTACCAAAAACCCTTTGTTTAAATTGCAAGACAAGATAAACACTTTGCACACTTAATTTAATGGAAATGGATACTTTGCACAACATTGCAAATACTTTCATTTTCAGATTATATGGTATCAGATCTAAGTATTTGAGCCTTAGGAGCTAGAGTTTTACTCAACATTTGTTTTGTGCAAAGATATCAAACCAGGAGGTAACTCCGCAAATCAGAATGTTTATTGAATAAAGAATGAACATGTATTTATACATGGAGGTGAGGCTATTTGGATTCATCTCCCAATGACTCTTGGCCTTCCTTATTTCCTAATATTATTTATTATACAATATTAAATATCCACACCCAACCCATAGGATTAGGTTTCAACATTCCCCCCTTTAATCCGAAGGGATGTTGGTGAGTCCAAGCATCGATCTGAACTTTTCAAAATTTTCTCTGCCAAGTGCTTTGGTGAAGATATCAGCAGTTTGCTCATTTGTGGAACAATGATGTAGATGGATGGTTTTGGCCTGAACATTATGTCGAATTAGATGGTATTTTTTATTGATGTGCTTTGTTCGATCATGGAACTTTGGGTTCTTGGCCAACTTTATTACAGAAGTGTTGTCGATCATGAGTGGTGTGGAGTACATTTGTTTCATCTGCAAATCTTCCAAGATTTTCCAAGCCACACAATTTCCTTTGTTGCTTTAGCTGCTGCCACATATTCTGCCTTGGTCGTGGAATCTGCTGGAAATAACTGTTTGCGTGATCTCCATGAGACAGCTCCTGATCCAAGACTCATGGTGTAACCTGTAGTAGACACCCCTGTTTCTTTGTCGCCGTAAAAGTCTGAATCAGAGTATTCGATCAAGCTGAAGTCGCCTACCTATGTATATTTTAGTTCAAAGTCTTGAGTCCCCTTCAAGTACCTTAACACTCTTTTTGCAGCAGACCAATGTCCTTCACAAGGTTTTTGCATGAACCTTGAGAGGATTCCAACAGCAAATGAAATGTTAGGTCTGGTGGTGGTCAGGTAGATAAGACTTCCTATAAGCTGTCTATATTGAGTTTCATCCTCAAATTCCTTCCCTTCAATAGATGTGAGCTTCAAGTTTTGTTCCATTGGAGTGGTTAAGGGATTACATTCATCCATGCCAAACTTGTTCAAGAGATCTCCAATGTACTTCTTTTGAGAAAGAAATATAAATTTAGGATGTTGAATTACTTCAATACCCAGATAGTAATGAACATGACCCAAATCAGTCATTTCAAAACCTTTCTTCAATTATTTCTTCATGATGCAATATAGCTATCATTGTTCCCTATTATCAAAATATCATCTACATATACCACAAGATATACAAATATTTTTCCAACTTTCTTAACAAACAAAGTTGCATCATCAAGATCAAAATGTTTGAAGTCAAGTTTTAGAAGATGCTCGATTAATTTTTCATACCAGGCCTGTGGTGCTTTCTTGAGGCCATACAAGGATTTTATAAGCTTGCAAACTTTGTGTTCTTGACCCTTTACAACAAATCCTTCTGGTTGGGACATATAAACTTTCTCCTTTAGATCTCCATTCAAAAAGGTTGTTTTTACATCCATCTGATGGACTTTCCATCCATTCTGAGCTACTAGGGCAAAGAGAGTCCGGATGGTGGTCCATTTTTCTGTGGGAGAAAAAGTTTCTTCATAATCGATTCCTTATTTTTATGCAAAAACTTTTGCCACAAACCTGGCCTTGTGCTTGTTAAGTGAGTCATCTGCTTTGTACTTGTTCTTGTAGACCCACTTACAGCCAATTGGTTTTGTTCCCAAAGGTGGATCAACCAACTTCCAAGTGCCATTATTTATCAAGGCATCATACTCCTTCTACATCGCTTCTTTCCATTCATCATGAGAAGTGGATTCTTTGAAGGAAGTTTGTTCATGATCTGTAGACAAACTCAATTCAAAGTTATAAGCAATATCCATATCAACAGGAGAATCAGAATTATCAACATCACCTTCGATTTGTTGAGTGGAACTTCTTGTTCCTGTTTTTCCAACCTCATCAGGATGAACATTCTCCAGTGCCTTTGTCAGCCATTTGGGAGGACCTTTCTGAGATGGCCCAGGCTGCTCATTTGACTCAGTTGGGATTGATTCAAGATTCAATCTCCCAATTCTGTCAATCACATCATTCAATGTGTCATCTGTGTTTGTTTCTTCATGTGAGGGAGAGAGTGCTTTAGGACATGATTCCACAGTTTGATTCAATATAGGAATCCCCCCTTCAAGATGTGGAATCTGATTATCAAATTCTTGGAAAGAATTTGCATGTGTGAATCTATCCAGGTGATCAAGTTGCCGCTCAACAACCTTGTCACTCTTGGAAGATTCAAGGAATATGACATCTCTTGCTATCACAAACTTCTTATTTGTTTCATCATAGAGACGATATCCTTTGGAGGTATTGGAGTACCCCAAGAAGATACATTTTCTGATTCTAGCACCAAGTTTGTTCCTTTGACCCTTGGGTATCAAGGCATAACAGGTGGACCCAAAGACCCTGAAATGCTTTACCGAAGGAATGTGGCCATGCCACATTTCAAAAGGAGTTTTGTTTTTAATTGAACTTGAAGGACACCTATTATTTATGTAAACAACACATAGAACTGCATCAGCCCAAAACATCAATTTTACATTCTTGAAAAATAACATGGAGCGGACCATATTTAAAATAGTTCTGTTCATTCTTTCAGCTACACCGTTCTGTTGGGGATTATATGGCACAGTTGTTTGATGATTGATTCCATGTTGACGAAGATAATTTTCAAATTAGTTTGAAGTGTATTATTTTCCATTATCAGTACGTAGAGAGCCAATATGAGTTTGTGCATTATTTTCTATCCATGCATGAAAATTCTTGAATGTTTGAAAAGCATCAGACTTGTTCTTCAATAAGTAAATCCAACACATTCTGGTGTAGTCATCAATAAATGTCATCATGTATATATTTCCATTTGCAGAAGAAATAGGCATATGGCCACATAAATCTGAATGAACAAGCTCAATTTTTCTTTGTGCTCTGGAGTGTGAATCATGAAATGGCTGTTTGCTATGCTTTCCTAGAATACAAGCATCACATTCCTTAGGTTTTCTAGGAATTGTAGGCAGTCCATTAACACCATTTTTCTTCAACAAACAAAGGCTTTCATAGTTTAAGTGTCCAAATATAGCATGCCATAAAAGACTTCATGGGAATGTACCTTCATCATGATGTGAACTGAATGCACAGTTTTGAGCATGAGCAGATGAACCTTTCAGCTTCAAGAGTCTCCCTTCTTCTATTCCCTCCATGACAAGTGAGTGATATGATGCTTTTTTGACCTCTGCCTTGCCATCAAACAAGTGAATGGAGTGTCCTTGCTGGCGGATTTGGACCAAGGACAACAAGTTTCTCGTCAACTCAGGGAGGTATAGAACCTCATGTAGGATATGATCTGGAAGACCAGGCAACTTAAGCCTGACTGTGCCAAGCCCTGATGGCTTGAGTTTTGATTTATCTGCGAAATATACTGCTCCATCAACTTTTTCAGTGAATTCTTCAAAAAAATATTTTCCAAATGTCATGTGACATGTTGCTCCTGAATCTAACAACCAATCATCTCTCCATGAAGTAAATGAAACATCAAACAAGTCTTCAGTTACTCCATTGTTACAATGTGCTAAAACATAATGAGTGGATTCAGGTGCTTTACCTTTGTCTTTGTCATTAGTTTTACCTTTGTCTTGATTCTTTCTTTGCTTTCAATTTTCTCCCAGGTGTTCCCAGCATTTGGATGCATCATGTCCATATTTATTGCAGTTTCTGAGCAGATTGGTTAATGAGATTATCTGCCCCTTTACGTGAGTTTCTTCTTCCTCTTCCTCTTGCACCACCTTTTCCTCACGGACAGATGAACATAGCTCTTTCTCTATGTGCCAAGTATGCAGCCTCTTCGGAAGACGAAGGGACTGTCATCTTCCCGAAAGCTTTCTCTCTTTCTGCAAACTTTTTCTCAAGTGTATCAAAGGTGATATGCTCAAGGTTCCCACTTGCTTGCAAAGACTCAAGATAATGTGAGTAAGTCGGATATAATGCCTTAACATATACTATGAGAGGTATGTCCATTTTTACACCAGTGCTATCAATATCATGCATGATAGATCTAACTTCTGAAGCTAAGGCAAGGGGATCATCATTCTTCATTTCAAGACTGAACAGCTTAATCATCAATTGAACATTTTCTAATTCTGAATGTGAGTCATAGAGTTCTTTTAGCTTGCTCAAGGCATCATAGGCATTTGATAATGATGAAATATGGTGACTCACCTCTTCATTTACGGAAGCTGCAATCAAGGCATAGGCCTTGCAGTTCTTGTTTTCCCAAATGGCGAGCTCTTTGTCTGAAGTGGGCTTTGTTGGTGGATTTCCTTCTTGTCCTTCACAGATTCCTTTCCACAACTCATTAAAAATGAGTGTGTGTTTGATTTTTCGGGACCATTCAAGATAGTTCTCTTTGCCGGAGAGAACCACCCCAATAATAGATATGAGAGAATGCATTAGTTTGCTGGAAAAAATTCTTTTGAAGAGGAAAAATTTTGCTAGAAAATATTCAATTCTGGAAATTTACTCAATTAAAGGGGACAAAAACTCTTTGCTAAAAACACTGAATTCTGCACCAAAAAATATATATATATATATATATATATATATATATATATATATATATATATATATATATATGTATATATATATATACTTTCTTTTTATATTTGTTTGGAAGCAAAATTGTATGAGTCTTGCTCTTATATGGTTGGGAGATGAATGCCTTCTATGGTGGGGTGGGCAATATTAAATAGGAGAGACAACGTTATAAGGGGAGGAATATGGGCGGTATTATATATGGTAATGTATTAATAATGGTGGAAGGTATTGTGAATTGAATATAGTGGAGAGGAGATGGAGTATAATATTACAGATTTGAACGAACTATGGAATGAATGACAGGCGGACAGAGAGTAGTATGGAGTGAATGACAGGCGGTGGTATGAAATAGTGGACAGAGGGCGGCTTCTTTAAATGAATGGGGGTGAAAATAGTGGACAGAGGGTGGTATTAAAGAACAGAAGGTATGACAACGTATTACAGGGTGGAGGGGTGGAATAAAATGCTGGAGTGGTGTTAAAAAGAGTGCGTATTATGTTGAACAGTGGAATAGTCAACAGCATATTAAATATATATAAGAGAGCGTTGTATTGTATATAATACAATAGAGCGGGGGAGGGTCCTCAAGCGACAGGGATAGTGACAGTTAAGACGGAGAGGAGTCGTTTAAAATGGAGGGGCCGTAGGGAGTGTATGCATGGAGAGGGAGCTCGCGGATGAGGTAGCGTTTAGAGTAGCGTGGGTAATGCGTTTGAATGGGGTAGGATAGCAGTGAATAAATGCATTTGCATGTGGTTTGAGGAGAATGTTGTAGAGAGGGGGGCGTGTAGAATGTAGTGGGGGTGGGGTGATAGCGGAGGTAGGGTAGATATGGAGACGGAGACTGCTGTGGAGTGTGGGATGGATAGGCGTATGGAAAGAGGGGAGGCTGAGAGGTCGTTAAAAATTTTGAATTGCAGATATTTCAAGGGCTGTAGAACTGAAATAGAATCCTCAGAATCTGCAAAAATCAGAGCTATGCAGAAGGTGCAGAGATAAGTTAAAAAAAAATGCAGAATTACAGTATAGCAATTTAATGGAACAGCAGAAACTATCATAAAAACTGACTGAGCAAAGGAATGAGGGAGTTACACCATAGGAAAAAATGCCAATAGTGGGACTGGCTCTGATACCATGTCAAACCAGGAGGTAACTCTGCAAATCAGAATGTTTATTGAATGAAGAATGAACATGTATTTATACATGGAGGTGAGGCTATTGGGATTCATCTCCCAATGACTCTTGGCCTTCCTTATTTCCTAATATTAGTTATTATACAATATTACATATCTACACCCAACCCATAGGATTAGGTGTCAACAAAAGATATATTTGATTGTTTGCAAGTTTTGATGCTTACTAGGCTTAAACTCAAGAGAGGTGAAGGAAATTTGGTTAGTGTACAAAGTAATCCACAACCAAGAAGGGTCAGAGAGCCACCTCCAAGATCCATAGAAGCAGCTTCAGGAATTTCTTCAACATATGGAGAAGCTCCTGAAGATATGGATCCCAAAGAAGAGGAAAGGGTGTTCCGAAAGGCTTTCTTGGATATGACGGAGATGGTGAGGATACTCTACCAAGAAAGGAATGATAGGCTTGTTGGAGAAGGGTATAAAAACCAGAAATAAGGAGAGGGTTCTTCAGGAGGAAAGAAAAGTGATGACAAGTCAAAGAAAGGACATGGAGGAAATGGTGGTCCACCATCCCCATCTTCATCCTCTTCCTCTACATCGTCATCCTCAACCTTGGTGAATCAATCTCATAAGTCTAAAACCACTGGTAAAATTCTGTTTTTAAAGCTTGATGTTAAATTTGAGTTCCCTATGTTTAATGGTGAAGTCAATGTAGAGAAACTTGACAATTTAATATGACAGTTGGAAGTTTACTTGAGGATACAAAACCTTCATGAAGATGACACCAAGGTTTAGTTAGCCTCTTTAAGAATGGAAGGAGCAGCATTGGTATGGTGGGAAGACAAGACCAAGGATGAAATTAAAAAACATGGTAAGATCACTGTATCATGGGCTGAATTTATTTTTGCAATTAAGCAACAATTTTATCCATTAGCTCATTTACAAAAGGCTATCATGAATTGGAAAAGTTTTAGACAACTTAACGGACAAAGTGTTCAATATTACACTCAAGAGTTTAGAAGAAGGGCTTTGTTGTTAGGAATTTATTTTCATAGTCAAGATACTTAGCTAAAATATATAGTTGGTTTACACAATTACCTTATATATACTATCCTTATGTTCAATCCTACTAGTCTAGACGAAGTTTGTGTGCAAGCTACGCATTTAGAGGCTAGAGGGAAACAATATTTTGATGGGAATATGGATATTGAATTCAAAGGCAAAGGGAGGAAAAGAAATGCAAACTCTAGGAAAGAAAAAGGAAAGTTATTTTGTAAAAATTGTTCCAAAACAAGCCATGATGAAGACCATTGCTGGAAGCTTCATCCGAAGTTGAAACCAGAGAAATTTAAAAACAAAGATAAGGCAAAAGAAAAGGGCAAAACAGTTGCAACAGTTGAACAAGACTCAGGGTCTGAATCAGGTGATGAAACTAAAAGCATAGCCAGGTACTAAAGAACATAAAGGGGAAATACATTGTAAAGGAAACAAATCCCAGTTCTAGCACTTTAAACTGTCACATAGAAGCTCCAAATGAAGAGAGGAGGATAGATTTGTTTCATGTGAGAATAATAGCCAAACACACTATTTGATAGTGGGTCTCAAGAAAATATCATCTCAGAAGACTTATTCAAGAAGCTAAAACTTGAAACCATTTCACATCCAAAGCCATATCCACTTGGATGGATTTGTAAGGATGCTAATTTACAAGTTTCAAGGAAGTGCATGTTGTGCTTTGCCATAACAGCTCATTATGTTGATTTTGGTTGAACTAGATGTAGTACCGCTTAACATTACATGTGTGGTGTTTGGTAGTCCATATTTATATGACAGAAAAGTGATCTTCCATCGCCATGAGAACAAGTATCACTTTTTCAAGGATGGTAAAAAGTTTATTGTGAGAGCACATCAGAAGAAGCTAGAATCGTCTTTAGTGAATGCAGGGCAATTAAAAAGGATTTTCAATGAAAATCAAAATTTGACTTTGTTGATGATTAAGAAAAAAGATTTTGTACATAATCCTTTTCATGTTATTGCTGATGTAAATGATGATATGTTTCACCCTAAAATCAAGCTGTCTTTTGAAGATGAGAAGATGTTGTAGAAAGTTCCTTTGGTGTCGATCAGTGCAGAGAACAAAGTGTCGGTGCAAAGTGGTGCAAGAATCCATGAGAGGGAAAAGCATGCAAGCAAAGAGGGAAAAAATTTTAGCATGGGTTATTGCTGGTTTCAGAATGGAAGATTGGTATGGCAAGAAAACTTGGTCGGGAATCAACGCAAGTACATAGCTCATTCGGAAAAAAATCGTCATAAGGACAGTTGGCAAGGTGAATCTCAATTTCAGTTTCCTTTGAAGGTAAACCATTTTAGGAGCAATATGCTTTCTGAAAATTATAGTTTTTTTTCTACAAATTTCGAAAATTTGCATCATGACTCAGTCAATGTTAGCAACAGTCGATCAGTAGATTCAAGGAAGAATTTATCTTTTTATGAGAAGCTCAATTTGATGAAGTCGAGAAGATTTCAACGGTTTAAGGTTGGAAGAGTGGAGAATCAGTCTCCTCATCTTCAATTTCTATAAATAAGAGAGCTTTTGGGGTCCAAAAGCTTCCCATCAGGTGATCATGTCCAAAGTTGAAAAAATGCTCAAAATTGGAATTTCTCAGAATTGGTTGAAGCCTAAACGACCGTATAGGCCTCATCGCTATGATTCTGGTGCCATGAACGACACTCAAATCTGACGTCGTATGTGAAAGTTATGCATGTTTGAAGTTTTCAGTATCCTTCAAAAATCCAATTTCACCAAGGTTGAATTTGACTTTGGAAATATTAAAAAAATAATATTCCAAAAAATATTCTGAGAATATTCCTTGGAATATTCCATCTAGACAAATCAGAAATCAACATGTGGCACATTTTGATTGGAGGATTGGTTGACTTTTCGATTCACGGACCAATAGAAAGTTGCCACGTGGCAGGCTTGGAGGCCGCCACGTGGCCCAGAACAAGTCTTGTAAAATTATGTGGAGGCCAGGGGATTCAAACACCCGACCTCTCGTGCACAGAGCCAACGCCTTACCGATTCGCCTATTCCAAAGTTCTTAACAAACAATGGTGGCAGGCTTTATTTATGTTTTCAGAATTGTATGGGCAGCGGAAAAAGGGGGCCAACCCCCACATCAACTGACTTCCATGAAACCAGGTCGTGGGAAAAAAAGCGCTTACATCAAAAGAGGATTATTGTTAATAAATTTAATTAACACTAATATGTGTATTATCCACTAAAAACCGTCATTAGTGCCTTTTCAACCATAACCGAAAACAGTTAACGGTTTTACGGAAATTTCGCATGTGAGCCCACTTAACATTTAATGTAACTGTTAGAGGGTCCAACAATTCTAGAGGAGCGCATCACTTTTGGAGGATTTAGCCAAATTTTTCGAAGTTAACTGCAGTTAACCCACATTTAGTGGGGTTTTCACTTGACATTGGGCAAAATCTTGTTTTTATCATAACTTCTTCAATATTGGACCATTTTGGATGAAAGTTTGGTCAATTTTGGGTATTCTGATCATTCTAGAGCCATCGAGACATGTTGTAGAGCCAATAGAGGTGTTTTTCAGCCATTTGTGCTTCAGGGAATCTTGGAGAGCCATTAGGGCCATGAGGGAAATGGAGCTGCATTGGGCTATATTTCACTGTTTGAGGTGAAATAAAAGCTATTATTATCTTATTTCTATCTTCCGAATTCAATTTCACATTTTTTTTTACCTATTTCGGCCTTTTTCTCACTGTAATACCAATTTGAGAAACTTAATAGAGCAAGTACATGGCCATTGGGAGCCTTGGACCCAGTAGATGTAGCCCAAGAGGGGTGAACTGCCTCATCATGTTGCTGTGTTGTTATGGCGAAGTTATGTTGTTGTGTATTTCTGATTCAAGATGTTAAACAGTAATTTTAATTAACATTCCATCACACATAAACTTAAAAACAGTTACCAAAAACCCTTTGTTTAAATTGCAAGACATGATAAACACTTTGCACGCTTAATTTAATGGAAATGGATACTTTGCACAACATTAAAAATACTTTCATTTTCAGATCATGAAGCTATCAAGATTTTTTCTTCTATACTATATCTCTGATGATTGAATGTACAAAACCATGAAAATCTGAAGAATCGTGTCATTTTTTGCTTATACATAGTATTTTTAGATATAGCTACCCTTTTCAGAAAAGTATCTATTATTTTTAGATTTTGTCTAAGGAGGAGAAAAGGTTGCTTTTTGGTTCTATTCTCAAAATAATGACACTAAATGATGATAAAGTGAATGTAGCCTCAAGGGTAATAGCCTTTTTCCAAGTGTCATCTAGTCAAGGTATCTTCCATTTGGTTACTCCTACACTTTTGCAGATAAGGGTCTAGGTGTTCTTTTTAGTTGGCATTTGCACTTTTTGTGGACACTGTCTTTCAGGAAATGAGGAGCACTTAGCCACCTCAACTCATCCATTTTGAGCTCCATATTGTCATATTTTGTCTTTAGTTGTATTTTAGTTTACTTTTTATGTTTAAGATAAGCTCTACTATATGTAGAACATTGTAATAAAGTCTCTAAAAACATAATTGCACTTTTTATGGAGGCTTTTAACATAACTCCTTTTTTGTATATATACTATGTAAGGCAAGGAAGAAAGGGTTCGTTGGTTGTATATTTCATGGAATAATCTATTGTACCTTTTTGAACATATAATATATCTGGAGGCACTCTTGAGGACTCACAAATCGTATGGTGTGTGTATTGTTTATCTTCTTATGTGTTTCCATAACTTACTGTTTCATTCCAGATTATGATTTACACAATTCTATCTAATGCTTATATCAGTATTATGAACCTTCATGAAATATTAATACATTTTTGTAAGTCTTGTTTTGTTAATCATTCTTGATTCAATATGAATTGAAGATATTTCATAACTACTCCTTGAGGTTGAATTAAATCCCGTCTCATACTCGTATAAGTATTTTGAACTAGCATACATGATTAAACTATTTTTGTCAATCTTGATTTATCAAGCATTCCTGATTGATAAGGTCATGTTATTTGGAGGAATTCTATGTAATAGGATTCTTTAAATTTAGAGTGAGAATCTTGTAAGTATTTTAAATATTTCATTCACTATACATTTCAGGTCTAGAATTTGTGTCACCCTTTCTTCTTAGAAGTGGACTTTTGTTTTACATGTCTACTGTTTATATTCCATTTTTAAAACCATCAAGATACAAACCCAACCTTGATACCACATTATGCACCAGTGCCCTCGTATGTGTGAGAGATTCTTATTTTCACAAAACCCTTTTCAGTGTGTATGATTTCCAACCACTTTCCACAAAACTCAATCAAGTTATAAGAAAATTCCTTGAGCTTAAGATGTGTCTCGTCAGGTGCTTGTCACAATCCAAGTGTTGATTCCAGTGTTTACAGTGCTGATCATTGATGATTAGTTATTGATGATGGAGGACATCCCTTTTGACCATGTTTATGACGTATGATGTTTTTCCACCTTTTAAGGAACTGCTAGCACTTACAAATGTGAAGAGACATTTATTGAGCATGGCATGACCTTCTTTAGTGTGATGCCTTATTTTTCATATCACAACACATTCACCTTATTTAATTTCAATGTATTTATAAGCATATGAGATTTTAGGTTTATGGGTTAATTAGGAAAGACATTCATTGTTTGGAGGGATGCTTGGGTTTTTGAGACTAGGGATTGGATGTATTATAGATTTCAAGCTTGTTAGAAGGCCTTGATGTTGTCTAACAAGTTGGTTATAAAAGATATCATGGGTTTGATTCCTTCTAAAGTGATGTGTAAGGTGAATATTAATATGTAGGGACCTTTGTGGTAGGTTTGGGGATGGAAATTTTGGAAGAAAATACAAAAATGCAACACTAAAAGGATATACTTTATATTGTACTAAAAGCCGACTATTGGGTTGATTGGATTTTCTAAGGAAAATTTCAGGTCCAAATTTAGGCCCCTTTGTTTAGCTACCATAGGCTGAAATTAAACCCTCTATTGCAGGATGTAATATTTGACCATCGTTGAATTTTCTCTCTCCTCGTTGAATGATTTTTACTGGACATTGTTAAGCTTAGATTTGGAATTTTGATGGAACATTTTTTATGTACAAATTGGATATTGTATCTCAAATGAACATTGAATGAACATCTCCTAAGAAGAATATTTATTTGGGTTTTCCCCCTTTTGGGTTTTTTCCTTGGTCATGACCAAAATTCTGCGTGTCTTATTATGCATGGTTGTCTTCTATTGTTCATTGCTATTATCGCTCGCTCTAAAATTGCTTAACTATTTTCGGGTGAATGTAATTGAATGAAATATTGTTTTAAGTAATTATTACAACAAAGAACTTATGGAAAATTTACATGGTATCACATCTGAGGTGAAGATCAACCATTGAAAAATAGAGAACACCCCCCTGAGACACTTCTATTTGTTGATTGGTGATCAATTCTCTTACTCAAGATGACTTCCACCTACTTCAAGATTGTAGAGAAGTTGAATGATGCCTCCAAATTTAGTGCATGGAGGGCTAGGTTGGATCTTACCCTTGAATAAAATGATGTGATGGAATATGTGGAGGGAAATATAGTTGAACCTCTTGATAATTACAATGTCAATGTAAAACCCTAATATAAGAAGATTGAGATAAGGGCTAAGAAGATCATCATTGATTCTCTCAGGGACCATCTCATCACTTATGTGTCTAAGTTGAAGAAGTCTAAAGAGATGCATGAAAATTTGATTAGGATGTATGAGGTCAACGATCTCAACCACATCATTTCTTTGAAGAGTCAACTCTGTGACATCAATATTTCAAAGTCAAAATCTATAATAGGCTACTTCATGAAAATATCTCAAAAAAGAGATCAACTTCTTTCCATTGGAGAAATCATACCCAATAAAGAGCTTGTGAAAATGATCTTTATTGGACTTCCCGTGTATTGGGATACATTCATAACAAGCATCAGTAGTAGAAAGGAGCTCCCTTCATTTGATGAACTCTTAGGCACTTGCAATCAAGAATAATCCATGTTCATTTTCAGAGGAAGAATCATTAGCGGAATTTTGAGGTCTAAAATGGGCCTCCTAATAGAAATGTACAACCAAAATAAAATTTACAAGAACCAATAAGATTCAATGTGATGGTGACAACCATGGGGGATGATTCACAATCTTATAAATAAAAGGGTAAAAAGATAAAAAAATAATAAAAATAATAAAACTACTTTTTCAACTCGTATTTTCAACTTATCTCCCAAAGTTTTTACTCAAATTTCGGGCGGGAGTACTTGTTGGATGCAAAATTAAATTCCTCATCTAAGGAGTACCCATGTTGCATACCTTCGATGGACTGTGCTACACGAAAAATGGGAAATACATTAAAAAACGTGATTGCAATCACGTTTTTCATGTATTTCTCATTTTTCGTGTAGTAGGGTCCATCGAAAGTATGCAAAATGGGTAATCCTTGGATTAGTAATTAAATTTTGCATCCAATGAGTACTCCCGCTCGAAATTTGAGTAAAAAATTTGGGATATAAGTTGAAGATATGAGTTGAAAAAGTAGTTTTTTCTTTTTTCCCTCTAAAATTTGATGATGTAAGCAATTCTTATTTTATTATTTCCACCATTATTTTATAATTTCCTTAGGAGGCACATTTTAGACCTCAAAACTCCCCTAATGTAAGAAAAAAGAAGAAGAACCTACAACATTTGCAGCGAATGCCAATAAAGGAAAACAGAAAGGAAGACCTTCCAAATGGAATTCAAAGAAGCCAACTCCAACGTTCAACAATAATATAAGGGACTTGTCCAAATTCCAATGCTATAGATGTGAAAAATATGGCGACATATCCTGAGATTGTCGTGAAAGAAGTGCTCAGAGGCCCAATACCAAAAACAATAGCTACAAACAAGGGCTTGTAGCTACAATGAGGCTCAAAGGCCTTTTTATTATTGATAAACAATGCAAATCCCTAAACAGCCAAAAACAAAACCCTAGGAGATGAAGTGCCAAAAGTCTGTGGGCCTAGTTGAGGTTAGTTGGTACATCAATGTAGGTTTTAACCCTGTACAGAAATTATCTGTAAACAAATTATTAGAAACATAAATAAGCAATAGCAACAACATAAAACATAAAATAGATATACACAGATATTTTGCCCCTATATCCAAAATCAAGACTACTAACTTGATTTTTCATTATATTCCTTTTAGTGTTACAACACATATATATACATGCCGAAGCATACATAAACCCCAATCCATTAACCCTGGATTAGAACATAACCGTAGTTCCCTTGACCGGATCTACAAAATACCAGGGGCCGAAAACCATCGAACCCCAAAACCATGTGCAAAACCATGCACACAAAAACCATAGTGGTGTCTCTGCCTGACCCAAACAGTCCAAAAAAAATTCGGGCTCTCATTCTGACCCCAATACGTAGGGCTTCCACCGCCCCCAACTTCTGATAGGGGGGGCCACTACTCCCTGCCACTCCCCGCTACCCTGGGGCCCAAATGTGCCAGGGGATCTTACTGCGCCCCCCCCACATGTGCAACTAATAGTGGAAAGAATATAACACATACCCAACACTCTCCTACTTGTTTTTTTCTTTCCACAGGGGGCCACAAGAAAGCTTAGTCATTAGTACAACTCTACAACACCCATTATTTATATACACAAAGATAACTTATGAGTGTTCACAGACTTTGTCAATGTATCTGCAACATTATTCAAATTTCCCACCTTTACCAGCAAAACCTTTTTATCCTCAACCATATCTCTCACAAAAGTGATATTGAACATCAATGTGCTTTGTCTTTGAATGATAAGCAGGGTTCTTAGCCAAGAAAATTTCACTTTGGCTATAACGGTCTATCCTTATAGCAGGTTTCACCAAAACCATACTTGAACACAATATCTACAACCAAACTTCTTCCATGCTTGCATGAGTCGATGACATGTATTCTACCTTTGTAGTTGAAATAACCACTATAGACTGTCTTTTACTCTTCCAACTAACTACACCTCCAAATAGGCTAAACACATACCAACTTGTAGATCTTCTTTGGTCCAGATCTACAGCCCAGTGAGCATCAACAAAACCACAGATTCCCAAAACTCTGTCCAATCCTAGTCTTCCATGGTAGCACAAACCATAATCACTAGTGCCATGCAAATATCTGAAAACCTGCTTCACTGTTGTTTAGTGCTCCTTCCTTGGTTTTGACATAAACCTGCTCAATAGCCCACTGCATGTGCAATGTCTAGTCTAGTATAGACCATTTCATACTTTAGGCTACCCACTGCACTTGCATATGTAACACGGGACATATCCTCCTCTTCTTCTTGTGTCTTGGGACACTGTTCAACAAATATATTTACACCTACAGGAATAGGAACCTTCACCGGTCTACTATCTTGCATATTGAACCTTTGCAATATTGTCTCGACATAATTTCTTTGGTTTAAATAGAACTTCCTCTTTTCCCGATCTCTCTTAATTTCCATGCCCAAAATATAGTTTGCAGCACCAAGATCCTTCATGCCAAATTTGGAGAAAAATTGGGTCTTCAAATCTTGGATAATTTCTTTGTCATTTCCAATCAGCAACGTATCATCCACATACAAGACCAAATAAAGAACACAGTCACCAATTAATTTAAAATACACACAGTGATCCTCTTTTCTTCTGGTGAAGCGAAGTCCCCTATATAGGTATCAAATTTTCGATACCACATCCTTTGGTGGCTATTTTAACCTATACAAAGACTTTTTTAACCTGCATACCAATTATTTCTTACCCTTCACTATAAAGCCTTTAGGTTGGTTCATGTAGATATCCTCTTCCAGATCCCCATGAAGAAATGTTGTCTTCACATCCATCTGTTCTACCTCAAAATAAAATTAAGCAACAACAAATAAAATTAATCTAATATAAGTATAACCTTGGAAACATGAGAAAAAATATCACCAAAATCAATTATTGGCACCTGGGAATAACTTTTTTCTACCAACCGAGCTTTGTATTTCTCCACCTTGCCTTCTACATTCATCTTCTTCTTAAACACCCATTTTCTCTTGATGGGCTCCCTTCAAGCCTGTAACTCCACTAGATCCCAGACCCCATTTTTGTGCAAAGATTCCATTTCATCAACCATGGCCTTGTAGAGTCTGATTCATCCTCCTTTAACTCAACTATATCTTCTCAGGTTCCTTTGGTAGGACTTCATGTTTAACAACATCTTTCACCTCTATAAACACCACATCTTGGTTGTACACAACCTTCCTTGTTTCTGGGTTCCAAAGCTTGTAACCTTTCAAACCCTCCTTATATACGATAAAGATGCACCTTTCAAATTTATTATCCGACTTGGCCCTTTTCTCCTTTGGAACATGTACCTATGCATCACATCAAAATACCCTCAGATGTGAAAGACAGGGTTTCTTACTAGTCCATTCCTCATGTGGAGTCTTATCCTCCAACGCTGATGAAGGTGATCTGTTAACCAGGTAACATGCAGTCTCCACTGCCTCTTCCTAGAATTATTTTCCTAACCTAGTAACACTGAGCATGCTTCTTGCCTTTTCCATCAGCGTTATATTCATTCTTTCTGCAACTCCATTTTTCTGAGGTGTGTATGAGTAGTATTTTTCCGTGCTATACCACACTTCTTACAGAACTCTTAAAATTCATTCTTGCAGAACTCTCCACCATTATCTGTCCTCCACACCTTTATCTTATTCACTGTCTGGTTTTGCACCAGAGCCTTAAATTCTTTAAATCTGTCAAAGACTTCAGATTTATTCCTCAAGAAATATATCAATGTATTCCTCGAGAATTCATATATGAATGAAAATTAGGCATTTGATTTCATCCTTAGGTTATACATTTTTTTTCTGTAGGAACAATTTATTCACTAGAGACTTAGATTGGTATAAATTCCCCAACTTGACCCACAAAGTCTTCGTCGTAGCTTCCCCAGATACATTCAAAAATACTGAATTTGAGATACATAACCATATTGTTATCTTTTCATTCCAATCCAACTTCGCCCAATCTTCATCTGACATTGTTGTTGGTTTAGTACTTGGATCTACCACGTTCCACTAATATTTATCCACCATCAGATCCTTCTTCTTGAGCTTCCAAAAATCAAACTCTAACCATTAAATTTCTTGATCCCTATCTTTCCACAACTCACCATATTATTTCATTGTAAGAATTGATCCCATAGATCTCCCACTAAACAGGGTCTACCACAAGACCGAGAGAAAAACCCCTCAACAAAAAAGGCGTCCCCTTGAAGCTGAAACATATCTAATACTAGATGTAGGATTTAACCTTGTACAGAAATAATTTGTGAACGAATTCTTAAAAACAAAAAATAAACAATTACAAGACCATAAAACATAAAATAGATATACATAGAGATTTTTCCCCTAGATCCCAAATCGAGACTACTTGCTTGATTTTTCATTATATTCCTTTCAGTTTTAAAACACATATATATACATGCCAAAGCATTCACAAACCCCAATCCATTAACCCTGTATTATAACATAACCGTAGTTCCCTTGACCAATTGAACAAAATACCAGGGGCCAAAAACCATCATGCCCCAAAACCATGTGAAAACCCATGCACAAAACCATAAGCGGTTCTACCCACTTAAAATAGGGTCCAATCGTGGGCATGCAACTAATCGTGGAAATAATATAACACATACCCAAAAATAAACTTATCGGGGTTGTAAATTTGGCATACGATCTAAGTTTGACACGTACGATACCTCATTATAAAGATCAATCCAAGGAAAACAAATTTCCACTGCAAACCCCTATTGTTGGCAACGAGTCTGCTTATTTTCCAAAAAGCACTATTTAAGGCCTCAAAATGACATTTTAGTTTTAGGACCTGAAAAACTTCCAAAAATAGGAAACTGTGCTACAATTAAACAAACTAAAAAATGCAATGGTGGGTTTGGATAGTCAAATATTTGACCTTTTACTTTTTTATTGACTATCCAATATCATTTACCTTTGACTCTTTTGTTGACTCATGTTCTTTTCCTTGTCATATTCACTCTTCTAGGAAGAGACCTTTGTGGATTCGAGATACATTACAAGATGCAAAAAAAATTCAACCCCTAGAGGAAACTTCAGAGAAAGAAAGAAACCTTGTAGATATTACGGAAATGTTGCATTTATAAGCAACATCACACGAACTAACCCTACCAGCTATGAAGAAGAAATAAAGGAACAAGTTTGGAAAGATTCCATGATAGAGGATTATCAGTCCATTATGAAAAATGATGTATGGGAGGTTGTTTCTAGACATGAGGGGAAGTCTTTAGTAACTTACAAGTGGATATAAAAAATAAAATATGCAACTAATATTAGCATTGAAAATTTCAAAGCAAGGTTTCTGGTTAGATAATTCTCCCAGAAAGAGGGAGAAGATTATGATGAGATATTTGAACTTGTTTTCAGATACACTACCATCTGGTCTATCATCGTTTTAGTTTCTAATCAGGGTTGGAGTCTTCATTAGATGGATGCAAAGACAACTTTTATTCATGGTATACTTAAGGAAGAGGTGTATCTGGAACAACCTTAGGGCTTTGAGGAACATGACAGGGAAACCCATGTTTTCATATTGAAGAAATCCCTCTATGGACTAAAGAAATCCCCCAAGGCTTGGTATGATCAATTTGACATATATTTAATAAATCTTGGATTCAATAAAATTAATGCTAATCTAAAACTTTACTTAAAGTTTGTTCAAGGTATGCCTTCGATTTTGGTTTTATATGTTGATGAATTTTTCATGATAGGAGTATAGCCTCTGATCATCTAGGGATATTTTCTATAAATTCGAGATAAAATATCTTGGGTTGATGCACTATTTCTTGGGTTTAGAAGTACGACAGAAACCAAGAGAGATTTTCCTCAACTAAGGAAAATATATTTTCAAACTCTTGGAGATATTTGGGATGTTGGATTGCAAATCCATGGGCACACCAATGGAGGAAAATTTCAAGAAGTTATGTGGTGAAGTTGGAAGACCAGATCTAGTGGATTATTCTATGTATCGACAACTAATTGGGGCTTTGATTTTTATGGTCAAAACTAACCATATATATGTTTTTCTATTAACACCTTCAGTCAGTTCATAATGGAACCTCTACATGCTCATTGGGTGAATGCAAAACATGTGTTGTGATCTACATGGGAAAATCAATCATGGACTAAGGTATGTCGTTGGTGATAATTTGAGAATACATGGGTATACAAATGCACATTCATATGGTAGTGTTATATATAGAAACAATACATCAAGATGTTACTCTAGCCTTGGATTTTCCATGATTTCATGGATGAGCAGGAAACAAATATTTTTTGCTCTTAGTACAACCGAGGCAGAGTATATTACAGCTAGTATGGCTAGCTATGAGGCGGTGTGGATGTGGAATCTCTTTGAAGAGTTGTTTGATCATGTGCCACATATGACTGTGATATATTGTGAAAATCAAAGCGGGATCAAACATTGAGATAATTCAGTATTCCATGACAGGTCGAAGAACATTGAGATTAGGTACCATTGCATTTAAGACATGGTACAAAGAGGAGAAGTGAATCTATAAGACATTTCGATAGATAAACAAGTTGCAGACATTCTCACCAATATATTTCCTAAAGAGAAGTTCTTATTATTTAGGGACCAACTTGGAGTGTAGGAGAATGTCTCCCTCCTTGAGAGGGGAAAATGTTGATTCAGAGAACTGAGCATATGCTCTTCCCTTGGTATTTCGACCATACATGTACTTAGTGGTGGGGGGGATGAGAAAAGTAGCTCCTGGGTATGAGTGTAATCCTTGGAGCCATGGACTTATCTAATTACATGCCCTAGTATGCATCCTTCCCGCAAGTCACCTTTGTATCAATATTGACCAAGGTCCATATTGAGATGGTTAAGCCTGTCGGGATTGCCACCTATTTTTCCAATGGGTGAAAATATTTAGGTGTGTGTGATCTTTACCAAGGTTAGAAGTGACTACCACGGACTTGGTTGTGGTAAATTGATATACCCTCAGTTTTGGATGCAATTGTTCTCCCACTTGATCATTGAGGATTAAGTTGGGTGAGAATCAATCAATGGACATAGGGTGTGTGATCTTTACCAAGGTCATATGTGACTACAATGGACTTGGTTGTGGTAAATAGATCCCCCCTTTCATTGGTTTTGGATCGTTCTTATTATATGGATCGATAAATCATTGTTCAGCTAAGATGAGATCTATGGTGTAGGTGGAAATTCCTCTCTAGCTGAGAGGGAGTGTTGAAGTTGGTATCTTTGGTTGGAATTTTCATTAGAAAAATTAATGCAGATAATTCATAAGTTTTTCTTTGACCAAGTCGGCCTCAAGGAGGACAAATCAGCCCCACAAATGTAAACATATGCCTCATGAAACACATGAATATGGCATCATTAAAACTTATTTGGACACACATCATATCATCTCATCTGATTTAAATAGAAATAGAGAGTTCATTTGTTTGAAGGAATCTAAAGGAGAATCTTATCTTCATTGACCAACATATCTTTCTGTATTTGACTTTCATTGACTTAGGATGTTTGGTTTTATTTTTGACCAAGATTTTGATTGAGGAAAGAGGCTGAATATTTTGTGGAATATTCCTCTACGTTGACAAAAATTTGGATGGTATTTCAAGGCATTGACCGCAGTATTTGACTGTGTTTTGACTGAAGATTTGATTAGTGTGTTGATTAGATTTTCTGAGAAAAAATTTAGGACCAAATTTCAACACCTCTGTTAAGCTTCCACAGGTCAAAATTCAGCCCTTTGTCATAGTCTTTGACCAACATTGACTTTTCGCTCTCCTCATTTACTGTTTTGAATAAATATTGTTAAGGTCAGTTTTGGAATTTTGTTGGAAAATTCATGATGTATAAACTGGATATTTTATCTTAGTTGAACATTGAATAAATATCTCCTAAGAATAAGATCTATTTGGGTTTTCCATTGTGGGGTTTTTCCCCGATATTTTACCAAAATTCTTTGTCTCATTTTGCATCGTTGTCTTCTATTGTTCATTTTTATTAATTTTCTCTCTATAATTGTAACTATTTTGTGGTGAATGTAATTTGTTCATTTTCCAGTGTTCTATGCTTAGCATAATCACTTACAACAATTCTTCTTCAATTAACAAAAACTTTATTCAATAAATCAATCTTCCAATGGCAGTAGGAAATTGTAGATAGGACAATAATCTAAATGCACTATAGAAGAAAAACAAGAACAATAAAAAGAGAGACACAAGATTTGGTCAAAGACCAGGGAAAAAACCCGCAAGGGGAAAACCCTTTCAAAATTATTCTTCTATCATATTTTCATTAAATTTTCAACAAAGAGATACAAAGTTCCAATTCATCAAAAAAAATTCAAAGTCAAATATTTAACCATCCAAAAACAACTAACCAATATCTAATCAAGATGAGCCCAAAATTCAAATCTGATCCAATATCAAAGTCTGTAATTCTGGTCAAAGTCAACAACAGTCAAAGGTGCCATAACTACTCCAAAATTCATCAATCAAAGTTTCTCTAAACTGTTCGATCAACCTACCAATAAATGAGACCTTCCTTGCTAGTCAAATTCCAATAAAAACAGTCAAAATTATGCCCATGCAAATTTGGTCAAAGTCAACCTTTGACCTACAGTAACCTGATGTGTAGGACTGTCATCAAATATGGTCAAATTTCTTAGAAAAATTTTTCCTCCTTCCCAATGAATTCGACCTTCCAAAATAGGGACAATTTTGAAATTTAAAGTCAAAATTATCCAAGTCTACCTATGTCAAACAATGATCAAACTATCCCAACCAAAAATTCAATGCACAAAACGTAATTTTCCTCCTTCCCTTTGCATGTGTGAGATTAGACCTCCTTATTAAAAAAATTGTATGACCAAATCAAATCAAGAGAAAAAATGTGGTGTGTGATGATAATGCTCCAAATTGATGTGACAAGTCATCTATTTATATGTGTCTTATGGGGTTGAATTATCTTGCCCAGGTTGAATTGTACTTTTGTGCATAAGGGGGTTTCGCCTTAAAATTTATACTTTTCCTTGAACAAATTAAATCCTTCGAAGGAATAGTAGGGGATTCTTTGGATGAGGAAGACTCTCCAATGGAGGGAATTTATCCCTAAGCTTCCAAATTAACATAATCGAATGAAATATTGTTTAAGTAATTAGTACAACAAGGAACTTGTGGAAAATGAGGTGTCTTAACATCTTATTTATACATGTCCAGGGGGTGTAACAACCAAAGGGACACATCCCTTCACTGGCCAGCTCACTCAAATTTTCCTAGGCCGACTTGAATTTATTTTCTAAAATAATATTTTTCATAATGCACCTACGACCGACTTGAAGACCCTTTAGTCAAGTAGGAATACCTCCCAATACTACACAAAAATAAACATTTT
Organism: Pinus albicaulis; assembly: GCA_034641835.2. NCBI lineage: Eukaryota > Viridiplantae > Streptophyta > Pinopsida > Pinales > Pinaceae > Pinus > Pinus albicaulis. Next base: position 709,216,789 of record CM076582.1, read on the forward strand.
TTACTCGTGATTGTCAAGTATAAGGAGTTCAGATGCTTTTAAAGGATGTTATCCTATTCTTAAAGATGAATTAGTTAAATTTATTTCTAATTATGATGAAATGTTTCAGAAACCTATGGATTGCCTCCAAAAAGGGAGATACACCATGAGATATAGTTGTATAAATATTGTCCAATTCTTAACATTGGTATGTACAAGTTGTAAATGTTATAAAATGTAGAGATCAAGAAGAAAGTTCAAAAATTGCTTGATAAAGGGACCATTAGACCAAGTACCTCTCCATGTCGGTCACCTATTGTATTGATACCACAGAAAGATGGTACATGTAGGATTTGCATAGATTTTTTTAGCATTGAAAAAAATCATGATGAAAAACCATTACCCTCTTCCTCACATTGATGACTTTTTATATCAATTAAATAATGCAACTTATTTCACTAAGTTAGACTTAATAAGTGGTTATCATCAAATAAGAATTGTTGAAGGTGATGTGTGGAAAACTGTTTTTAAAACAAAACATGGATTATTTGAATGGTTAGTAATGCCTTTTTCCCTTTCTAATTCTCCCAACACTTTCATGCGAGTAATGAATGATGTGTTTTGACCATTCATTGATGATTCTGTTAATTTTTACTTAGTTGATATTCTTATTTTTAGTAGGACTTGGGAAGAACATGTCAATCATGTTAAGCAGGTATTAGATGTGTTAAAAGGGGAGAAATTTTACTTAAAGATGTCGAAATGTGAATTCAATAAAACATCTCTAGGATAATTTTTTTATATGGCAGGGGGTGGAGAATCGAGGATAAATCATTTTAAAGTAGAAATTATTTTAAATTGGCCCAATCCTAATTCTGTAACGAATATTAGAAGCTTCCTAGGAGTGACCCAATATTGGAGGAAGTTTATTTTTAATTTCTCATCTATTGTAGCTCCTTTACATGCTATGACAAGTGTTAACCACATTTTTGAATAGGAAGGAAAGAAACAAAATGTCTTCAACACTTTGAAGGAAAAGGTCAGCACCGCACCAGTGTTGGCATTTCCAGATTTAGAGAAAAAATTTGAAATTAAAACTTATGCAAGTGAATATGCCATGTGAGAAGTACTACTGCAACAAAGGAGGCCAATATATTACCACTATGATACATTCTCTAAAGTGGTAATTAATTATCATACCTATGAAAAGGGTTGTATGATTTAGTTCAAAGTGTGAAAAAGTGGAAACATTACTTAATGGGTAAATAAACAATCATATACATTTATCATCAACCATTATGATATCTTCAATCAAAAAAAAATCTACAACAATCAAGGCACTTTAGATGGATGTGATTTTTACAAAAATTTCACATGGTCATCACATATAAAAAGGGTACACAAAATAAAGTTGCATACATGTTGTCAAGGCCTCCTACAAGTGAAACCATTATTCTACAACACAATTCTATAGCTCATGACAGTGATGTTGAACATTAGACTAAATATGAAGATTTTAAAGATGTATATGAAGAATTAACTCATGGTAATTAGATAAAAGAATTAAATTATCCTATGCACAACAAAATTACTATATCACGTTCCTAAATTGTGCATTCTCAGGGATGAAAATATTAATTTCATTAGGAAAGCTCATACTTCTCTTACTTTTGGAAATTTTGGGGTAGGAAAAATAGTGGATCAACTGTAAATGCACTGTTACTGGCCTTGGATGTATGAAAAAGTATCCAAGTATGTAAAAGTACGTATTTCATGTGCTACTAGTCAACCAAGTAACTCGAAGGTGGGATTGTATACACCACTTCCTGTACCTTTCATGTAATATTCCAAATTGAAATTTACAACTAATAAGAGACAAATGAACTCACCTATAGAAAATAAAATCACAAATATGCATGCACTATCAAAACACCAAGAAACTGGGCAAATAAGCTGAGCCATTTTATTAATTCATATGACTAAATCAAGTACAATAAGATGAGGACTGTAGAACACCAAACCCAAATAGTCTCAAATGTTGGAAATGGTAGTAACTGATAGCTCACATGACCTTTTTCTGTCATGAAGGAGTCCCTCGATACGATCATCTCAAACCAACCTAATCAACATGAAGCACCCCTTGCTCCACTCATTATCCTACTAAGTATAGGTGTCATAAGCCCTCTGTCTACCACCAATAAGTAGAGCATCCTGATAATGTAGAAATTTTTCCCACTCCTCATGAATCTTCCCTACCGATTAGTCCACATCATGTACTCTAATGGTAAGTCTGTGAAGATACAACTCATCCTATATGGATATGAATACTCACCTGCATGAGCTACCCCTAATCTCCTCCTGCTGGTCATCCTGGCATCCTATTGAAGCCCCCCATGTCATCAGCATATCACTAATGCCCAATGGAATATGTAAATGATCCTCCCTTATAAAAACCAACTGATCTCTAAAGGTAACTGGACTGCCAAGTCATGTGATGCCTAGATCCCATGCTAGTCTAAAAATGGTACCACGATGTTATCGTTATCATTGTGCAACTCTGACCATGACGGTCTTGCCATCATGCGCAAGCTATATCCTCCTCTCTTGAGACCTTATGGAAAAATATCTATAGGGTCCCAACACATCTGGCCCAAACATATCTATGATGTCACAACCTACCCATCCAACACTCACCATAATCCATAACAACAATGAGGGAAACCTATCTTTCCATGCGAGAAAGGCCTCAACACTCCCCCGCATGTCAAACCATGTGTGATTTGGGTCATCCTCTGTCCTGATCCCGCTCATCATGAAACAAAGTGTCCAACCAACCAACCAAATCCTTGGATCCCACAACCAGAAAAAATATGATATAGTCCTAACATCTGATGGCACTAACTGGTACAACGTCTCAATTCCCTGCATGCAATCATCATATGGACTCCATACATCATGAACTAATCTGGTGCATATGAAACCTCCCTGCGTATTCCATAACATGCAGTGGGATTTGTATTCCTTCCTCCGGGAAGTTCCCCCTAATATTTCCTGGAGTATAAACATCCGCCTTCAAGTAAGGTCCACCAACCATTGTATATGCTCCTAAGACACCTCATAATGTCTCTTCAAAATGGGGTCGTGAATCTCCCTCAGTATGGGCTCAAGGGTGGTGCAAGTGTTAACTATGCAGAAGATCATATTACCCCCAATCTTGCATCCACCAAATCACACCATGACCATATGACACAACTAGAAAGCCTCTCTCCTGATGCATCGTGTCCTGTCCAATTGTCTCAAAAACCCCTCCTAGGTCATGTCTCTCATGATGCGATCATCAAGAGATGATATCCATGTCCCCTATGCCAGTGTGCAATGTAGGAGAGTGATAAATTGAAAATCATGGTCAGCCCTGTTATCAACTCGCTCTCCAACTCTGAGTGTTCCAAACCCAACGATGTGCTTGATTCCCTCTTTAGGATATCTCTCTAGTGGTAACACTTCAACAACTAATTGTGCATCATCATGCTCAACTGCACTCAAATTTGTACTCCTACACTCCCCTGCATAGAACTAAAATTTATGGAACAACTCCATGCACCACTGGATACCAACACTCAATTCCATTCCAAAATGTACCATAGGGTATCCCATATGTGCCCATGCATCCACCATTATGCTAATACACCCACCATAGTGTGATACACACCTCCTCATCTACCCATGTACACTTGAGTGGCCCAAATCCTCACATGTTATCGAGAATAATGCTACCATTTTGAACCTCAACAACTCTAGTTCCCAATACATCAATGAGAGAGCACTGTCTCCATATGATTCCATGTTTGATTTCCCGCCAATGTCGCATACTCCTACCAACTCCTACCAGAGTGGGATAATCACCTTGTGATCCCATTCTCGATCAATATGCTAATATTACTCGTGAAATCTTCTTGATCCCCTATCAATCCATCTTGTCATTCATTTTGTCAGAAAATTTGAAGAGAATATGAAAAGGTTTGTGTGCCTAACCACTGATTCCATCATTTAGCTACTACCATCACCTACAGACTCCATGATGTGATGGATAATCCCACCTGGATCCCAATAATAGTTTGGCCCTCGATCCCCTCTAGTAATCCACAACCTCTGTTGAAATGTGGCCACACATGCATCTAACTTCCTAGCCAGCTCCATCAGATACCAACTCAATATCTCTCACCATCCAACCCCACGAAATTGATCAAGTTCATGTAACAAGTCCTCCATCATATGAATGTTTCACCCTACGCGACTTGTGTTGCCTCATCTCGCTAGTCTAGAAAATCGATGTAATATGCCTAGGTAATGTGGCCTCTCTCTCACCAATGTGCAGAGGTAGCCCAATAATATTGTAAGCCCCATAGATGTATTCCTAATTGGGACTGTCATCTGGAAGTACAAAAACCCTGGCTACTCCTCATCAATGGTTGAATCCAAGGATGGATGCTCATCCTCCTCCATCATGGGCTTAACATGAACCACTAACTGCCCCTCCACCGATAGCTCATCATGCATAATATCCTCAAAAATTAGGGGTAGGTAGCTACCACCTGTAAGATATATCATATATCTTGATGCCTCCATACCTATCAACTCCTAATCAATAGTGGATATGTCTCCTGGCACTTCATCAACCTGTTGTGTGCTACTATTACCTGAAAACTCGGGCACGAACCCAAAAACATCATCAATGTATATCTCAACAAAAAATGGAACCTCCTAAAAAGTGGACACCTCTATGTCTCCTAGCACCACGTCAATGGCTGACTCTATGGGTGTGTGCTCTACTCTCTTCCCCAAGGTGTTAGAAAGAGCTATCAAAAGAATCTCCAACAAGGGTGACTCACGTGTCGCGCTGGGTATATCTACATGCTCCTCACAACCCTACGTGTTTTGTTAGGTCCCTATATTGCTAGTATAGTCCCTTATTGTTGTTAGTGTAACCCCCTTATTGTTATTATTGTACCCTTGTAACCCCCATATTGTTATTATTGTGCCCTTAAATTATTATTGTTAGGTCGGCTAGGATTACATTGTGGCCCCATGGACTCCTATATATAGAAAGGAGGTTTTGTAACTTGAATCATCCAAGAATTGTTCATTCATGTAATGTATTGGAGGTCTCGAAGGTTTATTTAAGGGTGCTGACATTCTTTCTCTTTTTTGGAGTCAAGCGACAAATTTGGCAATTTCCAGCTTTGAGATCTGGCAAGCCATTGCCTTGTTGTGCTTGTTAGAATTTCTCCTGCATAATGTTGTTTATACGAAGGGTCTAAATCTGAAATTTTTAGAGTGCGAAGACAAAATCCTGAGGAACATCTTCAGAAAATTTTAGAGCTTGGTTCACAATATTTTTGGAGATATGATCTGTGAAAATTAGGTCATTTTGTAGGCTCCTGAATTTAACCTAAACAGACCATCGTGGTATTTTCGTAATAACTTTTTTTCTATGAAGGTTCAGAAGCTGAAATTTTTAGAGTGCGAAGCCACAATCCTGAGGAACATTGTCGCAGAATTTCAGATATTGATTAACAATATTTTTGGAGATAAGATCTATGGAAGTTAGGGCTTTTTGAGGCTTCTGAATTTCGTCTCAAAGAGGTGATCGTGGGAAAATATTCATAGCTCTCTCTCTAAGCATTGGATTGGAATGCGGTAAAAAGTGGACACAAGTACAAAAACTGCAGTTTTTTGTCTATAAATTTCAGAGCCAGGAAACAGTGACATGTGGCACATCGTACAAGTTCACTCTACTGAACCAGTCCAAAATTGGGTCAGTGTGGGAGATTGGACATAACTTTTCCTTGAAGAATCCAAATCAGATCAGCCCTGTGGCATTTGAAAGAAGCTTCAGAGGGCTACTATAGGTCTGAATTTCAGATATTGAGGATCTGCAATTAAATATATAATTCAATTTCAATATCAAGCTCCTCAAAAGCAAGTAAAAGGTGTGTATTTTTTTTCCGAATTGCATAAGTCTTGTTTGAAGAATCAAGTTGAATTGATTCCAGGGGCATATTGTAGAATAGATATCAGTATTAGATTCTAAAATGGCCCCTAAAAAGAATTCAACACCCATTAAGCCTTTAGAAATCTCTACTATGACTCATGAAGACGAAGAATGGCAACATGACATATCAAAATAACAAGAGCAAGTGCAACAAATTTCGATCTTTCAAAGAGCAAAAAAAAAATGACATGGAAGTTTTGAAGAAAGGCATGGAAACCAAGATGGATGATTTAAAGAAAGGCGTGGAATATAAGATCAACGGTTTGAAGAATGGCATAGATGGCATGGAATCTAAGATAGATGGCATGGAAGCTGGCATGGAATCTAAGATGGATGACATGGAAGCTAAGATCGATGAGAAAATGGAAAACATGAAGAATGATCTAAAAGAAAACATGGAAGTTTTGACAAAGTTGATACAAGAAATGTTTCCTAATGGTGAAAAGATAGTAGAGGAAACTCATGATGAGAACAAAATAAATGTTAATCGTGATTTCATAAACTCTATTGTTGGAGGGAAGAACCACCGTATTCCAAAAATGGATATGAGGTGTTTGTTAATCAGAATATGGATACTACGTATGTGACAATATTTTGATTCTCATAATGAAAAACATAACAAAAAGGTACGTATTGCAACTTTACATTTAGAATAAACACATTTTTATGTATCGTATAGCTTTGCCCGTAAAAAATGTTATTATCAATTATTTAGCCATGAAAATGATAAACATTAAGAGAATACTAGAAATACACCTTTTTTGAAGCCAATTGATAAATCTCAAACAAAAAGGCTTAGAAGGGTAGAAACTAGAGGACTTCAAAATGAATATATGTAAAATTATACTTAGAGGAACACAAGATTGATCTCTCTTCATAGGTACTTTTAAAGTGAGCATTATTATCAAAGATGAAGTTCGTACTTTGGAACCTGATTCAGGAGATGAATCTGTGTTGGCAAGAAAAATTATGTAAAATTATGGAGACAAGGAACTTACCATCATTTCTTTATAAACAGAGGTATGTTGTTACTCCTAGATTTCCACAACCTACAAGGTTGACACCACAACAATTGGAAGAAAAAAGAGCAAAAGGGCTTTTCTACAGTTGTGATAGCAAATACACTTAAGGTCATAAGTGTGCTGAGAAGAAATTATTTTACATAGATTGTGAAGAGGAAGAAGAAAATGAACAAGAAGAGGATATACACCAGGAACCAACCCAAGAAGAGGAAGAAATGAGTCGGACCATATCGTGTAATGCATTGGTAGGAATTACCACTCCTCAAACTCTCAATATAGAAGGGGAAAATGGAAATACTGAAATATACTAATAGTAAGCATTGATTCAGTAGTACCCATAATTTTTATTCATTGTGGTAGAAATGCTGAATTGAATTGTTTTGCACCTACACTGCATCAAGTGTGACAGGTTGCAAATGGAGGAACTATAAATTGATCTGGAAAATGCCATAATACCAAGCTAACCATGGGGGAATATGTATTTAATAGTACAATGCTTTCCATTCCTATGGGAGGTGCTGATGTTCTACTAGGAGTACAATGGTTACAATCTTTGGGGACAGTAGCTTTTAATTTTCAAGAACTTTCTTGAAATTTTTTTCAAAAGGAAAGGAATTTGAATTATGGGGTATTGCAGGGAAGCTGAGAAATATAATAAGCTCTAATTTCATGACAAAGCTTCTAAAGAAATAACAACGAGGCATAATTGCACAATTATGCTCACTAGAAGTTCCAACATCAAAATCATCTATTTCTACATATCTCCAAAATGTCTTGGACAATCATTCCAAGGTTTTTGAAACTCTAAAAGGACTCCCACCTATTCGTGATCATGATCATGCTATTCATTTGATTCCAGGAATTTTTCCTCCAAACATCAGGCCTTATAGATATCCTTATGTCCAAAAGAGCGAAATTGAACGTATGATTGCAGAAATGTTAGATGCGGGTATAATTCAACCTAGTCAAAGTTCTTTCTCTGCTCTTGTAGTATTGGTACACAAGAAGGATGGATCATGGCGCATGTGTCCAGATTATAGGGAGCTCAATAAGCTCACCATTAAAGACAAATCTCTCCCATTTTCTCAAGCTTGATGAATTGAAATAATTGAAGCTGGATGAATTACATGAGCAAATTTATTTCCGCCATAAATTTGACTGCTCAAGATATCATCAAATTAGAAATGAAGATCGAAGATATTTCGAAACAACATTTCAAACTCATGAGGGTCATTATGAATTTTGTTCATGCTTTCTTTGTCTACTTCACAATGCACCTTCATATTTCTGACAAATGATGAATTCCATTTTCAAACCCCGCCTTAGAAAATTTGTGTTTTTTTTTGGATGATATACTAATCTACAATAGGTCTTTGAAGGATCATGTTCAACATGTTGACAGGGTGCTCAAACTATTGGAGGATAAATAATTATATGCAAAAACCTCCAAACATTTCTTTGGAGTAGAAGAGGTGGAATAAGTGGGTCATATTGAGGGTGTTAAGGTAGACCAAAACAAAATTAAATCCTTTAAGGAATGGAAACTCCCCACAACCATAAAGAACACAGGATTTCCTCGGGTTAATGGTGGCATTATCGAAGTTTTTTAATAATTTATGGGAGAATATCACACCTCTAAATAAATATTGTTTGAAGAAAGATACATTTTCATGACTCTTGAAGCAACTAAGGCCTTTAGAAAACATCTTTAAAGGAGTGTAATAATATCATCACCAAATTTTAATACGCTAGACTTCAAAAAACCTTCTTTATCAGGAATCTCAAGGGTTTTGTTAAAATAGTCTAGCTTGTTTTTAATGCAAGAAGGAAGAGCCATTGCTTTTGAAAGTCGTTCAATCAAAGGAAAGTATTTAGAAAAGGCTATTTATGAGAAGGAAATGTTGGCAATACTACATGCACTAAAGAAATGGAGACCTTACCTAATGGGAAGACACTTCAAGGTAAAAACTGATCATGATAGTCTTAAATACTTTTTGGAACAAAGATTATCTTCAGAAGAGCAGCAAAAATGGGTCACAAAGATGTTGAAGAAAGACTTATGCGAATATACAAAAAGTAGAAGCTAAATGTTGTTGCAGAAGTGCTCCTCAAGAAAGAATGAAGAGGTGGAAGCATTGTTTTCAGTTACTTATTATCCAACTTGTATTTATGAAACCAAGCAAGAGATGAAATGGAGGAAGATCAAGAAGTTGACACTAATTCAAAAATTAAGAAGAAGATCCTAGTACATTGACAGATTGAAGCCGGGAAAAATGATTCTTGCAGCACAAAGATCGCTATATCTTTGTAAGAATTCCCAACTAAAACAAAATATTCTTTTGGAATTGCACACTTATCCTTTAGGAGGACACTCAGGATTTTTAAAAACTTACCACAGGGTGAAGAAAGAATTTTTTTAGGATGGCCTTAAATCTGATATTCAAAATTTTTAGGTGGAATGTTTGATTTTCCATCAGAATAAAGTTGAGACAATTAATACCTCGGGTCTTCTACAACCTTTATCCATTCCAAGTCAACGTTGGGAGGATATTCCAATGGATTTTATCACAGTTTTACCTAAGTCCGAAGGAAAGAGTGTCATCATGGTGGTAGTTGATAGACTTACCAAGTATGCACACTTTTGTGCATTATCTCATCCATTTAAAGAAAGTATAGTTTCTACTACGTTTATGGACACAATTCAAAAGCTACATGGAAACCCAAGGGTTATTGTGAGCGACAGAGATCCAATTTTACTGGAAATTTTTGGACGGAGTTATTTTCTTGTTTGGGTACTCAATTAGCTCATAGCTCATCTTATCATCCTCAATCTGATGGTCAAACTGAGATATTAAATAAATTTTTGGAAGGATATCTTCGTTTTTTTGTACCTGATAAACAAACACAATGGTCAAGTGGTTACCTCTAGCTGAATGGTGGTATAACACTTCCTTCCATACTGCAGCAAAAATGACCCAATGTATGGCACTTTATGGATATCATCCACCATCCATCACATCATATTTAAGAGAAAATTTGAAGGTTCAAGAAGTGGAAGATCACATCGAGCATCAAAAAGAAGTTCTCCAACTCTTAAAGGACAACCTAAATTTGGCACAAAATTGAATGAAACAACAGGCATATCAACATTGCAGCGAGATAAGTTTTGATGTAGGAGACTGTGTATTTTTACGGCTACAACCACACAAACAAATGTTCCTCAAGAAAGCTAAGAAGGATAATAAATTATTGCTAAAGTACTATGGTCCTTACAAGGTGTTGCAAAAGATTGGTACTATGGCATACAAATTGGAGCTTCCTGCTTCTTCACAAGTGCATCCAATTTTCCATGTTTCATGCTTAAAGAAGGTTATAGGTGAAAATATTCTAGTTCAAACAATATTGCCAGATCTTGATGAGGAACGAAAAATCATATTGTAACCTGAAGCGGTCACAAAAACAAAAACTCAACAGCTACGAAATTGATCAATTTCAGAGTATCTCATCAAGTGAAAGAACTTACCCATTGAAGATTCTACATGGGAGGATGAGAATTTTATACAAAAGCACCAAAACCTACTCAAGCATTTAGGACAACACTTTTTTGAAGGAGAGGGGCATGTTAGTTCCCTATATTACTAGTATAGTCCCTTATTGTTGTTATTCTAACCCCTTATTGTTATTTTTGTACCCTTGTAACCCCTATATCGTTATTATTGTGCCCTTAAATTATTATTGTTAGGTCGGCTAGGATTACATTGTGGCGCCACTAGGATTACATTGTGGCCCCATGGACTCCTATATAGAGAAAGGAGGTTTTGTAATTTGAATCATCCAAGAATTTTTCATTCATGTAATGTATTGGAGGTTGCCCCCTCGAAGTGGCTTATTTCTAAGGCGTTGATATCTCTTTTCTTCTCCTTTTGGATTTGGTTTCACAACTGTTCTCAGCCTCCTCCTCAGGCTCTTGATATATAAATCCATGTCTCCAACAACAAAAGTGCCTCTTGGTCTCACCCTATAACTGTCTTTATCCTGCATGCTCCCTTTGAGGAGATCTGGTGCATTTGTTTTGTCAACTCTCCCCACATGGTGTAGATGGTTGCACCCCCACAACCTACACACATGTAGTGTCTTTGTTGTAAGGATGGGGATGGATCTGGTCTGACACCTTCCTCAACTAGGCAAATATCTGATCATTTCAGCAGATTACACCCCAAAATTCTGCATAATAAATCTAGAAATTCCCTAGGAATATCCTCCACCAAGCACCACAAATTAGCTTCTACGTACTTGTTAAAAGATAGAAAAATTGATGCAAGTGATACCCTCCAATCCAACCTAACAAATAATTTTCCAAATTTTTGTTTAACAATAAAATAATTTCCTGCACAGAGCCTCTACCCACGCTTTCTCCCACAATGTGCACCACTGCAATATCTCTGCATCCAAGAAATGTGAATTGTTGAGTAACTCTTGTAATGATGTCCAATGGAAGCTCTAAATTGAGCTCCCCAAATTTCCTCACTAGGGAGACACTCGAAGCTCTCTGAAATGAGGGTCTAATTCCCACTCTGAAATCCCTTATGTGGAAAATGATGTGTTTTCTTGGCTAAGAAGCTCAAGAGAACTGGAGTTGAATTGTAAAATTCTCCACCAGTTCTCTGAAGGCTGAGAAGGAGACCAAAAAAGGTAAACACAAACCACTTTGACCTAGTAGCTCTCCCTACTATGCTAAGAGGGATGCCTCAATGAGATCACAACCAAATTGACTAGATCATGCAAATTTTAGGCTAGGTATAATAGCCTCTAGGGTTTTGGTTGATTTGGATTTTTGTGGTGAATGAAAATGGACCTTTAGAGCTAGGATTGAAAAATATGGTAGGGTTATAAGAGAAAAAATTATAGGGTAATAAAGGGGCAAGGTAGGCAAGCTCGAATGACCCTTTAGGAATTATGGTTATGGTGTAGTAGGAACAAACAATTAGGAACAAGCATTGAAGTATGAATTCATTCATTAAGAGGAAAATAAACACAACATCATCATCTTATCAAAACAGGGCATGTATTACTCATCAATCTTGCTTAAAACCTTTAAATACAATGAGTGAATGATCTGAAATTGATTGTTAGTTAATTATGTGCTAATATCAATTTCAGAACTAACATGAAAGTGATTTGGTTTGATTATCATACAAGGGTTTATACAAGTGTTTATGAGTGACAATTCATTAAACTTGATGAGATTAAGTATATTTTATGAAATTATAAGCATGAAAACTCAATTTTGAACAACAACATAATAAAACAAAGCAAAAACAAATAATAGATACAATACACAAGTTTTTTATGATGGAGTTCACCCGTCCTGGGCTATATCTCCTTGGTCCAGCTTTAGAGTGTGGGCCTTTGTATTAGATTCAATTATGAAAAAATGTTGTTTTTAATCTCCTATTTCCACTGCAACCTACTCCAATGGCTCCAAAACATCAAAATATACTAAGAATGACTCTTCCTGAGCCCTTTTTCGTCGAAAATTGCCAAAATTATGGCAAAACCAATTTTTCCTAGTTTTTCTCCACTAAAACTGGATGTCCACCAGTTAACTCCACTAAATGTGGAATTCTGCTGAATCTAGAGGGTCTGCCAAAGGCGCTGCCAAGATAAGCACTCTTAATTAGGATAAGCGTGAGTTTAATATTAATTAAGTGGGTGATAAGTGGGGTTAAACGCATTTAGCGCTAACCCGCACTTATCTTTAAACTCGTATTAACATAGGCATAACCCACATATTACATATTAAAACTCTGTCGATCGCATCGTAGTCACTTTCACAGATCGCAGATTGCAACGCAGTGACGATCATAGAACCCAACACAATGACTAATCACGGATCACAGTCCCGCTATAAATCATTCTATGTTTCCTGCTCTATCTTGCGATTGTGATACCCTGATGTGATATATCGCATCGTAATTCCGCCACCTTGTTAACGCTTTATGTTGCATGCTCCTAAAAACCCCGATGTGATTGGTAGGACCCACCTTATCGCCACGTCACTTACTGTGCAATCGCAAATCGCAAATCATTTTTTTTGTTGCCTTATGTCCTCCACTCCTAAACTTTCGATGTGAAATGGTTGAATGAAGTGACTAATTAGATGGTTTATTAAAGTTTTAAAGTACACGATTAGATGGTTATGAAAATACACGCCACCAACTGAAGATTATCCACCAGATTTCTTTGGCTCTCCGTTGCGCTACGTGGCCCTTCCCCATTGGCCTATAAATTCCACCAATAAAATAATCCACCATAGTTATAATTCCAAACTTAGGAAGTAGGATAAAAATTCAACTTCCTTGAGCAACATTGGCAAATCTGGTGATGACACCTGTCGCAGTGTCACTGGCTAAAAAATTGGAGAATATTCTCTGAAGATTCCTGAGGTGTTGAATGGACTTCCAATTCATCAGTCTTTCACTGTTCTGCACAATTTTTACCTATTTGGGAAAACAAATAGCAGACCATAATTCACTCATAATAACTCATATTTTGATGAAACAAGTTGGGTTGGAATCTTGGTGATGAGCTCTATCTAGTTGTTCTAGTCTGAAGCATTTTTGAGCACTTTCAATTTTTGGCTAAATACTAAGCTCTTGATGATTCCTCCCCACTAGAATCCTTTTGGACCCAAAAATATACTATCAATTTTTTAGCAGGTGAGGGTATAGCTCCCTCACCCTTTCACTCTCCATCCATTTTTCCTTTGAAGTATTTTGTCCCTTCATTCCCACTCTAAGGTATCCAACATTCCCTCTTCTTGAAGTTTTGATTATTTTTCCAAGTATGAGATCTTGCTGAAGTTCATCAAGATATTCTAGCGATAAATAATCTATTGATGGAAGTTGAAAATGATCTCCTTGAACATCAATCAAAGGAGGCTCAAAATATCTCAAATTCTCAACATTAACAACAAAATATATTTGCATATGAGGAAAATCTAGCTGAATGCATTAGTACCAATCTTTTCCAGAATTTTAAATGGACCATAACGGATTGGCTTGAGCTTTTTACCTTCCACTTGCAATATTTATTTGTTGATATACAACCAAAATTCATCTCCAACCTGTAATTTGTGATCAACGCGGTGTTTTTCATGCCTTGCCTTGTGATTGCTTTGACTCTTTTAAATTTTCTCTTGCACTGTATGATGTATCAACTAAATTTGTTCAATGAACTTTCTGGACTTATCTATGTCACTATGACCATCTATAGCGACATCTTTCTCAAAGATGAAGTCCAAAGGCGATCTTGGAAAATAACCATAACATGCCTCAAATGGCGATGTATTTATGGAAGAATGCTTTGCCTAATTGTATGTGTACTTAATGTAATGAAATTGTTCATCCCATAACTTGGGATGCTTGCTGAAATAACCTCTAAGAAGATGAATAATAATCCTATTTACCACCTCGGTTTGACCATCTGTTTGCGGATGAAATGTTGTACTCTTCTTCAACTTTGTGTCCATCATGTCCCATAATTTTGACCAAAAATTCCCAACAAAGTGGGAATCCTGATCACTTACAATAAAAGTAGGAAGACCAAAATGAACCCATACATTTTGAAATAAAATATTAGCGGTTTGTTTAGCTATAATTATTTTCTTACATTGCATCAAAAGACACATTTTTCTGAACCTATCTACCACAACATACAAGTAATCATGACCCTTCCTTGACATAGGAAGACCACCTACAAAATCCATTGAGATACTCTCCCAAGGATGTGAAGGAACAAGAAGTGGAGTGTACAATCCAATTTTCCTATTGTTAGGCTTACTTGTTGCACATAAATAACAACATCTAAGAAAATGAGATACACTATCAATCATGCGTGGCCAATAACAATACCTTTGGAGATTCACTATTGTCTTGCCTACACCGAAATGTCTAGCAACCAATGATGTGTGTGCCTCTCTTATGATATTGTTTCTTTCTCCCTATGGTATACATAACTTACCCAAGTGATACAAAAAATTGTTAATGATAATATAACTCTTGATTTTGAGTTTCTTTGACTCAAGCTTTCATACACATCCTGAAAATCACTGTCATATGCATATTGTTCAATGTAATTTTCATGCATAATTGAATTTTTCTTGAGTATAATATATGAATTTACAATAGGACTAGAGAAAACATAAGTTTCCTTATTGTAAATTCCCTTTTTGTACATGATAACCAAATGAAATTGTTGTAGAAATCCCATCCATCTAAAATGTCTTGATTGCTACAACTTTTACTGTGATTATAAGTACTGCAATGGTTGATGGTCGGTATGGATAATGGTCTCTTTCCCCATAAAATGGTGCTTCCATTTCTTTACACTTTGTACAAATTAATATAATATTTATCATAGGTGGGATAATTAGTCACAGCTCCATTAAAAATTTTAGAATGAAATGAAATAAGCTTACCATGTTGCATGAGCACTGCTCCCATAGCATAATCACTTGCATCTGTTTGGATATCAAATGGTTGTCTAAGATCTTGAAGTGATAATACCAATGTTGAACTTATATTTTTCTTTAAACATCGAATTATTTTTGTTGTACATCTCCCAAATGGAATACTTTCTTGACACTTGTCAATGCATGTAGCAGAGCTGCAATGGAAGAAAATTAGCAATTAATTTCCTCCAATACTGTGTTTCCCCAAAAAAGCTTCTTACCTCTGTAACTGTATTAGGCTTGGGCCAATTCAGAATGACCTCTACTTTGTAAGGGTTGATCTTCAACTCACCTCCTCCAAAAATGTGTCCCAAATACACTAAAGAAGTTTTTCCAAACTCGCACTTCGACATCTTTAAGAAAAATTGCTCTTTTTTCAAGACATCAAGTACCTTGTTCACATGCATGACATGTTCTTCTCTTGATTTGTTGAATATAAGTATGTATTCTAAGTATACAATGACTAATTCATCTAGAAATGGTCTAAGTACATCATTCATGACTCTCATGAAAGTATTTGGAGCATTTGTTAGACCAAATGGCATAACTAACCACTCAAAAAATCCTTGTTTAGTTTTGAAAGAATTTTTCCAAATGTCCTCTTTAGCTATTCTAACTTGATGATAACCACTTCGCAAGTATAACTTAGTGAAATATCTTGCGTACTTCAACTGATCTAGAAAATAATCAATGTGTGGGAGTGGGTAGCAATTCTTTACCGTGATTTTATTCAGTGCACATAAATAGATGCACATGCGCCAAGTCTCGTCCTTCGTTGGTACAAAAATAATTGGTGAATCACATGGAGAAGTAGATGGGAATATTATACCTTTATTCAGAAATTATTGAATTTTTTTCTTTATTTCCAAACTCTCTATAATTTACATGCGATACATACCAATTTTTGAACGAGGAACATCCTGCTGCAACTGAATCTCATGTTGAATTCCCCTCTTGGGAAGTAACCCATTTGGTTCTTGAAACATCTCGCCATGCTGACTTACCACATCAAAAAAATTAGATTTTAATTTTCATCACATCCTTCCAAATATTCATAGTCAACATCATCCTTTTTCTTGATCATGAGAATCACAAAATTTTGACTTGCACTAACTAGCCTCCTCATTTTCCCTGCATTAACTAAAGAAATATTTAGTTTCTTGTGATGAGCTCTCACAATATACTCCACCCCATCCTTAATAAAATGATATTTTTTCTCATGGCGATAAAACACATCTTCCCTGTCATACAAATATGGATTTCCCAAGATAATCCCGAAAATGTCAAGTGGAACCACACCTAACTCGACTTCATTAATGAATTTTGTAGTAATAGAAAATCTAAATATGCATTTCCTTGTAACCTGTAAATTGGAATTCTTAACTATCCAACCCAAAGGGTATGGTTTATGATGTGGTACGGTTTCAAGGTTAAGCTTTTTTACTAAGTCTTCTGAAATCAAGTTTTCTTGTGACCCACTACCAAACAATGCATCAATATTTGTATGATTTGAAATCACTCTAACATGGAACAATTATATCCTTGTGTCTTCATTTGGAGTGTTTTTGTGACTATTTTAGGAACTATTAATTGCTATGGATTCCTTTCCTTTGTTAACCATGGCTATTATCTTGGTCTCATCTCCTGAATCAGATCCAAGATATTGTTGTGTGGTGGTAGTCATATTTTGTTTCCCTTTGTTATTTTATTTCTTTGAGCTTAGTTTGGGATGTAGTTTCCAACAGTGGGCTTCATCATGCCCCTCTTTGGAAAAAAATTTGCATTTAGTTTTATCCCCTTCTTTCTTGATGCTTGCCTTCTTCTTTCACTTCCATTTTCCTCCCTTCTCTTTTCCCTTACCCTTGAATGGATTCTTCTTACTATCCTCTTCCTAAATTTTAATCTTTCCCCTTGCTTCAAGATGTGTGCCTTGCACACATACTTCATCTAAGTTGTCTGGGTTAAACATAAGGATAGTATGTTTTGAGTAGGAATGTAAACCCCCAATATATTTCAATAGCATGTCTTCTGAATTCAAGTTTAATCTTAACAACAAAGCCCTCTTTCTAAACTCATGTGTGTACTCTTGAACAGTTTGGCCTTTGATTTACATAAAGTTTTGCCAAATCACTATTTATTTTTGCATATAGTCTGATGGATAAAACTGTCTTTTAATGGAAGAAATGAATTCAACCCAAGATATGGATATCTTACCATGAATTATCATTTCCTCTTGAGTCTTTGCTCCCATCAAACAAGTGCTTCTCCTTCTAGCCTTAATGAAGATAACTGGATATTTATGTCATCCTCTTGTAGATTATGAATTTTTCAATATACTTCCAATTGACGGATCCAATTTTATAACTTCTCTACATTTACCTCACCATTGTACATGTGAATTTCAAACTTGATGTCCAACATGAGTAATGGAATTTTCCTTTTTGGATTTTTGAATGAACGTGCCATCGTTTTTGTGGTGGATGTGGAAGATGAAGATGTTGATGAAGATGATGAGGATGAGGATGGTGGAGATGGAGGTGGTTTTCCTCCACTGCCTTTCAAACTCTTCTCTTCATCCTTGCTACCATTTGAATATCCTTCTCCTTGTGGAGGCTTTGAACCTTCTCCTTCTCTTTCTACAGTGAATGCATCAAACATGATTTTAACCATTCTTTGTATGTCTTTGAAGTCTGTCTTAACATCCTCTTCTTCTGAATTTCCATGAGTCTCTCCAACTCCTGACATAATGGCTAAGGATTCAAGCTCAACCTTTTATGCTTGTACATATTCTCAATCACCTCAACTTCTTGTGCAATTTGTACCTCTTCAATCTCAACTGCTGGAGATGGAGCTTGAGGTGCCTCAAGTGCAGCTTTGAGTGGAAATTTGGGTGAATATGATGCTTTCTCAGCTCTCTTTGTTCTTGTCCTAATATCTGGACTAACAACCAATAGATTCCCCTCTCCTCTCTGCAACTTCAAACTTGTAATCATCACAAAATTGCAACTATTAAAACCCTTCTTACATAATCTAAAGCAAAGCAAGTAATAAACCTTTAGCAACCTTATGATCTGATACCAACTTGATTTGAAATTGATTTTTAGTTAATGTTGTGCTAATATCAGTTTCATAATCAACATGAAAGTGCTTTGATTTGATTATCATACAAGGGTTTATACAAGTGTTTATGAGTGACAATTCATTAAACTTGATGACATTAAGTATATTTTGTGAACTTATAAGCATGGAAACTCAATGTTGAACAACAGCATAATAAAACACAGCAATCACAAATAACAGAGACAATACACAAGTTTTTGATGAAGGAGTTCACCCATCCTGGGCTACATCTCCTTGGTCCAACTTCATAGTGTGGGCTTTTATATTAGCTTCAATTGTGAAATTTTTTTTTTTACAGACTCTTTTTTCCTTTGAAACCTGCTCCAATGGCTCCAAAACATCAAAATATACTAATAATGACTCTTCCTGAGCCCCTTTTGGTCAAAAATTTCCAAATTTATGGCAAAAGCAATTTTTCCTAGTTTTTCTCCACTAAATCTTGATGTCTGCCAGTCAACTCCACTAAATGTGCAAGTCCACCGAATCTGGAGGGTCTGCCAAAGGTGTTGCCAAGATGAGCACTCTTAATAAGGATAAGCGCAAGTTTAATATTAATTAAGTGGGTGATAAGTGGGCTTAAGCACGTTTAGTGCTAACCCACACTTATTGTTAAACTCGTATTAACATAACCATAACCCATGTATTAAATATTAAAAATAAATTTAAATTCATTTAAAACTATGCTAATCGCATCACAGTCACTTTCGCAGATCGCAGATCACAGCGCAGTGACTGATCACATATCGCAGCGCAGTCACTGATCATAGATCGCAACCCCGCTATAAATAATTCTATGTTTCCTGTTCCATCTTGCGATTATGATACCTCGATGCGATATATCATATCGCAATTCTGCCACCTTTTTAACGCTTTATGTTGCATGCTCCTAAAAAACCCCCATGCGATTGGTAGGACCCACCTTATCGCCACGTCAATTACCGCGCAATCGCAAATCATTTTTTTGTTGCCTTATGTCCTCCACTCCTAAACTTCTGATGCGAGATGGTTGAATGCAGTGACTAATTAAATGGTTTATTAAAGTTTTGAAGTATAGGATTAGATGGTTATGCATATACACACCACCAACTGAAGATTATCTGCTAGATTTCTTTGGCTCTCGGTTGTTCCACGTGGCCCTTCCCCATTGACCTCTAAATTCCACCAATAAAATAATCCACCATAGTAATAATTCCAAACTAAGGAAATAGGAGAAAAATTCAACTTCCCCAAATAGCATTAGTGAATCTGGTGATGACACTTGTCACAGTGTCACTGGCTGAAAATTTGGATAATATTCCCTGAAGATTCCCGAGGTGCTGACTGGACTGCCAAGTCATTAGTCTATTACTGTTCTGCACAATTTTTACCTGTTTGGGAAAAGGAATAGTAGACCATAACTCACTGATATGAACTCTGATTTTGATGAGATGAGTTGTGTTGGCATCCTGGTGATGAGCTCTATCCAGTCATTCTAGTTTGAAGCATTTCTGATCACTTACAATTTTTGGCTAAATACTAAGCTCCTGATCAATGAAAGAAGTATATATGTAATGGAAAGATAAATCATTCAATGGAGTGACTTACAAAATATTAACATAGCCATACAATCTCACCACATGAATCCCTA
The DNA here is from genome assembly GCA_034641835.2 of Pinus albicaulis. NCBI lineage: Eukaryota > Viridiplantae > Streptophyta > Pinopsida > Pinales > Pinaceae > Pinus > Pinus albicaulis. The sequence continues at coordinate 709,237,101 of CM076582.1, forward strand.
AATTTAAGTTGCAACTTTTCTCTATATTCACTATATTACTTTGTTAAAATGAAATGCTCTAGCTCAATGTCCTGATATAGATACCGAGGTCGAAATCCTCCCTTGGAGGTTTAGCAAGAAAATCAAATGCATGCATCTATCTGAAGTCTGCTACACACTAGGGAGGTTACACAATAAATTCCTCCTTTATATGACCACTAAGAGACATATACTCAAAGCAATAAATGGAGGATAAGACACCTATTCAACTCTATTTTACAAATTGAATTAACCTTTTTACCTTTAAATTCATCTACTTTAACTTTTTAACTTTGATAAAAGTCAAACTGGAAATTGGAGAAAATTACACACTGAAAATTTTACAAAAATATCAAAAAATTGCAAATGCGCAGTGCCATCTTGGAGGCCATTTTAGGCACCTTCCTGAATTCAACAGTGAAATATGAGAGAAAGGTAAACTATGCCTATTTGTCTAGTTTCCAGAAAATATTTAATTTTTTAAAATGGTCCATGGGAAGGCCTTAAAAAACTCATTCTCCCAATGTGTCTCCAGGTGTGCAGTGTCTGTCAAAAGCAGAGGCAAAATGTTGATTTTTGGCCTCTTTTCTTCAATTTTCTCAAAATCTGAGCCCTTTCTGGAAAATATGAGGAAATGGGTTTTGAGATGAGGGAATAATATTTCTATAAATGTAAGCCACTTTTCATTTAGAGCCTTAAGGAAAAATCGCAGCGCCAAGGCATTGCACTTCTAGACCTATTGAAATTTCTTAAGTTTCTAAATTTGCACCAAATTTCACCAAAAAACAAAATTTGATCCAAATATCCCAAAAACTGGTCCAGAAGTGTTGAATGAGGTGTACTATGCAATCATGGAAACATCAACAAGCAAATCAATTTTACCCTTATCCTTCTGGCTGATTATGGTTTTCTTAAACTTCTATTGTAATTGCTTGATTTTGATGTGTGCAATCTAATTTCTTGTTTGGTAGTGAGAAACCACGTGTTTATGAATCTTGTTATCCATATTTTCATTGCCAAGGATATTTTCCAAGTGAGTATTGACCTTCTCAATCCAAAACTACTTGTCCTCATTGATCCCTATTGCAATCCTCTTTTCAAAAGTGAGCTCCTCATCTATATAGTTTTTCTCTTTTTCTCTCTGTAGTTCCTTCTTGAGACCCATGGCTCTTGGCCTCTTCCCCTTCACCTGTTTTTCATGCTGATCATTTTCGTCATTCTCAACCATTGCTTTTCCTTTCTCATCATTTTTTCTTTCCTCAAAAATCCTTTTCTCCAAAATCAATTGTTTTTTCTTCAGTTGATTGTTCTCCTGCTCAAGAAATGAAATGTTGAATTGGGACCTTGCCAAATTTTCTTGGAGCTCTTTAATCTGGGCATATTTGTCTTTGATTACCCTCTCCAATTTTTATTTCTCATCATGGTCCTCTAAGTCAGCTAGTTCAAAGTCATTTTCCTCCTCATCATACATGGATGCCTGATGTTGTGATGATGGTGATCTCTGTAGTGAAGTAGGTTTGCCCCCTTCCTCTTTCCGAGGAGAAAACACAAGCCTCCTGAATCTATGATAGGTGAGAGTAACCCTAGGCCTAGGCCTTTTTGAAACTTTAATTATTTTTCTAGATGATCCCACCACCATAGGTTGTGTTGACATGGCAGGTGATATGTTTTGTTGCTCAGTTGGTATAGTAGTTGTGTGCATCTACAAGGTTGCTTCAATGAAGGTATCCCATGTTGTGTTCTTCTCTGCAAACTGATGGAGAGATATGATCTTAACCAAGCTATGGTGAAGAGGCTAGGGTAATATTTTGTGTTCATGATTTACACCTTTTCAACCATCTTTCTCACACTCCTATACAAGAAATTTCATAAATTAAGGGACCTTACTATTGTAAAGTGCATGAGCATTCTAATGTGATATTGGTACAATCTAGAAAACCTACCCTCAGATGTGAATAATTTCATCACAACCTTCATCAATGGTGCACACCTCTCCAGCAAGTATCTGAATGGAATAATATGAGAATGAGTCTCTTTGTCCTATGATTTTATGAAGGGTTTGTACTGCTCAAGGTTTAGGTTCATGCCTTTGAACCAATGTTCCCTATCATTTGGTATCCCTGTAGCCAGAGAGATGATATCAACTGAAAATTTGAAATAAATCCCTGCAATGGTGGCCTTTTCTCCCATGAATTTGGTGGAAAACAAATCTGTAATCTCCTCATGGTAACCTACCTCCTCCACTCTTTGACAAAACCCTGGGCAGTTGACATCTTCAAAGAATTTTCTAATAAAAGGTGAGGAGGTGATTTCATTGCAATTTGAGGGCTCATACCTCAATATATTCCCCCTTTGTGATGTCTTATCTTCTCTTATGGTGAGGAATATCCTTCCATGATTGAAAACCCTAGATAGTAGGAGGGGAAAAGCAGGGAAAAGTGAGTGAAGGGAATAAAATGAGGGAGTTAGGGAAGGGAGATGGGGGTAGAAAAATTTAGGGATATGGGAATGGGTCTTAGGAATTTTTAGGGAGTGAAATTAATGTAAATGAGTGATGGAAATGAGCTAGGAAATTTAAACACAATCCTAGCTAGGAAAATTTCCCAATTTGGTAGGATAGGGCTAGTGTTTGTAGGGAGATGATGCAAAAATTATGGGAAATTGTTTGAAAAGTATGGGAATGATGTATAACTAGCAAACATAGGTGGAGGGATAGTGGTACTAGGGTTTCAAAGCATCAATTGATCATTTGTAAACCAAAAGCATGAAATTCCTATAAAACCCTAGGGAACTAAGTTTGTTATCATTTATTGGTTTGCAAAGGAAGAGAGGGAATACAATTGAATGTACTTACTTGTTATGATTCTTAGAGAGTAAAAAATCTGGAATGGAGGTTTTAAAAATTAGTTTGAGTGGTTTCTGGGAAACTTTGGGGAACACTGCCTTGTGTGCAATGGATTTCACTGGTGCGCAATGCAATGCGTCTACATGCATCGCCTCCTACAAATGTGCAACACAGTGCTTCTATGCGTAGCGCCTGCCAATTTTTTCCACTTTAAGCTGTAAAACTCATGTTCTCTCACAAAATGAGGGATTAGATCGATGATGAGGGGTAAGAGGAGTGAAAATTAAATGTATTTGTGTCTTTATAGCTCTTTTATAAGCATGGAATGGTTTTCTTTAAGTTATAATGGACCCCACATGTCTCTTGAATCATGACTTCCGTTCTTCTTTTTTACTTTACAACATTGGACATTTGTAATCTAAAATTTTTGAATCTTCTTTGGAAAATTGAACAATGCAGTTTTATAACTTTGAAGTACTTATTACATATAGAAACATAAAATTACATTTAAAAATCAAAATTATTGAAGGAATTTACCTATTACCACCTCCAATTGCTGGATTTTGTGAACAAAATGACATTTTTAGTGACCTTGAAACCCTAATGACCTAATGGAGACACTGACCTAAATGAAATCATGGTGATGATGTCTGAAATGATGATGATAATCCCTGAATAATGATATACTCAACTTATTTGATGGCATGTACCAACAATTTGAAAATTTTGGAAGGAGTGGAAAATAGTCCTAAACCTAATGTCTAGTGAGCAAATTTTTTCTTGAAGACCTAGTGAAATGAAAAAAAATTGACTATAGGACCCTAAAAAGACATGATAAGAGTCCATTTTATCACTAGTGACAGGATGCAAATGCTGGCATTAACATTGGCTCTAGATGGGGATGGAAGCTCCTTGGAGGTGTCAAGAACGTCGTGGACCAAGTAGCCTAACCATTAGGAATGGAATCAAAAGCAAAAGACGAGACTAAATAATGAAAAATGACTCAAAATTGAATTAACTCGAATTGAAACAAAAACTTACAAAACTTATTGATGGCAGCATATCACCAAGACTTGATGGCTTCAAATATTGATGACAACCACCTGCCTACTGAAGAAATATGTAAAATCATGTGAAGTGATCCTTCTAGTGTAACTAATCCAGCAGATGGCTACTTACTTGAATTATACTCCCACTTTCTTCGAGTAGGCATAAAAAACAAAAACTAGGTCAATCTGAGTGTCTAATGAACATGTGCTTCTAGTCCATGAAAACAAGAAAATACATCTTCCCTGCTAACTGTAGAAAATCAATAAAAGAATCTTCAAAAATCTGAAATTTTACCTTGTCTGGAGATCCAGCAGCAAAAATACAAGTACTCCCTTCATTTTGATCTAAAATATTACTTGGTTGTTGATCCATAGGAAGGCATAGGTAAGTATGACTTTCTGCTATCTGAGTGTTGGTTGTAAATTCATGAAGCATGGGAAACTCTAATTCTATCCCTGGCATACTATTTATGTCAAACCCATTCTCCTCCAATTCATAGTCTAAATCATCCTTGAACAGAAAACATCCTTCAATATTTTCAAACACGACAGCCCTATCCTCTTCATGAAAGACAACGGTCTCTGTTAGTTTATCTCCTTGCAGGAAATAATTATCACAAATTTGCTTACTCACAACAACTTCCTATATAGTTTCATCAGTCTCATGACTATCATCATTTAAACTCATATTTTGATTTTTAATAATGGAAGAAGTTTCACTAAAAAATTCTTGACTATGTGAACACTAAAAACTTGCATTAGTTTGGGTTGTAACATGAATTTTGAGGATTTTATCTATTTCATCTTCAAACAGAGGAGAAAACTGTGTTTTATATCAGGAATTATTGGCTTGACAATTTTCATTTTCAGGATCGGGAATAGGAATTTCTCTTTTTTGGTCCGAGTCTGTTTCATCCAAGGAGGAATCTATTGGTTCTTTTTTTGGGGGGGGGGAAGGGGGGGGGGGGATTGTGAAGGGCTTCTATGATCTCATCATCTAGACACTCTTCATCCACACACAAATTTTCAATAAACTCAATGAAATTTTCCGAAATCTCACAACAACTATCAATCATCAACAAGGAAGAATTAGAGCTTTGATAATGTTGAAAGAAAAACTGAATGAAAATCCTTCAGAGAATATAAACTAGTAGATGGTAGACCTTCATACCATGATCTCACATTTTCCTCCAAGGTTTCCATGAACATATTCATCAGATAATCTTTAGGAAACTCAATCTTTAGTTCGTGAATATGAAAATTAAATTTGACAGAAATGCAAACTAGCATCTTCTCCATCCCGACCTTTAAAATTTGGCAGTCTTGTTTGCCAATATATACAAGGAATACGATTCAAAAAACCAATAATATGAATTTGATTCATAGTATCATACCTTCGAGCACTTGAATCCATATTGAAAATGATGAAGTCACCAAGAAGTTCTTCAGACTACCGGTTCTTGAAAAGTGGAGTCGCCATGAAAATTTTGAACCTTTGGATTCTTCGACACTGAGTCGCCAGGTGAATGTTGCACAACCTTCTTGTGCCTTATCATTGTTCACCATCAGCGATTAGATCTAATCCTTTTCTTTCTTTCCCAAGAAATATCTTTCACCTCGCTCCCCGGAAACGACACCAAGATGTTAGCGCTCCACCAGTTCTCTGAAGACAGAGAAGGACAGTAGCAAAGGTAACCACATACCACTTTGACATAGTAGCTAGAACTACTAGACTGAGAGGGCTCTCTCAATGAGATCATAGAAAATTTACTGGATCATGGATATTTTAGGCTAGGTATAATAGGCTATAGGGTTTTGGTTGATTTGGATTTTTGTGTTGGATGAAAATGGACCTTTAGAGCTAGGCTTGAAAACTCTGGTAGGGTTACAAGGGAAAAAATATCAGGGGAATAAAGGGGAAAGGTAGGAAAGTTTGAATGACTCTTTAGGATTTATGGTTATGGTGTAGGATGAACAAAGAGATTAGGAACAAACATAAAATTATGAATTGATTCCTTAAGAAGAAAATAAACATAGCATAATCATCTTATCAAAACATGGCATGTATTCCTCATGAATCTTACTTAAAACCTTTAAATACAAAGAGTGAAATAAATAGATATGTAATGGAAAGATAATTCATTCAATGGAGTGACTTAAAAAATAGAAACATAGCCATACAATCTCGCCACATGAATCCCTAAATTTAAGCTGCAACTTTTCTCTCTATTCACTATATTACTTTATCAAAATGAAATACACTAGCTTAATGTCCAAAATTCCAACCCTTTAAAATGATTACATAATGCCTCATATAGCTACTGAGCTTGAAATCCTCCCTTGGAGTTTAAATTTTCCAGCAAGAAATTCAAATGCATGCATCTATCTGAAGTCTGCTACACACTAGGGAGGTTACACAACAAATTCCTCCTTTATCTAACCACTAAGAGACATATCCTCAAAGAAATAAATGAAGGACAAGACACTTATTAAACTCCATTTTACCATTTACATTTACATTTTTACCTTTACATTCATCTACTTTCACTATTTAACTTTTACAAAATTCAAAGTGTAAATTGGAGAAAATTACATAGTGAAAATTTTACAAAAATCTCCGAAAATTGCAGATGTGCAACACCATCTTGGAGGCCATTGTTAGGAACCTTCGTGAAGAAAAAATTGAAATATGAGAGAAGGGTAAAAAAGCCTTGTATGAATTTTATAGAACATTTTTAATTGTTGAAAATGGCCCATGGGAAGGCCTTCAAAAACGCATTCTCCTAAGGTGTCTCCAGGTGTGCAATGCCTGTCAAAAATAGAGTCAGAATGTTGATTTTTGGCCTCTTTTCTTCATTTTTCTCAAAATATGTGCCCTTTCTGGAAAATATGATGAAATGGATTTTGAGAGGAGGGAATAATGTTTCTATAAATGTAATCCACTTGTCATTTGGATCCTTGAGGAAAAATAACAGCGCCAAGGCGTTGTGCTTCTAGACCTAGTGAAATTTCTGAATTTTCTAAATTTGCACCAAATTTCACCAAAAAAAAAAAGTTCTCCGAATATCCCCAAAGTTTCTCTGAAAGTGCTAAATAAGGTGTATTGTGCCATCATGGAAGCATCAGTAAGAAAATCAATTTTACCCTTCTCATTTTAGCTGATTAGGGTTTGCTTAAGCTTATCTTGCAATTGATTGATTTTGATGTGTGCAATCTAATTTATTTTTTGGTAGCGGGAAATCATGAGTTTATGAATATTGTTATCCATATTTACATTTTCAAGGATATTTTACAAGTGATTATTGACCTTCTCAAGCCAAACATCCTTGCCCTCATTGATCTCTTTTGCAATCCTCTTTTCAAAATTGAGCGCCTCATCTATAGGGTTTGCTCTTTTTCTCTCTGCAGTGTCTTCTTGAGACCCATGATTCTTGGCCTCTTCCTCTTCACCTGTTTTTCATGCTGATCATGTTAATCATTCTCAGACACTAATTTTCCTTTCTAATCATGTTTTCTTGCCTCAAAAATCATTTTCTCCAAATTTAATTGTTTTTTCTTTAGTTGACCGTTCTCCTTCTCAAGAAATGAAATGATGAATTGGAACCTTGCCAAATTGTCTTAGAGCTCTTTAATCTGGGCATATTTGTCTTTGATTACTCTCTCCAATTTTTATTTCTCATCATGGTCCTCTAATTCAACTAGATCAAAGTCATATTCCTCCTCATCATGCATGGATTTCTGATGCTATGCTGATGGTGATCCTTGTAGTAAAGTAGGCTTGGCCCCTTCCTCTTTCTGAGGAACAAACACAAGCCTCCTACCTCTCTGATAGGTGATATTAACCTCATCCATAGGCCCCTTTTAAACTTCAACAAGTTTTCTATATGATCCCACCTCCATATGATGTGTTGATATGGCAGGTGATAGATTTTGTTGATGAGTTGGCATAGTAGTTGTGTGCATTTGCAAGGCTACCTCAATGAAGGTATCCCATGGTGTGTTCTTCTCTGCCTACTGATGGAGAACTATGATCTTCACCAAGCTACGGTGAAAGAGGCTAGGGTAATGCTCTATGTTAATTTTTTTCACCTTTCAACCATCTTTCTCACATTCCTATACAAGAAATTGCATAAATTAAGGGACTTTACTACTGTGAAGTGCATGAGAAGTTTAATGTGATATTGGTACAATCTGGAAAACCTACCCTCACATGTGAGGAATTTCATCACAACCTTCATCAATGGTCCATACCTCTCTAGTAAGTATCTAAATGGAAGAATATGAGAATGAGTCTCTTGTCCTATGATTTTATGAAGGGTTTGTACTGCTCAAGGTCTAGGTTCATGCCTTTGAACCAATGTTCCCTATCATTTGGTATCCCTGTAGCTAGAGAGATGACATCAAATGAAAATTTGAAATCAATCCCTGCAATGGTGGCCTTTTCTCCCATTAATTTGGTGGAAAAGAAATCTGTAAGCTCCTCATGGTAACCTACCTCCTCCACTATTTGACAAAACCCTAGGCAGTTGACATATTCAAAGAATTTTCTGATAAAAGGTGAGGAATTGATTTCATCACAATTTGAGGGCTCATAACTCAATATCTTCCCCCCTTTGTGATGTCTTCTCTTCTCTTATGGTGAGGAATCTCCTTCCATTATTGAAAACCCTAGATGATATGAGGGGAAAGACAGGGAAAAGTAAGTGAAGGGAATAAAATGAGGGAGTTAGGGAAGGGAGATGGGGGTAGAAAAATTTAGGGAGATGAGCAGGGGTCTTAGTAATTTTTAAGGAGTGAAATTAAGATAAATGAGTGATGGAAATGAGATATGAAATTAAAACACAAACCTAGATAGGGAAATTGCCTAATTTGGTATAATAGGGCTAGGGTTTGTAGGGAGATGATGCAAAAGTTATTTGTGAAGTATGGGAATGATGTATAACTAGAAAACAGAGGTGGAGGGAAAGTGGTAGGTTTCACAGCATCAATTTATCATTTGTAAACCAAAAACATGAAATTCCTATAAAACCCTAGGGAACTAAGCTTGTTATCATTTCTTGGTTTGCAAAGGAAGACAGGGCATAAAAATGAATGTACTTACTTGTTATGATGCTTGGAGAGTAAAAACTATGGAATGGAGGTTTGAAAATTTGATTTGAGTGACTTTTGGGCAAGTTTGGACAACTCTACCCTGTGCGCAGCGTAGTTCACTAGTGTGCAACGCAGTGCTTCTACGCATATCGCCTCCAACCGATGTGCAATGCAGTGCTTCTATGTGCAGCACCTGCCAATTTTTGCCACTCTGAGCTATAAAACTCGTGTTTTCTCACCAAATTAATTATGAGCTCAATGATGAGGGGCAATAGGAGTGCAAATGAAATATATTTGTCTCTTTTTAGCTCTTTTATAATCATGGAATGGTTTTATTTAAGTGATAATGGGCCCCACATGTCTCTTGAAGCATGACTTTCTTTCTTCTTTTTGACTTTACAACCTTGGAAATTTGTAATCTCAAAATTTTGAATCTTCTTTGGAACATTGAATAATGCAGCTTTAGAAATTTGAAGTACTTATTACATATAGAAACATAAAATTACATTTAAAACTCAAAATTATCGAAGGAATTTACTTATTACCACTCCTCCAATTGTCAGATTTTATGAATGAAATGAAATTTTTAGTGACCTTGAAACCCTAATGACCTAATGGAGACACTAAACCAAATGAAATCATGGTGATTATGACTAAAATGATGATGATAATCCCTAAATAATGATATACTCATCTTATTTGATGACATGGACCAACAATTTAAAATTTTGGAAGGAGTGGAAAATAGTCCTAAACCTAATTCCCAGTGACCAAATTTTTGCTTGAAGACCTGGTGAAATGAAAAAAAATTGACAATAGGACCCTAACAAGACATGATAAGAGTCCATTTGATCATTGGTGACAGGATGCAAAGACTAACACTAACACCTACATGCCCAAATCTCCCATGAACTTGTTGCATACCCCACTACTGGCCAAGATCATGGTGCTGATACCACTGTAATATTCCAAATTGAAATTTACAACTAATAACAGACACATGAAATAGGTTATAGACAATAAAATAAAAAATACACATTCACTATTAAAAACACTAGGAAACTGGGAAAATAAGCTGAGCCATTTTATTAATTAATATGGGAAAATAAAGTGCAATACGATGAATATCATAGAACCTGGGCTTGATATCACAAGCACACCAAACCCAAGTGGAAGGATGTAGTCACTAATGTTGGAAATGGCCCTTACTGATAACTCGTACGACCTTGTAAACTACTACTTTTGCTAAAGTGGAACCAATTATTTGGGCCTCCAAACTGCTTAGAAAATCACGAGAAATTAATTGGAGCCTCCTCACAAGGAACCCAAAATAACCCAGAAAAATCTCACGGGCCCAAGTGGTGGAATGGTCTCAAGGTAAATTGTGCCCTTCTACAACAATTTCTATTGCTGTTTTCTGACTGAAACACTAATTTCTATAGGATATTCTGCAAAAATTATTCTTTCCCTCTCATCAAAAAACCAAAAAAAAACAAGAAAAGGTTTGGCTCAAATCCACCGACTTGAAATTACCCAAAATTGGTGATTTCTCTTCTAACTGTTGGCACAACACCCAATCCAAATATCTATGCTAAATCCATTCTCCAAAACTCTTGCACTTAGATGGAAATTTTTGCAATATTTCTCCCAAAAGAGAAGTGAGAGTCCAGCCTTCAAACCCCACAATCTCTAAGTGATTTTGTTGCTACAAGTTGAGCCCAGAAAAATATTGTGTAGGCCATAGGAAGGAAAATTTGTCGCACACTAAAGCCAATACCTCCAACCCTAAAAATCACTCCATAGTTGTGTACTCCCTCAAGTAAATTTCTTATAAATTCCTTGGGAATATCCTCCCCCAAGCACCATAAATCAGCTTCTACGTCCTTGTTAAAATACAGAAAAATCGACGCAAGTGATAACCTCCAATACAACCTGACAAATCACTGTCCAAATTTCAGTTTAACAATAAGATAATTTCCTACAATAGAGCCTCTACCCACACTTTCTCCCACAATGTGCACCACTACAATATCTCTGCGTCCAAGAAATGTGCATTGTTGAGTAACTCTTGCAATGATGTCCAATGGAAGCTTTGAATTGAGCGCCCCAAATTTTCTCACTACGGAGACCCTGTAAGCTCTCCAAAATGAGGGTGGAATTCCTACTCGGAAATCCCTTATGTTGAAAATGATGTGTTGTCTTGGCTAAGAAGCTCAAGAGAGATAGAGTTTAATTGTAAAATTATCGAAGATAAAAAATAGTGGCCTCCAATATCTATTTATATTTTTTATCCCTCTCTCCCTTGGTGGTCCCCACCTTCTACTATTTCCACCCCCTCATCTCTCTCTCTCTCTCTCTCTTCTCACTAGTGCGAATTTCTCCATTGGGTCGAATTTCCTTCTCTTGTGTCCCCCAAATTCCACTATAGTTGTAATTTTCTATTTATTCTAAGTCCCATACGCCAAAAATTTCTCCAATGCCAAGATTTAAAATTTGTGTTATGCTTAACATCTCCCAATAAAGTACAATAATATCTTCAAATGAAAATTCAAAATTGGGGATATTACATTTCCATCCATGGGAAAGTGTGTATGGATTTTGTGGGAGAATAAACTGTCTAGAAGGGGTCATGATTACTTATATGTAGTAGTGTATAGGTTCAAAAAAATGTGCATTTTAATGCCTTGTAAGAAATAGGTAACAACTGAATAAATTGCGCACATGTTTTTTCAGCATGTATGGGTACATTTTGGGTTACCCACATCTATTATATCAAATCAAGATTCTTTTTTTCTTGGAGAATTTTGGTCAAATTTGTGGGGATTGATGGACACTAAGATAAATAAGAGCACAAATTTTCATCCATAGACTAATGGACAGAAAAAGGTGTTGAACATGACAGTAGTGCATCTAGTACGAGGATAATACAACAAGCATCCTAAGCTTTGGGATGAAAAAATACACTATGTTCAACATTCCTACAACTGTTACCTACATTCTTCCACACAAAATATCAATTTTAAACTTGTTTTGAATACTTTCCTAAGTATCCTTTGAATTTTACTTTAGAGAAAGATATTGTGGTAGATGGACACATTGATTTGGACAAAGTTATCAAGTTTATTTAGAAAATCTATATGGTGGATCAAACAGTACAAGAACAACTAGAGGAGATCCAAGATAAGTACAAAGCAAGGCATGATAAGCATTAGGTGGATCATCAATTTCAATTTGGTGATCAATTTTGGTTACACATCAACAAGGAAAGATTGAAAAGTGAAGGTGCTTCATTTTGGAGACAACTAGGAGGTCGTTTTAGAAGTAGGTATCCTTGGAAGAAAGTATGATAACTATTAATTATAGATTTCAATTGCTTGCACCATTGCACATGATCTATGGTATGATTGGTTATTTATTGTTGTTTATTTCTTAAACACACACAAACATGGAAAATATCCCTTCTCAACTTTGAAGACTTCAATCTGGCTCATACTGCAAGGATCAACAATGTCCCTTCTAAACTCCTATATATATGTGTGTGCATGTGTTTGTGTGTGTGTGTGTGTGTCCGTGTGATTATAAATATTCATATTATAACTAAAGTAGAAAAAATGAAATTTTTTTACTTAATGAGGGATTCTGAAAATGTATTTTCATGTTGTTCATGCGTTTAATTATTCAAATCATCTTAAATTATTTAGATCACATCTACAATAGTATTCTCCTAAAAAATAAATAAATTTTTTGGGCCTCTAGTGACATGGGAATGACATTATAAATGGATGTTGCAACGAATAAGAAGATAGAATGTCCAACACAACTTTTTTCCTCCTCAACCCGCAATCCTTTTTCACCATTGCAGATTTGCTTATCACCTTTAGTGCTAAAAATATTCTACTATTTTTTCATCAATAACTAAAAATACAATTCTCATGGATCCTTGTCCTAATACTTTCAAAAACTTTAATTCTTCCAAAATTATAGTATCTTCCATCTTCAACTTTATTGGCCATACTGCAATGATCCTCCTAATATCCGACCCTTTTGCTTCGTTGTATTTTAAAACTAAGATTTTAATTGTCCATTGAATAACAAAAACAAAATCTGAGAAGGATTCTCCAAATCCTCAGGTATTGTGTATAATAATAATAATAGAGTCTAACAACAGAATGAACTTAGACATTTGGTGCACTCAAAGCTATTTTATCTGTAAGTTGTCGATGGATGCTTCTATTAATATGGAAAAAACGAAGCATCGATAAGGTATGGTCCATTTACAGTTTTGGAGAAGATTGGTACTATTACCACAAAATTTAGTAGGCCTTAGAGAGGGTAACCTACAAGGCTAAAAGCTAAACCAAGTGCTAAAAATGGGGTAATGGTCCCCTATAACCACAGCCAAAACCCCATTCTATTTATGGGATTTCACTAAAGGGAGGAGTTATGGTATAATAATATCACCAATGATATAATCTAAGGGTGGAAAATAGGGTGATTAGCTAGGATCGTCTTAAGAAAGACTTAATATTAAGCTCAAGGCTTCATTAGGAAGCAATATGCTTTCTATAAGAAGGCCTAGAAAAATTTGCACAAGACATAGGGTTTGATAGATTAGGTGAGTGTTGCAGCTCCCAAAAGTGAAGGAAAAGAGAAAATGTTTCTTATGATTGATTTCAACAAAGTAAAGGCTCATGAAACCTTCAAGGAAGTCCTCAAGTTGAGAGAAGGAAACTAGGGTTTACCTCCTAGGGAAAACACATGGGGAAATAAATTGAAATCGATGCCCACCAAAATGAGATATCTTGTAGGAGATACAACCCTTTTGATGTTTAGGCTCTCTAAACACCAAAAACATCATTCCCTATAATTTTTCACAAATCCCTAATTGACTAGTCTATCCTTAAAAGGACCAAATTGTAGGAGGGAGAAAATATGGATAAAAAAGGATTGATCACCAATGGTTTGGACTAGAGACTTGTCCCTTAGGTATGTGGAGTCAAGGATGTCAAATATAAGCCAATATTATTCCTAAGGGAGCTGAAATTTCAATGCCCTAGCATAAATTTTAAGCATTCACCCACTCAAGGAATAATGGATTTTATGGGAAGAGCTTCAAAGAGTTTCACCACTAGGAAAATTATTACAATGTCATGTATGAGTAATGCATGAAATTTTCCTCTAGCTATCATTCAATAAATATTCAACAAAATTTCGGGCATAACTTAGCATAAACTATATTTAATCATTTCACACATTGGACATAGAAAATAAGATATCCAACAATTAGGAGCATTTACAAGACAGTTATGCAAGAAATCCATCCATAATGCCAAGAATAGGTCCAAATAATATCCAAAAATAAGCTCTTAATGTCAAAGTGCATCCAAGATCCAATATAATCCAAGAGAAAAAGAATTGTGAGTGCCTCTAAGGAGGATGAAAATTCAAAGAAATGTGATGAAGTGAGATGAAATTACATCTCCTTAATATATATGAGTCCTCCTAAGTCTATTTTTTCCTATAATCCCCTAAAGTTATAAAATAATGTGAAAAAAAAACCTCTAGATCGCAGGCCGACTTAGTAACAATTGTGAAATATGTTGAAAATTGGTAGCTACGGTTAGTGTTTTCATTGGAAAATCAAAGCAGAAAATCTATATTTTTCATGTTGACCAAGTCATTTGCACTCATTGAATGGGTTTGACCCTATGGTCAAGACCACCCTCCTAACTTACATATAGGTAGAAGTTCGAATCTCCAAATTTTTCATCTCATCCATCACATTACATCGATATAAAACAAGGAGATTCATCCACACATGCGAAGGAGAAAAAGAAGAAGAATATTTCTCCATTGACCAACTCTCTTATCTTTTCTTTGACCATTGTTGACTTGGGATTATTTTCTTCTGTTTGACCAAGATTTTGACTGGTTTTGGAGGTCGAAATGTTTAGTGGTTCATTGACTATGTTTGACCAAAATAATATTCTTATTCTGGCTCATTGACTAAGGTTTGTTCATAGGTCAACTTTTTTTCTTTGAATGAAATCTAATTGTGGTTCGTCGACTGATATTTGATTGAATTTTGACCCCCTTTTTCAGTTATCTTAGGCCAAAATTTGGTTCTCTATTGTAGACTTTGACTTGGACCAACATTGACACTTTTATGTCTCCTTTGACTAGTTTGTTTGGAAAATTCTGATGTACATTTTGATGAATTGAACTCTCTCTTATATGGAAAATTGTTGGGTTTTCCCTTTCTGTATTTTTCCCTGGTCACTGACCTAAATTTTGGTGTCTATTTATTATTGTTTATTGTGATATCTATTGCTCTACTAAAAAATTTAATGGTTGAAATTTTTCATGTATAACTGCCTAATGATTGGAATGCTCTAAAGAAGTCTAATTGTATCATTGGAAGTATTTATTAGTTTGAAGAATTTTACCAGCCTTGATTGCACTAGAAAATGAACATGGTATCAGAGGTTTGGTGAAGGGAAAGAGCATTGAGATTGCCATTGAAATCACTTTTAAGAGAATTGGGATTCTACATATTTTGTTTTGAATGGTCATATTCATCATGTATTACTTCATGAAGACAAAGAACAAGCTTGAAGTAGCTACATATTTTAGGGCATGGAAAACTAGGATTGACTTATTGCTTGCAAGGAAAAAAAATTTGGGTATTATTTTGGGAAAATTTATTAAACCAGTTGATCAAGCAAGGAAGGAAAAGTTTCATGAGATGATACCTTAGCCATGAGCAACATTGTGGAATATTTTCGGGATAATTTGATTCTTTATATTATGATCTCAAATATTTTAAGGAAATGTATGATTCCCTCATTGGATTATACATCATCAACAACATCAATCAATCTATAAACCTAAGGGACCAACTTCGTGACGTCAAAATGAAAAAGAATCATATTGTGGCATCATTGATCAGCAGATCAAGTCTTATGCTAAAAAATGAAAGTGCTCGAAACAGGTCTGAACCTGAGTGACCGGAAAGGTCTTGTTGTTGCAATTCTATCACTGTGAACGGTTCAAAAACCGATGTCGTATGAGGAAGATATTGTGTTATGTTATTTTTCCCAAACAACAAATTTTTGGTGACTGGATGCCCAGTTAGCTTGCAGGTACAGTCAGCAGAATATTCTTGGAATATTCCATTTCCTTCTTAGCCAACAAGATGGCACCACATGGCACATTTTGAGTCGTTGGATGTTGGTGGTCTAGTTGAATCTGGACCATTCATTGTTTTTTGGATTAACCAATAGATGAGTGACATGTGGCAAGCCTGTAGGCCGCCACATGTCCTTAGATTTGGGTGGTAAAATTTTTATGGAGACCGGGGGAGTCGACCACCTGACCTCCCATTCGCCAAGCCCGCGTGCTACCAATCCGCCTATAGGCAAGTTCTTAACATTACAAGAAATGAGTTTAATGTTATCGTTCAATGGTTTTCAAATTGAGGGTTGGGGAGGCCAACCCTGAAGGGCCATCCCCCCCCCCTCCCCCCCCACGTGTGTCCCTAGCACCAAATTCGTGGCCCAAATTAATCGTAACATCAACAGAAATTTTTGTAAACTTTTCACATGCAACAAGTGTTTATAACCGCAGCATCAATGTTTAGACCGGTGGAAAACAAACACAAACTCCGATGGAAGTTGGTAACGATCACATGGATGTAGTGAGTTGGCATCAAATTTCACGGTTTTAGAACCGTAACTATCCGAGTTCTAATCCTTCCTATGGAGTTAATGCAAACCATAACCTCGGCTGGTTTTACTATGATCACATGCGTGGTTAGGGTTATTGGAACCATAACTTCGGGTTCCAAACTTTAATATATGCAGTTTGTTCCAACGTTTATTGCAGAGACCATGTGGTTGGGGTCGGCATGTGGCCACCCAACCACCCAAGTTTTTAAATGCCACGGTTTAATACGCAGTTTCCGACTAACGAAATTTATGGCAGCACCCTAGTTTTAGGTTTTTAACTAAATTTAACTGTAGCTAACTACTATTTCTCCATAGTTAGTGGAGATTTTCTAGCTGACATTGGGAAAAAGGCAAGGAGAGGTCAATTTTCGACCAATTTTGGTGAAACAAGAGTCTACCTAGACTAATTTTAGCATTCTAGAGCCATTGGTGTAAAGAAAACATCCATTAGAGGCCTACAAACATATGTAATTTACAATTTTGAGCATAATGATAAAGAGGGACATGCCATTGCTAGCTAGACCATCATATGTAGCCCAAGAGGGGTGAACTGATTCATCATGCCTACTATGTAAAAATTATGTGTCAATGTTTTTCTCTGTTATGCACTGTTTTTCATTGTTTTTAAGGCTTATTTACATGCTTAAGGTTCACTAATTCATCTAATTTTAATGGTTAAAACTCTCATACCTTAAGAAAACTTATGGAGACAATTTGTACATGTTTATTAAACTGAAAGGACACTTATCACAGTAGAAATAATACACTCCTTTCAGATCAATTTGGTATCGGAGCTAGATTTTTATCTCTAGCGTTTTTATGTGCAATGATTTGTTAACTGTTTGAAAGGGTTTTCATGCTTACTAGGATCAAGCTTAAGAGAGGAGAAGGAAAATTGGTGGAAGAAAGAGGTTCTCAAAGTGAGCCACAACAAAGGAAGGAAAGATTGCCACATTCTCTGCCACCTAGTTCACCTCCAAGTGAAGAAGAAGTAGCATCAAGCATGCCTCCAGGAGAAGAAGAAACCCATGAAGAGGTGGATCCCAAAGAGGAAGAAAGAGTGTTTAGGAAAGAATTCCTTGACATGACTGAAATGGTGAGAGTCCTTTATCAAGAAAGGAATGAAATACTAGAAGGAGAAGGATCAAAACTTCACAAGGAAGATCAGGGATCATAAGGAGGCCATAATGATGAAGACAAATCAAAGAAGGGTAATGGAGGAAATGGAGATAGTTTAAAGTCGCCATCATCGCCATCATCTTCATCTTCATCATCCTCTACATTGTCTTCAGTACATCAGCCATACAAGTCAAAGAATATGGATAAAATTCCTTTTCTAAAACTTGATGTTAAGTTTTAATTGCCAATGTTTGATGGTGAATTTAATGCAGAAAAGCTAGATAATTGGATTAGGCAATTAGAGGTCTATTTGAGAATCCAAAATTTTCATGATGATGACACCAAAATCCAACTAGCTTCATTAAGAATGGAAGGTGCATCACTTGTTTGGTGGGAAGCCAAGACAAAGGAGGAGATCAAGAAATATGGTAAGATTATTTTATCATGGACTGATTTCATTTCTGCAATAAAAAAATATTTTTATCCATTAGCTCACATGCAGAAAGCCATAATGGATTGGAAAAATTTTAAACAATTGAAAGGACAAAATGTATAAGTTTATATTCAAGAATTTAGGAGAAGAGCTCTTTTACTAGGAGTATATTTGCATATCCAAGACACTTTTCTCAAGTATTTAGGAGGCTTACATACCTACCTAAGACATACAATCCTCATGTTTAACCCTACAAGCCTAGATGAATTTTGTGTTCAAGCCACACATTTAGAGGCAAGGGGAAAAAACAACTTATATGGGAATGAGGAAAATGAGTTTAAAGGAAAATGGAAGAAAAATAGAAATGAAAATACTAGAAAAGAGAAGGGAAAATTATTCTACAAACGTTTTTCTAAAACTAGCCATGATGAGGACCATTGTTGGAAATTTCATCCAGAGTTGAAACCATAAAGTTTGAAGGCCAAAGAGAAAGCCAAGGAGAAAGGAAAAATTGTTCCAATAGATGAACAAGACCTAGGGTCAGATTCAGGAGATGAAAAAAAAATCATAGCTATAGGACTAAAGAACATAAAGGGGAAAGAGATTGTAAATAAACCCAGTTTTAGTATATCTAACTATCACATAGAAGCTCCAAGTGAGGAAAAGAGAATTGAACTGTTTCATGTGAGGGTCATTTCCAAACATAACAAGGTTGACACATTGTTTGATAGTGGGTTGCAAGCAAATTTAATCTTTGAATACTTTGTCAAGAAACTAAATCTTGAGACCATTCCACATCCAAAACCATATCCACTTGGTTGGATTTGTAAGGATGAAAATTTACATGTTTCAAAGAAGTGCATGTTGCGCTTTGCAATAACTGCACATTTCATTGACACAATTGAATTATATGTTGTTCCGATTGATATAACAGGTATGGTGTTGGGAAGTCCTTACTTGTATGACAGGAAAGCTATCTTCCATCGCCATGAGAACAAATACCATTTATTCAAAGATGGCAAGGATTATGTTGTGAGAGCTCATCATAAAAAAGATAGACACTTCTTTAGTTAATGCACGGCAGATGAAGAGGCTCATCAATGCAAGTCAAAACTTGACATTGATGATGATTAAACAAAGGGAGGTTTTACATAATCCTTTTCATGCAAATACTAATGTATATAATGAGTTTTTTTAGTTTGAAATCAGGTTGTCTTTGAAAGAATATGACAAGCAGTTGCAACAGTCGACTTTGGTGTTGAACGGTGATGAAAACAAAGTGTTAGTACAAGAAGTTGCAAAGGTCCAAGAGAGGGCAAAGCAACTTAGCAAAGAAGGAACATGATTCAGAAATTTCCAATGTTGGTTTCAGAAAGGCATGGTACAATGGCGAAGAAACTTGGTCAGGAATCAACACAAGTTCAAGGCTAATTCAGAAAAAAAATCGCCATAAGGACAGGATGCAAGGTGAGAGTAATACCAAGTTTTCTTTGATTAAAGACCAATGTAGAAACAAGATGTTTACTACAAAGATAGGTTGTTTTTCTTCAATTTCAGTAAATATGTAGCATGAAAATGTCAAAAACATCAATGATTGGTCAACGGGATCAAGGAAAATTTTGACATTTCATGAAAAGCTCAAATTAATGGAATTAGGGAAATTTCAGTGGATTAAGATTGGAAGAGTGGGGACACAGTCTCTTCATATTCATTTTCAGGAGTCCAAATAGCTTTTGGGGTCCAAAATCTTCCCATTGGGGAGGTGTGATCAGGAGATCAAGTCTTATGCTCAAAAATGAAAGTGCTTGAAACAGGTTCGAACTTGAGCGACCAGAAAGGTCTTTTCGTTGCGATTCCGGCACCATAAACGGTTGGAAAAATCGATGTCGTATGAGGAAGATACCGCGTTCTGTTCGTTTTCATAAATATTAAAATGTTGGTGACTGGATGCCCAGTCAGCTTGCAGGTACAGTCAGTAGAATATTCTTGGAATATTCCATTTCCTTCTGAGGCAATGGGATGGCTCCATGTGGCACATTGTGAGCTTTTGGATGTTGGTGGTCTGGTTCAATCTAAACCGTTCATTGGTTTTTGGATTAACCAATGGTTGAGCAACACGTGGCAAGCCCACAGGTTGCCACGTATCCTCAGATTTGGGTGATAAAAATTTTATGGAGACCGGGGGAGTCGACCACCCGACCTCCCATCCACCAAGCCCGCGTACTACGAGTACACCTACATGCAAGTTATTAACATTACAAGCGATGAGTTTAATGTTATCGTTCAATGGTTTTTGCATTGAGGGTTGGGGAGGCCAGCCCCGAAGGGCCAGCCCCCCGTTGCATGTGGCCCTAGCGCCAGAATCGTGGCCCAAGTTAACCGTAACATTGGCAGAAAATTTTGTAAACTTGTCACACGCAACAAGTGTTTATAACCGTAGCATCAACGTTTAGACCGGCGGAAAACAAACACAAACTCCAGTGGAAGTTGGTAATGATCACATGGACACGGTGAGTTGGCATCAAATGTCATAGTTTTGGAACCATAAGTATCTGATTTCCTATCCTTCCTGCGGAGTTAATGCAAACTATAACCTCGGTGGGTTTTACCGCGAGCACCGGTGGCATGGTTATGGTTAGTGGAACCATAACTTTGGTTTCCAAACATTAATATATGTGGTTTGTTCCAACATTTATTATGGAGACCACGTTGTTCAAGTCAGCATGTGGCCACCCAACCACCCAAGTTTTTAAATGCCACGGTTTAATACGCGGTTTTCGACTGGTGGAATTTATGGCAGTGCCCTATTTTTAAGGTTTTAACTAAATTTAACTGCAGCTAACTGCCATCTCTCCACAGTTGGTGGATATTTTCTAGCTGACATTGGGAAAAAGCCAAGGAGAGGTCAATTTTTGACCAATTTTGGTGAAATAAGAGTCTACCTAGACTAATTTTAGAATTCTGGAGCCATTGGTGCAGAGAAAACATCTATTAGAGACCTAAAAACATATGTAATTTACAATTTTGAGCATAATGACAAAGAGGGACATGCCATTGGGAGCTAGACCAATAGATGTAGCCCAAGAGGGGTGAACTGCTTCATCATGCCTACTGTGTAAAACTTATGTGTGAATGTTTTTCTCTGTTATGCACTGTTGTTAAGTGTTTTTAAGGCTTATTTACATGCTTAAAGTTCACTAATTCATCTAATTTTCATGGTTAAAACTCTCATACCTTAAGAAAAATTATGGAGACAATTTGTACATGTTTATTTAACTGAAAGGACAACTTAGCATAGCAGAACTAATACACTCCTTCCAGATCAATCATACTTCATAAGAATATCTCAAATAAGAGATCAACTGAAAGCTATTGATGAAGAAGTATCCGACAAATAATTGGTGGTTGTGGAAATGGGTAGTGTTGTGGCTCAATTGCATTTACTTTTGAAATATTTCTCAAAACACTAAGATAAAACATATATATTAGAAAATGTAAAAAAAATTGTATACCGAAAAATAATTTTTGATTTATATGTTGGTGTATTAACATTATGTGCATGATGTGAAGGCGGGTCGATTCGTGCTTATTCACATGCAGAACAGTTCAAGAGTCGGGTCAATTGATGCATTCAAAACATTACATGCCAGGGTTGAGTCAGGTGTCCCCACCTCCACTTTCCATGTCATCCCTTCCTTTATTGCAGGTTTCACATTGAAAGCCCGGGAGGAATGGTGCTCATGAATATGTTATGAATGTAAAAATGTGAAATGCGACAAGGTTTTATATTGCCGATTGCGATTTGCGATCGACCCCACCTCCACTTGCCACGTCATCCATACCTTTATCGCACATCGCACATTGCAAGCTTAGGAGGAATGCCACTCATGAATATGTTATGAATGTCGAAATGTCAAATGCGATAAAGGTACAGACACAATAGTTTTCAAAGGAAATTTTGAATTTATTTGAAGTCCAGGATTAGGTGCAGTTTCGTTGTTTTATGAACAAACGTGAACGCGGGTAGTGGACTCGGGTAAGTGACCCAACGTAGAGCAAAGGAGAAGAGAAGAAGAAAAGTTACGGGCACGAGTAGAAGAGGCATAGTTAAGCTGAAGGAAACATGATAACATTGTTTGAAACATAGAGGCATAGGCAGAGTCAGGAAAAGGGAGCACATGGTGGCAATGTTGGAAACGCAACAGCTAGGTCAAGTCGGGAAAAGATGCGTTACTATAGAAATGTTTGAATGCCACATCATAAACATAAAATACATGATAGAAAGCAGAAAAGAAAAATATTGAACTTTGGAAGAAATGCAGGGCAAGGATGTTCGATCTGTCAGGGAGACACATCATCACTTCAGGGAGACGCATCAGCAACAAATCAGATTCAACAAAAAGAATAATATTTCAAGTTTTAATTTTTTTTATTTGTTTGTTAAGATCAAAGCTATAGTGATGTCCTCAATTGAAATGTAATAAGTAGTATTAAAAATTTAGGTATTCGAAGTATTTCCAAGAAGTTCTAGCAGTTACGAACTGTTTTTGAGGTATTTAAGAAAGATAGAAAGAAAGAAGAAGGGTTCTGATTTTTGGACCTATGGAAGACTAAAAATTTGGTACTTCTTTTTCTGATGGGTGAATGAAAGAAGCAACAAAATTCTTGCAACTGTTGATGGCGATTCATGTTTTTTCTGTCATTTTGTGTTATTTCTCCCTTGAATGAAGTGAGTAAAGAAGCAGTTGGTCTTTGATTTACATTTGTAAGTAAGAGTTAAATAGGTTTAATAAGCGCTCCTTCACTCCAACTCCTCTCCCTTCACATATTCTCTCTGGAACTTAAAAGTAATATATTTTTTGTTTACATCATATTATTTTGAGTTTCCTCTCTCTCCATGAATTCTCTCTGAAACTTAAAAGTAATATATTATGTGTGCACAGCATAGCACTTTGAGTTTCCTCTATAGTTCTTCTCTTCCATTCAGATATCAGCATTTAATGGCATTGTAGGGTCTTTCATTATACCAGATTATTACGGGTTTAAAATAATTAGTTTCCAAAGGGATTGAATGAAGACCACCTGATATAATTGATTTTGTGACACATTTTTTAAAAATGTCTTAAGCACGGATTCCTTTCCATAGCCAAGGAATTGTCTCTTAAGATAAAACATTTTTTGGTGTCGTTGCCGACGATCAAGAGACAAAGTTTATTTTCCCTGGGTTTTTTCACATTATTTCCTCTGGTTGTTCATTGAGGAGGAAATATTTGGCTTTGTTTGTTATTATCAAAATTATGGCTTACAAAAGGCCTCACATGAGGTCAAATACCTCACAGTAGAAGGTCCTTTCTTTCTCAGACCCTCACAGATTGGTTTCTAAAAGGGTTCGGAAACCTAAAACCCCCCCAACACCTAGTCCTACATTGTCTGATCTTGACAATACTTCTAGTAATCCTTTGTTTGAATATATCTCTAAAGTACTTCCTTTCTTGGAACAAGATTCACCTTTCACACTAATTTATTTTCAAGAACATAAGTTGGAATAACACTCCTTTAAGTATGCTTCTTCTAATTTTACTCAAGCTCAACAAACTCTAGTTTTTGATCCCTTTGCCATTTTCCATCAACCCACTCCCATATCAATTTTACCTCCACCTCCGTTCATTTTCACAGCAGGTTCATCGATTGCAACTAACCAAGGAACAGTAAATCAAGGTACAAACATGGCAGCACCAGCCTTTTTGTTGAGTATATATGCTCCACTTAACCTTCCACAACCAATGAATGAAATGCCTTAAGAGTATCTTAAATTACTCCCACATTTTACTGGATAAGATGAAATAGCTGCAGAAAAACACTTGCCCGTATTTTGTAATTTTGCTGAAAATCTGAATGTAGAACATCTTGATGTTGTAATGAGGCTTTTTTTTCAGTCTCTGGATGGAGAGGCTAGAAAGTGGTTGAAGGTATTTCCAAATAATTCTATTAATACATGGGAAGAACTGGAAAATTAATTCACTTAGATATGGGGTGAAAATGGGATCATGAATATTCACTAACATAATTCAATGTAATCAAAAGAAAACCAGATGAGAATATATTATATTTTATCAAAAGATTCAATAAATTGTATAACAGTTTGCCTGTAGAAATGAAGCCCCCTCCTTTTAGAGAAAAGGTGGTTTTTTTTGGAGATTTTGAAGTCGATTTTAGTTTCACACTTAGAGAAAGTAGATCCCCTACTCTAGAGTAGAAACAGACATATGCTTTAGAAATTGAAGCTAATATGACTACAACTGGGAAGGAAAAAGGGAAACAACCAGTCCAAGAGAGGGGGAAAGAAAAAGAAGAATCATCACAAGATCAAAGAATTGAAGATATGACAAAGGTGATACAAAATTTGTCAAATAATCTAGTTAAAATGGAATTGGAAAGTAAAACCTCCCAAAGACAAGTACAACAAAACCGAGGAGGATTTAACCCTCAATTAAAAAGACAACCCCTGCAAATTTTGCAGAGGAAAAGAAAATATCAAGACCAAGTTCAAGCACCATTGTATATAGAAGCAGCACCCGGAGAGTCAACAGAAGACGACCAAAAGGAGGTTGAAGATCAAATATCTGATATGTACAAAATAGAAGAGGATGAAGAGGAAGATTTTGAAGGAGAATTTACTAAATCTGAAGTTCTTTTTGCTGAAGATGAGATGAATGAATACTTTAAAAAATTTACAGATTTTATGCAGGCTGAGTTGCACAAGAAGTATAATTTGAGATCAAGGAAAAGATCAAGGCTACAAGACAGTCAAGGTGAAAAACAAGACCCTAACCCTCCTCCAATGGTGACTCCACAACAAAATGACCCTGTAAAACAAGTCAATAATTGGAAGAAACCTCTAAATTCAGTTAATAGGACAGATTTGCAACAAGGTGAACCTTCCCAGAGCAAATCAGTTGATACTAATATTTTGGAGAGAGTTGTTCTTGTACCCGAAAAAGTGGAAAATTCTAACAAGAGTGAAGAAGAACCTGAAAATAATGTTAAACAAACTCATGCTTTCAGTTTGACAAGAGAGTTGGAGAAGGTAAAAATTCAAGTACCTCTTCTAGAATTAGCTAAAATACCAATCTACAAGAAAGAAATTTCAGAATTTATTAATCTCACACAGATTGAAGATATAAGTGACATCGTGAAATTACAAGAAGAGAAGTAAGTGGTCACATTTGGTCCTCATGTAGAAGAATTAGATCCTTCTATTCCACCATTCTATATTTCTATGTTGTTTCGTGATTTTACTCTCCATAATTGTATGTTGGACTCAGGATTATCCCATAATCTCAAGCCATTGTCTGTTATCAAGGAACTAAACCTGCAGATTACCAAACCTTACAGGAATATGTATTCATTTGATTCCAAAAGGGTGAAATGTGTTGGGTTAATTAAAGATGTAGTATTTTCTTTGTCACAAATTCCAGCAAAGAGTATAGTCATGAATGTAATTGTTGTTGACATTCTATCCAGGTTTGGAATGTTCATGTCAAGACCTTAGGGAGAAAATTTGGGAGGTGTTCTAAAATTATATTTCACTTATGATATCATTCCTATTTTCAATGGGGAAGAAAGGAGATTGTACATGGAAACAAGGTTCATGAAGACCACTACCAAGAAAGATGCAAGAAATTCCCCTATTTATAGTCAAGAAATGGAAGATATTTCATGCATCATGCTGCATGAAGATGCAAAATTTGTTGAAGACGCAGGGAAGTAGCTCTCTTCGGCAGTTGTAAATAATGAACTACATTCAAAGAAGATATTGAAATTCTATTTTGATGGTGCCTACTCCAAGGATTGCACAGGAGATGGACTCTTGTTGATGTCACCAGAAGGTAACCTCATGCCTTTTTCTTTTAAATTAGAATTTGATTCAACAAACAATGTGGCTGAGTATGAGGCCTTAATTTTAAGCCTTCAAGTCACTAAACAGATGGGAGTTCAGTGTATTTTAATTTTTGGTGACTCCTAATTTTTAGTATATTAAGATCATATAGAAATGAAGTTTGGGATCTGATAGAAAACTATTTTGAAGCCTTAAATATTTAGTTCATTCCGAGAGAGGGGAATAGGTTGGAAAATTTGTTAGCAATTGAAGCTATTACCTTTAAGCCACCAATGAATCCAAGGTCAAGGTATGAGATTGAAATTAGACATAGACCCTCTATTCCTGACAATGTGAAACATTGGTAGGTGTTTGAAGATGATAAGAAGATAAATCATTTCTTGAAAATGTGGAAACTTTGAAGATGCTGAGATAGATCAAGAAGAAGAACAAACAAAGAAAAAAGGAGAGATAAGAAACCTTAAGCAGTCAATAGGTGAGAAGACTATTATCCAATTGAAAGATAATATACTCCCTAAAGGACTGGTTCCCCTTGAAAGACTATTTGATTCTAATGACGTTGTTGTTAATTCAAAGAAAATACACCAAGAGGAAGAGATGGAAGATTGTAATTTGAGAACTCAGCAAGAGCCAAAAATGGTGAAATTATTCAAGGGTGTTCCCAAAAATTATAAAGAAATATACATTGATATTTTTAAGAAGTATATGGATGTGCTTTCTTGGTCATATGAAGACTTGAAAACGTATGATAAAATACTAATGCATCATAAGGTCCCATTGAAAGAATGAATTAAACCACACAAACAAAAGCTCAAACAGATTAATCCATTACTATTAGCTCCATTTGAAAAGGAATTGAAGAAATTGCTACAAGAAAAAATCGTAGTTCCTCTCAGATATTCAGATTTGGTTTCTAATCTAGTTAATGTGAGGAAGAAAAATGGAGAGATAATATTGTGTGTAGACTTCAGGAATTTGAATAGAGAATTTATAAAGGATAATTATCCTTTACCTAAGATGGATTATGTCTTACAAAAAGTGACAGGAACTTATAGGATGTCCATGATTGATAGATTCTCTTAGTATAATCAGGTGGCAGTGGATAAGGAAGAACAGAAAAAGACAACTTTCACAACCCCCTGGGGTATTTTTATGTATGCAAGAATGTCATTTGGTCTTATGAATGCAGGTGCGACTTTTCAGAGGGCCATGGACATGGAGTTTGTAGGTGACAAGTATGTGGTTATATATACGGATGATGTAATAGTTTTCTCAGGGTAAGATGATGAACACCTAGAACATCTGCAAAAAACTTTTGAAAAATGCATGAAGTTTGGTCTGTCACTAAACCCCAAGAAATATTTCTTTACCTTAGAAGAAGGTAAATTATTGGGCCACCTAGTTTCAAAACAAGAAGTGAAGATTGATCCAGCAAGTGTGGAATAAATTCAAACAATTTCTTTACCCAGAAGCAAGAAATATATTCAGAGATTTTGGGGAAAAATAAACTTTCTGAGAATATTTGTACCAAACTATGCTGAGATTGTGAGAAATATAACTGACATGTTGAAGAAAAATGCAAAAGTGAGATGGGATGAAGAAGCAGGAGAATCATTTTCCATAATAAAAGAAGCACTCTAGGAAGCTCCTATTTTAATAAGTCTTGATTATCAAAAGGAATTTCAAATATTTTCTTTTGCTTCTCCCACTACTATTGTTGTTGTGTTATTGCAGAAAAATGAGGATAATAAGGAGCAGCCAGTGGCATTATTTGGAAAAGTTCTCAGAGATGCTAAGCTCAAATATAAAATTTTGGAGAAACAAGTGTTGCATTGGTCAAAGAACTCAAAGCCTTCAGGTCTTATATGTTACAATCCCAAATAACCACTTATGTACCTAATTCTGTTGTTAAGGGCGTGCTGGTTCAAAGTGATGTTGAAGGAAAAAGAGAAAAATGGATACCTAAAATCTAGGAGTATGATTTGGACATTAAACCCACCAAGTTAATTAAAGGACAGGGTTTAGCAAATTTTCTAACAGAAACAAATTTTCAAGCATTGGGAATTAACCTCCTGGCACTAGTAGATGGAGCTGACAATGAGGAAGGTCAGGATAAGCCCAAAACATGTATTCAATACAATGTTTTGTGTTTAGATTGGTATAAATATGTTTTTTATTACCTGTGTTTATTTTATTGTCCATATTCACTAAATAGAACCAAATACAGAGCTCTCAAGCTTAAATCTCAGCCATATGTCATAGTAGAAGAAAAGTTGTACTGGAAATATCATGCTGGTATTTCGTTGTTGTGTTTAACTAAAGGTGAATTCATTGAGGTTATCAAGGAACATCATGACAATATTTGTGGAGGACATTATAGTTGGAAGGTAACAACACATAAAATTCTCAAGTCAGGTTTTTATTGGCCTACACTGTTCGTTGATTTGTACAAACTGGTAAGAATTTGTCAATTGTTTGTAGAAAAGAAGAAACTTGCTTTGTTACCTCTCATTCTAGTATTCATAGAAGAGCCTTTCAGGTAATGGGGACTGGATTTTGTTGGAGAGATTAATCCACCATAAAGTGGGCAATTCAAATGGATTCTAACTGCTACTGATTACTTCACAAAGTGGGTTGAAGCAATCCCCACCAAGAAATAAAATGGCCAAGTGGTGATGAAGTTTCTGGAGGAGAAAATCTTTAGTAGGTTTGGTTGTCCAGTCAATATCGTAACTGATAATGGTTAGATATTTAATTATGCTCGATTCATTAATTTTTTTCAAACATATAATGTAATTTTGTCACATTCCACAACCTACCATCCACAATGGAATGGATTGGCAGAGTCTTCATTCCTACCTTTATTGCACATCGCACATCGCAAGCTCAGGAGGAATGGCGCTCATGAATATGTTATGAATTTCGAAATGCGAAATGTGACAAGGTTTTATATCACCTATTTCGATTTGCGATCGGCCCCACCTCCACTTTCCACGTCATCCCTACCTTTATCGCACATCGTACATCGCAATCTCAGGAGGAATGGCGCTCGTGAATATTTTATAAAATCCGAAATGAGAAATGCGATAAAGGGAAAAACGAGATAGTTTTCAAAGGAAAATTTGAATTTATTTAAAGTCCAAGATTATGTGCAATTGTGTTGGTTTATGAAGAAACGTGCACGCGGACAGTGGACTCAGGTAAGTGACCCAACATAGAGAAAAGGAGAAGAGAAGACGGAACATTGTGGGCATGAGAAGAAGAGGTAGAGTTTGGCAGAAGGAGACATGATAATGTTGTTTGAAACATAGAGGCATAGGTAGAGTCGGGAAAAGGGAGCACATGGTGGCATTGTTGGAAACGCAACAGCTGGGTCAAGTCAAGAAGAGATGTGTTATTACATAACTGTTTGAATACCACATCAGAAACAAAAAAGACATGAAAACAAGAAGAAAATACAAATATTGAACTCTAGAATAAATGCAGGGCAAGGATGTCCGATCTGTTAGGGAGACACATCAGCACTGCAGGGAAACGTATCAACAACAAATTAGATTCAATAAAAAGAATAATATTTCCAGTTTTAATTTGTTTTCTTTTTTTGTTAAGATCGAAGCTATAGTGATGTCCTCAATTGCAATGTAATAAGTAGTATTAAAATTTTAGGTAATTGAAGTAGTTTTAAGAAGTTCTAGCAGTTACGAATTGTTTTTGAGATATTTAAGAAAGGTAGAAAGAAAGAATAAGGGTTCATAGTTTTGGACCTCTGGAAGACTAAAAATTTGGTACTTATTTTTCTGATGGGTGAATGAAAAAAACAACAATTTTCCTGCAACTGTCGACGATGATTCATGTTTCTTGTGTCATTTTATGTTGTTTCTTCCTTGAATGAAGTGAAGTAAAGAAGTAGTTGGTCTCTGACTTACGTTTGTAAGTGTTACACAACATTTTGTCGCCGTCCCTGCAATCCCCCGTCCCGTACATTGGGGGAATATTCTCATGACCTGTGAACAGTAAAATGTCCTGAAACCACCTTCATGGCATCCTCTTGCATAAGGAAAAACATTCTCCTGAAGAACATTTCCTCTGAAAAACCCTAAAAATAGATGTTTTAGCCTTAGCGCGACTAGCTAGTTCATCCCTCGCGCCAATGGGGGAAATCCACACTAGAGGGTGCGCCAATTGGCACTCTGTCCCTGTGTTTCACTCACGCCAAGCTTATTAAGGGATGTTTTTAAAAAATAAATGGCAGAATTTTGATTCCAACAGACTCCTAAATGAATCATCAAAAGGAGTTTAGTGGTTTGGCTCCAGATCTCCATGTATAGGAAGTGGTTTTCCACCTATCATGGAACCTTCCTAAGAGATAGGGCTTATCCCATGATTATAGGGATCCAAACTTCCCTTCCTCCATCTATAAAAGCTTGCCCTCTCCATTAGCAAGCCAGTTGAATGGTGCGGCCAAGGGCTGAAGATAATTCCAAGAGCTGAATGCTTGGGAGCTGAACTTGTAGGAAGGAAACTATAGCCGGGCAACTATTGAGAGCCAAGCCGAAGAGAATCCTGTAAGAGAGAGATATTCATCCAAATTCCTGACAAGATTTGTTGAGACACGCTCCGCTGAAAGCCCCGTCGAAGGAAGATCATAGCATCAGAGCATTTGGTAGTAATCTCCCTTTTGTCATTTATAATATAAGCGACTCTTATTTTCGTTTCATTCATGTGTTCATTTATTTACGTAATGCAATGAATTATATCCTCTCTGACTAATATATAGTTACATGCTTTAGATTTTACATTGTATGTCATTGTTTCCATGCATGTGTATAGGTGTTCGGAATGTGTCGAATGGAAGGATTGTGATCTGTCAAGCTAGGGACAAGAAACATCATCTTTTCTCCAACCACAACTGTGTGGGATTTGAGGTAGGCTACTCATCAAGATCTTTGTCTTTTTGTAACTAGGAACCAATGTCATTGCGTGACTTGATTGTTGCTAGACCCAATCTGGGCTAGTGGGATCGCCTCTGTCTGCAGAGGGGATTTACCTCTTCAACAATTTGGCGACTCCAATGGGGAGTCAGTTGGAGTTAGTCTTTCTTCTTTTGGTTGTTTTTGGCTTTTGATTGATTTATTTGCTCTTCTGGTTCACCTCCCTTGGTGTCAAACCCATGTTCAGCCCCCAGAAGACCAGATCCAGTCTCTGTTTGTCGTCTTTCATCTTTTTCCCATAGTAAACTCGATTAGCGCGGTTTAGCTCTTGACAGTCGCACCAACTGGCTCTTATTGCTAGTTAGGGCCCCGCGCCAATGCTTTTTTGGCGCAGATTACAACCAAACAGGCACGCCGACTCTGTTTGGTGTGGGTTTGCTTGCTTTTGGGCTCTCTGAGCTTGAGTTTGGTCCTGGTGTCATTTTTCTGATTGATTGAGTGCCTTGACTTCATTTTTTACTGAGTTTGGCCCTTGTCCTCCGGTTGTTTTCTTTTTTCCATTAGTTTTGCATTCTAGCCCTAGGACTTCTAGGTGCTTTAGTGCACTGAGCCTCCCGTGGGAGTTTTGGGTCTTTTCTTGCCCAGTCAATTTTGTTTTTGCTTCTTCCGATTCATCCTTGATTAAGAAAAATTGCATTCATTTAGTTTTCGTCTCCAAATTTTCTTTTCGTTAAAATGCATTAGATCACATTACATTGAAAAGTATTTTTGAGATCCCTCATTGAACTTAGATTACATTGTTTAATGATTGGAAGCTAAAAATCGCATTGAGTGCATTCTCTTTCATTAAAAGCATGAATTAATTAGATTCTCGTTTCATTGAAAAATGCATTGAGTGCATTCTTATTCTTCAAACGAAAAAGGAAATTGTGCATAGATTACAATTGCATAGTTTTCAAAAAAGAGGATTTTGCATAGATTAAATTGCATTATTCACATCGTTGAATGTTTTAGATTACTTTTGAACAGTGAAAGTCATCTAGTTTGGAAAAAAATTTGTTTGCAGTGTTGTTGTTTGTTGCATCATTGTTTGAAACTCTTCCCTTAAATAGATAACATTCATCGAATTGAAAGATTTCTTTCCTCATATAGCTGCATATAGGAGATTGTCAGATGACATGCAGTAGGGCCTTGAAACCGAGACATAATTGAAGATCAACCATAAAATTTATTGAATTAACCTAAGGAAGCATTGAAACATAATGAAACATTTTTAGTGGTATAGGCTAGAGACATGTTCCGGCGTCTTTAAACCTAGCAGTTGTCTCTCGCCATCTGGCTATAGACAGCGCTAGTACAAACTTGTGCTCCCTATACCGTCGAGTATATAAAGGGAGACCCCATTAGGTTGCAATCCTTTATCTGTAGGAATCCAATTCTACCACCTTTTACCTATGATACATCGGACACAGCATTCGGGGAGATTACCTGCACGCACGTTAAGTCCTTGGTTGATTTCTCTTTCATTTTTACCAAGGTGTATACGGCAGTTCACAGATATCTGGTACACCCATTTGCCTAGATTACCAGAGCATTCACTTTGATCTTTACTGACTCTTTTAACTGAAAAGATCATCGAGCTCTTGTCCTTTCAAGCTCGTGTCCAACCTAAAGGCGATAGAGTCACATTTTGCTTGTTTCTCGACTCTTAAAATATGAAACAGTAGAGTCTGGTTTCAGTGTCTTAAAAATTAACTTCCCACGAAGTATTCCTGGTTAGAATTTTTGTCCTTAGTGTTTTTTCAGGTTGTTTTCGATGGCAACGTTTCCAGAGTTTACCAACCAATGAATCCCCTCTGAAGGGAATCCTGGTCCTTTTCTTGCTTTTGGGAATGTTGGTGCTCCTTATATGGCAACATTGTCCCTTCCTGGGTTAACTGTTGGTTTTCCTGTTTGGTTGTTTTCAACCTCTGTGGTCTCAAGTGTTCTAGCTACCGTACCATCCACTCTTCCACCTGAACAACACCATGTTGATTCCAAGGTGGACCTCTCCCCTTCTTCGCCTATTTCTTCATCCTCATATTCTACTTCGCCTCGTGAAATTTTGGATTCTAGTACCCAGGTGGCTAAGAAGAAGAATAAAAAGACTAAGAATAATAAGTCTATTAAGCAAGAGGCTAATTCTGTAGCTGTTGCTTCTAAAACACCTGCTCTTGATAAACCTTCCAAACCTCCATGGAAATTTAAGTTCCCTTGCATGTTGTGCCACGGAAACCATCTTCTTTGAGATTTCCCTGGCATTCCCAAGGTGCTCGAAGTATGGTCCAACGGTCGTCCGTCGTTTCTTTTGGCTTATGGGAGTCAGGTTAGGGGCACGTCTTTAGCTAGTGCCGGTAAAGCTTCTAAGAAGAAGGGTAAGCTTGCCAATCCCTGTAAGTTGTGTGAACGGCACCATGCCATTCACCTTTGTCCATATATGGATGAAGCCAAGAGAGTTTTGGACAACTCGATTATTTCTGTATTGTGCCTTCCAACTGGTTACAAACAGATTTCTTTGAGTCCTTCACCATTTTATTCAACGATCAGTCAAGAGTCATCCTTGCATGATCCCGCTCCCCCGGAAATTCACCATTATGAATCCATCCCTAACCAACCATTGGTCATGGGATCTGTTGAGCTAGCCACATCTGCGGTGCACCAGGTCTTTTCCGTTGAGAGCGGATCTCATCCCCCTCATGTTCTTCTTGTTTCTTCATATTCTTTGGACTTGGAGAAAGATTCTCCTATCCCTATACCTCAAGAAGCCGCTCCTCCGCCTCCCATGATGGAGGTCCTGGAGGATACCCCTCCCGACTTCATGATGGAGGTCATGGAGGATGCCCCTTCTTATTCCGTAACACCAGGGGAAGACCATCTCGGTTCGATGGTAGCCCCTCCGAGTATTTTACTCGCTTCCTTTGATTAGAGTCGATTTGCAGGATATCGCCTTCCTTCTTATGTACCCCTTGAGATCACGGTACAGGCCTCCCATCTCGTCGTGCCCAGCACCATTATAGATTAAGGCGAGTCTGTTAGTATTTTATCCTCAACTACTTTGCAAGCTTTCGTTTCACCGCCGCTTGTACCTATTACGCAGAATCTGTTGGCGTTTAACAGAGGAACTAGTCAACCGATAGGGATCCTTTCGAAGTTGCCTGTTACTTTGGGAGGAAAAACTGTCCATATGGACGTGATGGTTGTTCCTGGCCCCTTGGAATTTAATTTACTCTTGGGCCGTGATTATACTTATGCCATGGGAGCACTTATCTCCTCCCTCTTTCGTGTGATGTGTTTTCCGCACCAAGGTTAGATCGTGACCATCGATCAGCTTGCGTTATTTGGTCCTAATATGGCAGCTAGTCCACCATCATCCCTTCCGAATCTTTATCCGCTGGTTGTGTCATCCCCACGGCATGTCAATTATGTGGCTACCTGTCTTGTGCCCGTATTTAGTGATAGTGTCATTGTACATCGTGTGCTGGGGCCATTGGGTCCAGACTTCCAAGATGTTTTCCTTCCATCGGACATGGAACTCTTGGAAGCTATGAATTATTATTCATTATGATGAGGTCTGTTGGAGTATATTTTGTTTTCTTGTGTCAATCTCCTTAAAAAATGAAACAAGCTCGTCAGAGCAGAGTTTGTTTTCTTGTGTCAAGCTCCTTAAAAAATGAAACAAGGTCATCGGAGCATAGTTCGTTTTCTTGTGCCAAGCTCCTTAAAAAATGAAACAAGGTGTTCTGAGGATAGTTTGTCTTCTGTATCAACCTCGTTGAAAAATGAAACAAGGTCATCTGAGGATAGTTCTTTTAATGTGTCAACCTCGTTAAAACAATGAAACATATTCCCGTTCAATTCAATTCTTTGACAAGATCTTGTAAAATCCTAGTCAAGTCTTTCTCTTGATCTCGTAAATTTAACCTTCACTCCATCTGACTATCATATGGATTGAAGCTTGGGGGGCATGTACCTTGAATTGAGTCACCATGCTGGGGGCATGCAAAATTTTTCAAGAAGAGTTTGTTTCCGTTTCAAGCTTGTGTAAAAATGAAACCGTTTTCAAGCATAGTTTATCTTTGTTTCAAGCTTGTGTAAAAATGAAACCAACTTCAAGAGAAGTTTTCTGATTTCAAGCTTATGTAAAAATGAAACCATTCCCATTTTACCTCTCCTGATTTCCATTTTATCAGCCTATTTTTCCAGATGAACCTTGGTTTTCTCACTCCATCGTCACTGTCTGCTTGGCCGATCATACGCCTTCACTTGATTGTTTTACCCAATCCTGAGGAACTGCTGCGATGAGTGGTCTTGTTAGCTAGCCTCTTAACCTTTAATTGTTTTGAGCAGTTCCACCATCACTGGAACCAATATCTACCCTTTATACCACTCGTTCCTCTAGGAGGAGTCAACTTTCAGCTCTTTTCTAACTCTCTAAAACTGAAAATATTGCCGAGTCGCTTGTCGTTTTGTGCTCATTAAATTGGCAGCGAAGCGACATCTACCCAGTATACGTTTACCCCTTTTTCAGGCTGGGATAGATTATTTATGAAAAAGGAATACCCTAGCCTATCGTGAATAGGAGGTTCTCTCAGACATAGTTTTCTATCTTTTCGGATCTGTGAGACTATCTAGGAAAAGGGACTGTTGGAGTTTTCTTTTCCGTTGTCTTTTCAAACTCTCTAAACATGAAAAGACGCTGAGTTATTCCTTTGTCAGACTCGTTAAAAACTGATGACATCAGACTCCGTTGTAATGACGTTACTTGAGTTCCTCCTTCCTAGGGCTCGTTAAATGCACTAGGTTGGATTTGTCCGAAGGACAAACTTATATGACAAGCATATGGTATCCTCTTCAAGATTGTGTAAAAATAAATAGGTACTCACCAGAAATGGTGGGGAAAAATGGAACCAGTATCATCATCGTGTCGGCAGTATGTCGCTCTTGAACATGGCACTTGTCTGCATTCGTGTTGGGTTGGGGACATCTCATCTCGTTATCTGCTTGCCTCTGTGGGTTGGGGTAATCTCTTTTGACCGCTCATCTGCTCTTTGCCACATCATCATGACCTCAAATAATTTGATGTCAAATACTTCCAAATCCAGTGTCATGCCGCCAATATGTTCAAAAGAAGTTGACCTCTGCAGTTTTCAACCTTCCTCTAATTCTCTATTAATCTTGATTCACAAAAATCATGTTCTTCTGTCTCGTGTCGATGATGTGGGAAACACTATGGCCCACCTTTGATCAAGGTCACTTCCTGTCATCTTCAGCTCATTATCCAAGATGCTGATCTAGAGACTCCCTTCAGGTACCTTGGAGCCTGCATGCCTCAATGGCAGGTTATTCGCATTCGACGCAAGGTTTTCATTATTGACCTTCGATCGAATGATTTTGCGGGTGTTCGATGCCAACTCACTGTTCACATTCCTTGGATTGTACCTCATGTACCTTGAGGGCCATCATCATTATTGGTGGTTTCTCTTGCGTTTGTTAATAGCTTTCATTATTGGCTGGTAATCAGACAATGTTCTTGCATGTTCAACTTTAGCTCACATATTCACATGCTTGAACTTGTACTCTGTTCGGATCGAGATGGAGTGCAAGACCCTAGATTTTGTCTGATATATATCCATGCTGCGGATTATTTGTGGATTATTATCATGTGTTACATGACTCATTTAATTGGATGGTTGCGACCATACCTGAGTCTACTTGTTGATCCTTCTTTATTGGATGGCTACGTCCATACCTTGGATCCCGGTTATTGTACACTCTATTATGGATGGTTGCACCCATACCACATATCATGTATCAGAGATATCAGTTGTATTTTTATTTTCAGGTCTTCCGACGGCAGTGTTTTCAGTTGGGTGCGTTCTCATAAAGCATTTCACCCCTCCCTCTCTCTCGGACCTCATGCTTTAGGGGGCATCTGTTACACAACATTTTGTCATCGTCCCTGCAATCCCTCGTCCCGTACATTGGGGGACTATTCCAGTGACCTGTGAATAGTAAAATTTCCTGAAACCACCTTCATGGCATCCTCTTGCATAAGGAAAAACATTCTCCTGAAGAACATTTCCTCTGAAAAACCCTAAAAACAGATCTTTTAGCCTTGGCGCGATTAGCCAGTTCATCCTCGCGCCAATGGGGGAAATCCACACTAGAGGGCGTGCTAATTGGCGCTCTGTCCCTGTGTTTCACTCGTGGCAAGCTTATTAAGGGATTTTTTTTAAAAATAAATGGCGGAAGTTTGATTCTAACAAAATCTTGAATGAATCATCAAAAGGAGTTTAGTGGTTTGGCTCCAGATCTCCATGTATAGGAAGTGATTTTCCACCTATCATGGAAACTTCCTAAGAGATAGGGCCTATCCCATGATTATAGGGATCCCAACTTCCCTTCCTCCATCTATAAAAGCTTGCGCTCTCTATTAGCAAGCTAGTTGAACGATACGGCCAAGGGTTGAAGATAAGTCCAAGAGCTGAACGGTTGGGATCTGAACTTGTAGGAAGGAAAACATAGCCGGGCAACTATTGAGAGCCAAGCTAAAGAGAATCCCGTAAGAGAGAGAGCTTCATCCAAATTCCCAACAAGATTTTTTTAAACACACTCCACTGCAAGCCCCGCCAAAGGAAGATCATAGCGTCAGAGCATTTGGTTGTAATCTCCCTTTTTTCATTTATAATATAAGCGACTCTAATTTTCGTTTCATTCATGCGTTCATTTCTTTACGTAATGCAATGAATTATATCCTCTCTAACTGATATATAGTTACATGCTTTATATTTTATGTTGTATGTCGTTGTTTTCCTGCATGTGTACAGGTGTTCGGACGTGTCGAACGGAAGGTTTGTGATCTGTCAAGTGACGAACGGGAAACATCATCTTTTCTCCAATGAAAACTGTGTGGGATTTGAGGTAGGCTACTCATCGCGATCTTTGTCTTTTTGTAACTAGGAACCAACGTCATTGTGTGACTTGATTGTTGCTAGACCCGATTTGGGCTAGTGGGATCGCCTATGTCCGCAGAGGGGATTTACCTCTTCAACAATAAGTGAGAGTTAAATAGCCTTAATAAGCGCTCCTTCACTCCAACTCCTATCCCTTCACAAATTCTCTCTGGAACTTAAAAGTAATAGATTATGTGTTTAGAGAAGAGTATTTTGAGTTTCCTCTACAGTTCTTCTTTTCCATTCATATATCAACAGTTAATGGCATTGTAGGGTCTTTCATTATACCAAATTATTAAGGGTTTAAAATAATTAGTTTCCAAAGGTATTGAACGAAGACCACTTGATATAATTACTTTTGTGACACATTTTTAAAAATTTCTTAAGCACTGATTCCTTTCCATAGCCAAGGAATTCTCCCTTAAAATACAACAGGTGGTCTTCCTAAATCTTGGGACTCTTTTGTGGCAAGCATTAGTGGCGAATAAAATGCTCCTACTTTTGATAAGCTATGATTTTCTTTCACTCAAGAAGAATCAAGACTCCTATATAGAGAAAATATTTCAAATCCAGGTGAATATTCTCAAGCTTGTGTAACCCACTCAAAGAATAGAAAAGGTAGAAGAAATTTTGGAATATTTCAAAGAAATGCAAGTAGAGGACCTAATCTAAGACTTGCTTCAGAAGGAGACTTTCTCCACAAAGAAAGCCTCCTCCTCCCTCTCAAGATAGAAGATAGATGAAAAATGTTCAATGTTTTTGTTTCTAAGCATATAGCCATTATCAAGACAAGTGTCCTCAAAGGAATTATTATCGAAAAAGGAAAGGGAAGAACCATGCTTCTACAACTAACCTTAATGAACCCTCACATAAGAGGAGGACTAGAAAGAGATATTCTAATGATGAATATTAATTTTATTCTACTTTTGCAGGTTCCATTGCAGGTCATGATGAAATTTGGTTAGTGGACAATGGTGCCTCTAGGCACATGACTGGAAATCATGAGAATATCTCTTAATTGGTTGAAAAGAAGATCGTTCAAAGGGTGGAGCTTGGAGACAATGGAAATTACGAATTCAAAGGCATTGGTTCTTCATCCTTCCAACTAGAATAAGGAGGTAATGACTCTATTAACAATATTTTATATGTTCCTAGTTTGAAGAAGAATTTGTTGTGTATTTCATCTCTTGAGGACAAAGGATATATAATTGCATTCATGGATGGAAAAGTTCTAGTATGGAAGAATGACTCATCCTTTGAATCTTCCAAGGTCATTGGTGTATGAATATGAGGTCTATATCATCACCTCTTATGCTTAATTCAAGCCTTGATATACAACACATTTGATCTTTGTGAACTATGGCATCAAAGGTATGCTCATGTTCACTATAAAACATTTTTGGAATTAAATAATTTGTTAAAGGTGGACCTAAAATCAAGATTGAACATGATGGAGTTTGAAAAATATGTGCTCTTGGGAAAAATGTCAAAGGAAGATGTACTGGTAGTGATAGTAGATCCAAAGAAACCTTGGATACTATGAATTATAATGTCTGTGGGAATATGTCTGATAAATCATTGGGTGGTAATTTATACTATGTCACTTTCATTGATTATTTATCTCGTAAAACATGGATTTATTTCTTGAGATCCAAGGATGAAGTATTTGAAAAGTTTCGCGAATTAAAGGCACAAGTTGAAAATGCTAGAGGAAGAAGGATAAAGACTTCAAGGTCTTACAATGGAGGAGAGTATGTATCCAAGGATTTGATTACGTTCTACAGGGATGTTGGAATTAAGAGGGAGTTGATAGTTCCCTATTATATTTAACAAAATGGAATTGTCGAAAGGAAGAATAGGAATATTATGGAATTTTCCAAATCCATGGTTCATGATTAAGAGTTTTCAAGTTTTTATGGTGAGAAGCTTCAAAGGAAATTTTTTATGTTCAAAATATACGTCCAAACCGAATCTTGGATTACAAAACTCCTAAAGAATTTGTTGTAATGTTTCTTGAAGGCATTTTTTGGCTGCAAAACTGCGTCAAGAAACCAACTCGGCCAATATTTAGGTTAAACATGGCCCTCCTAATAGAGGGGGATCCCTCAAGTGTTACCAGGATTTTTAATGTTGCTCTTTATCACTGGACAAAAGCATATGAATCACAATGAACATATATAGGATTTTTTGTATAGGTGGTTGTTGATAAGTCACAAATCCCTGCTCACAAACTAATCCCTGTCTTGTAGAGGCCTTATCAAAGTGCCAACGTTCAACTATGGAAGAATAACATAGCTTGAAAGGGTTTGATGGAGGAATGAAGTATAAGTTAAAATATTAAATATCCTCCTTGAATATATAATTATCTAATCAAGAGAAGAAGTGTGTAGAAGAATTTATACAACCGTAGTTGTCTTTAATGCGACTTTTTGGAGTTTCCGGTGGGTTTTTTGGCCTGAATC
This sequence comes from Pinus albicaulis, assembly GCA_034641835.2. NCBI lineage: Eukaryota > Viridiplantae > Streptophyta > Pinopsida > Pinales > Pinaceae > Pinus > Pinus albicaulis. Next base: position 709,277,668 of record CM076582.1, read on the forward strand.
CAAAAAAACATTTTGAGGTGAAATCTTGATTTGTGTTATTTAAAATGGGCTTTTGACTGCATATATGGATTCAACACCCTGAGAAAACCCTAGGTAACTTCGATTGTGCGGATTTTACCAATCAAACTTGTGATTTCAATGAATTCCTGCCAGATTTTAGACAAATTAGATCGGAAAAATAAATCGAAAAACTTTCCAAAAATTCACATTAAAAACAAATCATTATACAACTAACAATAATACATCTACTACTTTGTATAGAAGCAATAATCTATTGATTTAGAGGGATCAATGGTGACATATTGTCACCGTGATCTACTCAGTAAAGAACATAACATTGTGGTAGGCTGTCAGGGAGGTTGATACTCATCCAAGCCTTTCCCAGTGTCTTATGAAACCTCAAATATATGTAGAAAAAATATATTTAACATTGGAAGCACAAACATGCAAACGGTTTCTGTCATAAAAATGAAGCTATAAACTTTCATTCAATCTTATGCAATAGAAGTTTTTACAAAAATAGCAGGATCTTGACATAAAAATCCAACCACTCCTTATTACAAATCAAACAATATATAGAGAATTACAATCCTGAAGCTATGATATTTCAAGCTTTCAGGAATACAAATCTTAACAATGAACTATTAACAAATAATGTCTAATTTGTTACAACCTTTGTGGAAACAAAATGAAATAAATATTAAAAGTAAAACAAAATATGACAATCTCGACAAGCTAGGAAAATATGGAAATTTTGGAACTGCTGCTTCATAATTTTCCACATGATTGGTGAATGTCAAAATAATTGTCTCTAGGCTTGGAAGTGGCATGTTGGACGGTTAGAGATCTGGATTTTCTAGATTTCTGATTGACTGTCTTGGAATTTAAAATATGTTTTGCTTGACTGTTGATATTCTTCCTTTAAGATTGGGCATGTTGAAGTTGTTTCCAAAAAATATGACAACTATCCTTTAAAAGAGAAAGGTTTGTCACATATATCAACCATTTTCCTTTTATCCTGCTTCTAGATTAAATGTTTCCTTTTATCCTGCTTCTCGATTAAATGAATTTTGTTCCTTTGTATCTAACAACTAATTCACACAAGGTTTGAACTTAAATTAGGTTTGAACTTAAATTTCAGTTCAATATATAGCTCAAAATTTCCTCAAAATAATAATCTTCTCTGACTATAAATAAAATTTCATAAAGACTAACTCAAACTTCAGTTTAGATTCTTCTCCATTTCCACCTCCAGCAAGAATTTTACATCAAAATCTCAATCTCTTACCCACATCCCAATAATCATCAATTATCAAGCAAGAGTTTACATAAGTACATATGAACCAAATTGATTTTACTGCATAAACTTGTGAGTGATATCATTTATGTAGCTTACAAAAGCCACAGGTGGATTGCGGGAGGGATTACAGGGGGGATTTGGTTTTGATGAGAGGCCCCCCCGCAATGTTTTACAGAGTTGCCACGTTGACAAAGCCTTGTTTGGACCCCCCCTTTCATTAAACGGGGGTATGAAATTTGTATCACAATCGTTCATCTTTGATTTCCAATGTCGTCCGAATGATTTATTGTTGACGCTACCACCACTCATCAAATTTTGCAGAAAGCGCTGGAGTTTCTCCTTTGGTCTGCACCCATTTTTTTTAATAAATGGGAATAATCCCACATCAACCACACAAATAAATAACCATTTGTTAATAAACATCAATATGGAAAATTTCACTTGACTTGTGTAAATATAAATCCCCTTGACCTATACATGTGATTTGACTTTACATGCATGATTTCCACAGAGCGATGGTCTGATGAACCTGGCGAAAAGATGAATTTGGTGTTAAAATAAAATTAACAATGCCCAATATTTTGCATAATTTATATTTTAAATAAATTAAAAAAATTGATAATATTTTCATAAAATTAATTTATCATTAAAAATAAAACATCACAATTTGTTTGAAAATCATTTTGCTACCAAAGCTTTCATATGCCAGGGTTTGGAAAGGAAATAAACTTCCATTTTTTGAAAATTTTGTAACATTTTCCTTGACAAGAAAAAGTTACAACATAAGTCTTAATTACAGGTGAGAGAGACAATGTTTAACATTTAATAATTTTTGGTTTTCTTGTTTATGTCTGCCAAAGGAGAAAAGGACAAAGTTGGGACCTTCTAGGAAAAATGCAACTTTTGTTGTCTACAATGAAAATTCAAAGGACAATATTCTATTGAAACTTGCAAGGATGTCATTTTGTATGAGGATGTTTCTTTATAGAAGTGTAAAGGATAACACTTGGACTTTGATGATGAGATGCAGGTGGCTCCTAAGAATGTGGAATCAAAATCCAAAGAACCTGAACCTATGGAACTTGATCCTCATGAAGATTCTGATCATCCACATGAATTTTTTGACGCACCAAGATTCCTTTTACCTTAGACTAGAAAGAGACCTGCCTGGTTTGAAAGAACGTTGAAAGAAGTTGAAGGAAATGTTGCACCTCGTGGGACCTTCAGGGAAAGAAAGAGGTCGAAGAAGTATTCAGGCTATGTGACATTGATGAGTAAGATCATTGAGTTTGAGCCATCCACCTATGAAGAATCAAATAAACATCAAGTTTGGAAATATTCTATGATTGAAGAGTATCAATCCATATTGAAGAATGATGTATGGGAAATCATGCCAAGGCCTAAAGGGAATTTTTTGTGTCTTCCAAATGAATCTACAAAATCAAGCATGTAGTAGATTGAAGTATTGAGAAGTACAAGGAACTATTTGCGGCTCGAGGATTTTCCTAGAAAGAGGGAGAGTATTATGAAGATACATTTGTTCATGTTGCCACCTATGCTTCTATTAGATCTATTATTACTCTTGCTTCTATTTATGTTGGAAATTGCATCAAATGGATGTCAAGACTTCCTTTTTGAATGGAGTCATTGAAGATGAAATTTATATTCAGTAGCCTCAAGGCTTTGATATTCATGATAGAGAGATACATGTTTGCAAATTGAAGAAAGCCTTATATGGGCTTAAGCAAGCTCCTTATGCATCGTATTATCACATTGATAGTTATTGGTTGAGCCCTAGTTTCAAAAAGAGCAATGCTAATCTGAATTTGTACTTCAAAGTTGTTGAAGGTGAGCCATTGATTTTCCTCTTGTATATTGTAGATGATTTGTTTTTGACATGGCCTAATGTTATATAACCGGATCACAAAAACACAGAAACATAAGAAAAGATAGATCAACGACTAGATAATAAGCCCCTTCGAGGGGGTAACCTCCCTTTACATCACATCAATGAAAAACTATTGGATGATTCAAATGACGAGACCTCCTTGCTATATATAGGAGTCTAAAGGGTCAAAATATAATAAGGGTCTACAATAATGTAAGGGCACACCAATAACAATATTGGACTTCTATGGGGCACAATAATAACAATATAGGGCTACAGTAGTATTATAGGGACCTAACATGGCCCTCTCCTTCACAAAATAATTTTCTTCAATGCTTTAGTAGTTTTTCATGCTTTTGTATAAAATACTAATCCTCCCATATGGAATCTTCAGCAAGTTCTTCCACTTAATTAGATAATCTGAAATTGATTGATTGCATAGTTGTCAGATTCTTTTTTCAGTGATTGCTTCAAGCTTCAATATGAATTTTCATTTCTCGTAAAAGTGTGGTAATATCATTTGTACTGGGATACTGTCACCTATAACCTTATTTAATCATGAAAAAATAGGGGTACTCGTGAAGATGCATGCAACTCCAATTTGTATGCCATAGTACCAATCTTGTGTAACATATTGTAAGGTCCATAGTACTTAGGTGATAATTTATTGTCCTTCTCAACTTGCTTGAGGGACATTTGTTTATATGGTTGTAGCCACTTCAAAAATTCTTTCATTGTGATGTTTATATGCTTGTTGTTTCATTCGATGTTGCGCCAATGTCATGTTATCCATTAAAATTGTAGAAATTATATGCACTAAGCATGCATATGTCCAAGATCCACCTGATATCACACTATTTAACTTTATGCAAGATACTGAATCTATTCCACTTGTTAATCTGTTGCGGAAAAATTAATTTCACACACATGTGAAACATAAACAAAAAATATTCAATCGCACATAACATAGTTTTTAATCGGGAAAGCCTAAAGCTGCAAACCCCAACTATATATTATTTAACATGGAGATCATATGAAAATCTCATACAAACATACAAAGCTTATCACAAGCTCTCAGTACAGTACAATCGTCATACACTAATCAATCTACACCCGTAAATCCATGCATCGTATTGGATCATCTTGCCAATTACAGCCTCAACTCAAATGAATTCGATGAAGAATAGCCTAAAATGAATTGGACTACTCCATCCTTGGATCACAATCCTCAGCTGGAATCTCCACTGAAAGTTGGATGCAATCAATGCATTTATAGTCACAATAACAGATAGTCTATCTTGCCCTTTCACCTATCTCTCCACTGGTCTCCACTGAAACTGCCATGCACTGTAGTTAACTGTTGTATTGTTCAGTTGATTAATGAGTTATTATTTATGAATTAATTAACTAATTAATTCACTCCAATATCACTAGTGTATTAATCAGTTAGACTAGATACAACTAGCTCAACTGAGTCTAACTGAGTTAAACTGAATACAACTCCATAACTACTTCTTCCAACTGTGTCATAACTCTGCCACTTGAGTTCTAACTGAGTCCTCCATGCATTAGCTCTAGTAAACCCTCAGGAATAGTGTAATTCCTTCTGTCAGCTGTTGTGCCACATCTGTGCACTGAACTAAAGTGCTCCAAGAGAATAAGTAGTTGTTTAGAGTCTGATTCTTATTAAGAGCTAATAATAATCGACATGCATCTATTTTTAGATTGACGATCTATAAATAGACTTCACCCAATATTCTATAAATAGAATTTCATATATTTTTCCAACTTGATCAACCACCCACAAATAGCATCCTGAAACTTTTGAAATATGATTGACATGTCTAAAAATAGACTTGCGCCAAAAATAGCCTGCGGGCCCACTTAGTGAAGGCGACTCTTTTCACTAAGCTCATCATCTTGTTGAATCTCAACACTCCCTCTCAACAAGATAGGGATTATCCTTCACCCGATCCTGCCTCTATGGTATTAGAATTTGCTCTGGTGAGCACCTTCATCGCCTTCGTTAGAATATACGCATCCGATCCCACTCCAAGTAGAATGTACTGAAGCAACATGATCTTCCGCTGCACAAAATCTCTGATATGATGATACTGGATATCAATATGTTTAGATCTATCATGAAACACAAGATTAATCGAGAGTTTAATGCAACTCTGATTATCACAATGTATCATTGTAGGATCTAAATGTGAATCGAACAAACCGACCAGGATCTTCCTCATCCAGATAGCCTCACATGCAGCTTGACTTGCTGCCATGTGATACCTTTCAACGGGCGAGTGCCATGGATCTTTCTTGTTGTATAAGAAATTGTCGTGAATCCAGATGCGAAAATCCCTCTTTGATGTGCTCTTTTTGTCTGTTGGGCTTCACCGCCAATATGCATCCTACGAAACCATAAAACTTCACCTCATCATCATACTGTGCTATAATTCATACTGAGATGTGCCCACGAGATATCTCCGGACATCTTTCCTGCCTTCCAAAAGAGCTTGGTAGGCAAACATCACTTGTGAAAGCTAGTTCACCACATAGCATATGTCCGGTCGTGTATTGACTAAATACATGAGTGAACCAACCAACTGTCAATAAACAGTGGCATCCACTACCTCTACCGATGTAGCATCCTCTTTCCTCCAACCACCAAGAAGAGGAGTGTTGATAGGCTTGCAGCCTTGCATGTGAAAATTCTCTAGCATCTCCTGGGTGTACTTGCCTTGAGACACAAACAGTTCACCTTTCCGCTGCCAAATTTCCAATCCCAGGAAATAATGAAGGAGGCCCAAGTCCTTCATCTCGAACTCCTTTGCAAGATCTGCCTTGCATGAGTGTATCAACAGTTCATCACCCGTTAGTATTAAATCATCTACATAAAGTACAATGATCAAAAGCTTACCCTCCACCACAATCTGGTATAGGTTTGGATCCGCCTCACTCTTGGCGAAACCAAGTTTGGTGAAATAACTGTATATCCGTGTGTACCAAGCACAAGGTACTTATTTCAGCCCATATAGCGCTCTTTTGAGCCTGTACACATGCGAATCGCTGTTGAAGATTTCGAATCCTTCAGGATTCTCAATGTACACCTCCTCCTTAATGATTCCGTTGAGGAACACAGTCTTCACATCCATCTGATGAATGTGGCAACCCATCTGCGCTAAGAGAGAAAGGATGGTCCGTATGGAAGAATACCTTGCGACAGGTGCAAAGGTTTCTTCATAGTCGATCCCGTCGAACTGTGAGAAGCCCCAGGCAACAAATCTTGCCTTATACTTCTCGACGCTCCCATCGGCAGCTTGCTTTACCTTGTAGATCATCTTGATCCTACAATGATTTACCCCACGGCCTTGGAATAATCTCCCAAGCACTGCTTCTGAAAATGGTGTCATAGTCCTCCACCATGGTATCTACCCATGTGGGCTCCTGCACTGCTTCTTCGAAAGAAGATGGCTTTGTCACGATACACTTTCTCATAAGAGCCATGTATCTAGTATATCGACCAGGTGACTATCTCTGTCTGCGCTATGATGTAGGAACTCCTACATTCTATGCCACATCAAGCTTCAGTCTCTCAGCTTCTATGGTACGCTTTCTGCCTTGTTTGATGTTTGGTTCTGCATGAGTGGAATCCTCCCACTCCATGAACCTCCTCCTATGGTTGATCCACATCTAGAGACTCATCTTTGGGAACCAAAAGTTCCTTCTCTGCATGTAAGTCTAGCTCCCTCTCAAGCGAAAACTTCATGGCTTTCACCTCATTGAATTTTATATCCCGTCGCACAACAGTCATCCGACTGTCTGGAAAATACACACGATAGTTATGGGGTGTTTACGTGTACCCCACAAATATTCCAACTTCTGCAGTCGGCTCCAACTTCTTCTTGGCATCCTTTATCACATGAATGTAAACAAGTGAGCCAAAAATCTTCAAATGAGAAATATCGGGCTTCTTACCAGTAAAATTCCCATAGTTGTGCCTCAGCCGCAAGTACTCTATGAGGACAACGGTTTTACACACATAAACGCAATGTTGCTCCCTATCTCCCTATAGTGCATCGATAGGCCACGATCATGCAACATCACTGATGCCAACACCCACGATTCTGTTATTTCTCTCGCGACCCCATTACGTGCTTAGGACATGGTAGCCCATGAGTTCTCTTCGAATTCCTTCTTTGCTATAGAAGTCTTTGAATTCGCCAGAGATGTATTCACCACCATTATTGCTCCTTAGAGCTTTCACATGCTTCCCTGTCTCCTCCACCAATGCCTTGAACTCACAGAATTTTGAGAATGTTTCACTCTTCCTGTACATGAAGAAGATCCAACATCTACAAGAAAATTCATCAAAAAATATCACATAATACCTGTGTTTCGCTATTGAAGCAACCGATAATGGTCCACACACGTCTGTGTAAATTCTCTTCAGGATCACCAAAGCATGGTTCTCCTTCTCATGAAAGGTGTTCTTCACAAACTTACCCATTGTAAATCTTTTGCACTGATCTGACTACGCAAGAGTAACCTTGGGAAGTCCAGTAGAAATTTGCTGCAAAATTTTCAAAGTGCCATGGTGAAGATGGCCCAATCTCCTGTGCCATAATTCGCCCTCATCCTGGCTCACCACTTCTTTTGCTTTGCCTACCATTGCAGCGCAACCATCTACCTCTAGCATGTAGAGGTTCTTAATTTGAACCCCTATCTTCTTGGTTTGAATCTTTGTTTTATGTCGAAGGAAGGCTTTTCCCTCACTGAAAACAACATCATAACCCCTATCTTCCAGCATTGCGACTGAGACCAAGTTCTTCTTCAGACACGGAAAATGCATGAAATTGTTCAACAGAATGGTTTTACGGACTCCCTCTAAAAGATAATGGTCCCAATGGTCCCGATGCCGGTCGCCTTTGTGTGACCATCGTCGCCCATCTCTATATGCATCTGGAGGTCCTTCTCCTCCAAGTCACTGAACAACTCTTTGTATTCCGTCATATGGAAAGATGCACCACTATCAAGATACCAAACCGATCCCATGCAGCTTTAAACCAAGCATACGATCAAAGAAAAATCTAGCTCAAATTGCAAGGCTAAGGCCTCTCCAGCTGCAGATCCAGCAACCTGCTTATTCTTCTTCTTCTGTGGACAGTTAGTGGCGAAATGTCCATGCTCGTGATAGTGAAAACACTTCACTTTGGACAAATCCTGCTTCTTGTCTTTCACACTGGATTTAAAAGGATTTTTCTTCCCCTTCCCTTTCCTTGCTTTGGCAGCCAAAGCGCAATTCTCTTCATCTTCATTCTTCGATGAAGATCCATCCCTGGTACCCTGCCTTATCTTCTCCTGCACAAGATCCGACCAAAGTCGCTCCCATCCTGGCAGTTTCTCCCGTCCATTGACAGAATCTTCGTAGCTATGCCAACTCTTTGGAAGCCCAAGGAGAGCCAAGCTCACCAAGTATTCTTCATCAACAGTAACCCCCACACTTCACAGTTCATCTTTGCAGCGGACAAACTTCGTGAGGTATTTTGGAATACTGTCACCTTTCTCCATTTTTATTTTTCTGAGCTTGTCTTTTAGCGCCAACTTCTTCTGGTCACTTCTGCTTTGGAAAAAATATGTCAAAGCCTTCCACATTAATAATGGAGTTGCTTTCCCATGAAGGCTGGACACAATTTTTTCCTTCACACCTTCCAACAAAATCCTCCTCGTCTTTGCAGTCTTCTTTTTCCATGCATCAAGTAATGCAGCATCACTAGATCCCGGCTTAGGAACATCGCTATCGATGAAATTATTCAGCCCATTATCCTCCAGCACCACCTCCATCCCATCCTTCCATGTTATGTAATTCAAGCCCCCATCAAGGGCATACTCCAATCTCAACCCGTTGAAAGACATTTCAATGTATACTCAATTTCTGCACCAAGAATATTCTGTAGTAAATTCGAATTGTCCACCAGCACAAACTCACTTCACAATTGAAATATTCAATAAAAAATGCTCTGATACCATGTAGAAATTATATGCACTAAGCATGCATATGTCCAAGATCCACCTGATCTCACACTATTTAGCTTTATGCAAGATACTGAATCTATTCCACTTGTTAATCTTTTGCGGAAACATTAATTGCACACACATGTGAAGCATAAACAAAAAATATTCAATCTCACATAACAAAGTTTTAACCGGGAAAGCCTGAAGCTGAAAACCCCAACTATATATTATGTAACATGGAGATCATATGACAATCTCATACAAACATACGAAGCTTATCACAAGCTCTCAGTACAGTACAATCGTCATACACTAATCAGGCCCAATCTTGCAAATCCATGCACCGATCTTTGCCACCTGCTAGCCTGCCTCCACTGCGCAATCTCTTATGAAGGATAGCTCTGAATGAATTCGAATTACTCCATATTTTACTGCGCAATCCTCATTGGCATCTCCACTGAGTGTTGGATGCAATCAATGCATCACTATAGTCACAACATATAGTCTATCTTGCCCTTTCACCTATCTCTCCACTGGTCTCCACTGAAACTGCCATGCACTGTAGTTAACTGCTGTATTGTTCAGTTGATTAATGATTTATTATTTGTGAAATAATTAACTAATTAATTCACTCCACTATCACTAGTGTATCAATCAGTTAGACTAGACACAACTAGCTCAACTGAGTCTAACTGAGTCCTCCATGCATTAGCTCTAGTAAACCCTCAGGAATAGCGTAATTCCTTTTGTCAGTCGTTGTGCCACATTTTTGCACTGAACTGAAGTGCTCCAAGAGAATAAGTTGTTGTTTAGAGTCTGATTATTATTAAGAGCTAATAATAATCGACATGCATCTATTTTTAGATTGACTATCTATAAATAGACTTCGCCCAATGTTCTAAAAATATAATTTCATCTATTTTTCCAATTTGATCAACCATCCACAAATAACATCCTGCAGCTTCTGAAATATGATCGACATGTCTAAAAATAGACATAGTCTAAAAATAGACTTGTGCCAAAAATAGCTTGTGGGCCCACTTATTGAAGGTGACTCTTTTCACTAAGCTCGTCATCTTGTTGAATCTCAACAAAAAATTGGAGACCTTATTATTGACGTTCTATGCGATCTTCCACTCCTTAAACCTTAGAGTTGTCTCTTCAAGACGATGTGATGCACAGTGGATGATATCCATAAAGCACCATAAATGGGTCATCTTTGATTTTTTATGGAAGTGTTATACCACCATTCTACCAGAGGTAACCACTTGACCCATTCAGTTTTTTTATTAGATACAAACCAATGAAGATATCCTTCCAAAAAAAATTTCACTATCTCAGTTTTCCCATTAGGTTGAGGATGATAAGATGAGCTATGAGCCAACTGAGTACCAAGACAAAAAATAATTGTCCAAAAATTTCTACCAAAAATGGGATCTCTATGATTTTGGCCTCCCAAGATCTAAAATTGTGTCCTCTAGTAGCCCTTTGTGTCTTCTTTCCAACCCCACCAATTGGATTAATATTTGATTCTTCAAGATAAATTTATGCCAAACCTTCCACGATGACTTGCTTATGGACTGGCTCAGAATAGCGAACTTGTATGGGATTCCATATGTCACTTTTTTAACCTTCGGCCCTAAAACGCATATCCAAAAAACTAGAGCATATGCAATTTCAGTCACTTCTTACAAAATTAAAATTCGATGCTTGAAGAGAAATTTATGACTATTTTACATGGGACACTTGTTTGAGACTGAATTTTAAAGCATTAAAAAACCCTAAATTCCCTAGACTATATCTATGAAAATATAGCGAACCAAGGTCTTAAATTGTACCTGAATGTTTATCAGGATTTCACATCCATGTTGTAACAATTTTATAGTATGAAGCTTCACATGTAAAAATTTATAGAGAAAATTCCACGATGACCTGCTTGAAGAAAAAAAAAACTAGGGTCAAGAGCTCTAATACCAAATGTTACGTAACTAGATCAAAACAACACAGAAACATAAGAAAATTTAGATCAATAACTAGATAATAAGTCACTTCGCGAGGGAATCCTCCCTTTACTTCACATACATGAAAAATTCATGGATGATTCAAATGACAAGACCTCCTTGGTATATATAAGGTTCTAAAGGGTCAAAGTATAATTAGGGCCTACATTACAATAATAATGTCAAAGAACAACAATAAGACTAGTGGGCTTCTATGTGGCATAATAATAACACTATAGGGCTAAAATAGTATTATAGGGACCTAACAATGGGATTATCATTGTCAAGTGTAAGAGGGAGCTTATTTCTGAATTTGAGATGAAGGATCTTTCTCTTATGCATTACTGTTTGGGATTGAAAATTTGGAAAAAGCTTGATGAAATCTTTGTTGGTCAAGAAAAGTACACTATGAAGATCCTTCATAAATTTGCTATGATGGATTACAAGTCCATGGACACTCCCATGGTGAAAATTTTGAAGAAGATACTTGACTATGATTCTGATATGATTGATCCCTCTATGCATCGCAAATTGATTGGTTCATTGAACTATCAGATGAACACTAGACTTGATATTTGTTATTTCATGAACATGTTGATCCAATTCTTGGTTGAGCCCTGACATGTGCATATGGTTGCAGCGAAACATATATTGAGATATCTTTGTGGCACAATTTATTATGGTTTGAGATATGTTTCTAATAGAAAATGATAACTGCATGGTTTTACTAATGTTGATTGAGTTGGATGCACTTATGATAGAAAAATCACCTATGGTTTGTGTTTTAGCTTGGTATCTAATATGATTTCATTGTCTACTAAGAAGAAAACTGATGTTGCTCTTTAAATGGCCAAAGCTAAGTATATAGATGCATGTTCATCCTATTGTGAAGTTGTGTGGCCTCAAAAGTTGTTTGTTGGCTTGTTTTCTTAGGTGCTAGAATCGAGCATTGTATATTGTGATCATGAAAGTTGTGTAAAGCTTTCTGAGAACCCAAAGTTTCATGAAAGGTAGAATAAAATTGACATCAAATATCATTACATTCAGAATATTGTCCAGAGAGGAGTTGTGAGGCTTGAGTATGTACCTATTGCTCAACTAGTTGTTGATGTTTTGACAAATCCATTGTCCTAGATGAATTTTTATTATTTCAGAGAACAACTTGGAGTTGTTAAGAATCCCTCTCTCGGAGAGAGGGAGCATTGATTATATAACATCTTGTGATTGCCAATATTCCTTGGGCTTAGGTGAGAGGCCAAGGTTTATGGTTGGAAATATTGTCCCAGTTACTCCCTTGGGTCATTAAGTTTGACTGAGAAACCAAATTACCAATATGCTTGGGGAATTTGTTTTTTAATTTTGAGGCTTGGAGCGATCCCTTGAGTCATTGTGTTTGACTAAGAGACCAATGGGTTTGGTTGGGGACACTAATTTTGAGTTTTCTCCCTTGGCTCATTATATTTGACAGTGAGACTATATAGTCGGGGAGTTTAATGTTGAGATAGGGATTCCTCCCTTGGGTCATGGACTGAGACACATTTTTTGTGGTTAGGGAGATGGAACTCATGTACTATATTGTGTCATTGTTCTTAATTGAGAGACCATTGCATATGGTTAGAGAGTTTTGCCTCATTGATTGATCTCATGGTAAGTTGGGAACTAACCTTTATGCCAATGGGTTTTGGGTTATGTGATGGGTTTGATGTTATGTATATTTCCTTATGATGGTACTTTTACATATTATCTCTCCCTTGGGTTGTTATTTAGAGATGAATGGTTGGTCAGGGATATTGATCTTGAGAGAGATAAAATGAAAAGTACCTCCCTAGCTAAGAGGGGGCATTGAAATTGGTAGCTACGATAAATATTTTCATTGGAAAATCAAAGGAGAAAATTTGTATTTTTCATGTTGACCAAGTTAGCCTCATTTGGTCAAGTCAGCCCCACTCATTGAATGGTTTTGACCCTGTTGACCATGTACATTTCAAAATTTCCAAGAAGCAGTGTACACAACAATGGATTGATTTTTTTTTAGTCATTTTCATCATTGTAATCACAAATTCTGCAAAAAAATTGTGAAATGATTCTAGTATGATTATTAAGCCATGTAACAACATCTAGGTAAGTCGTTGATTCTTAGCAAAGGGTTTCACTCTAGGGATATTTTTAACCTCCCTTCATTATTTGTGTTTCTAAACACAAATAATTAATAGGTTTTTTCTCTCAAGCATCCCCCAAAGCTAGGGTGGAATCTTTTGCTAAGGTATTAGGTGAGTCATAGTGTTATTGAGTCTATGTAATTTGATCATACTAGATCATGTGTCTTGTGTCATGTAACTTGGTTGAGTCTAAGGGGTTGTTTCTATTGTAAAATTGTCATTCTATGAGTTTTTATTGTAAAATCTCGATGTTAATTTTTTTTCGTGAATGGTTACTCATAGTTAGACACCATTGCCAAAAATAGTTTAGAGGGTGGAAAAATTATTTGCAATCCCCTCTTTAGTATTTTATTTAATTTTCTAGAATAAAATAAAATAAATTAGCCAGAAATTGTCAAAAAAAATGAGAGCAAAAATTAATTACTCTCCCAGTGGGAAAATTATCAAAAAATTATTGAGGCTATTTTTCAAAAGGAAAAATTCAAGTCAAAATTAAAAGCCTCATTTCCAAGGAAGAATATACCAGTCAAAAAATCCATTGGACCAGGAAGATTATTTCTCCAGCATATCGATTTTTTTGGACCAAATGGATAATTATTTTGCACAAGTTAGGACGATTCTATTTTTGAAGATTCTCCAAAGGACCAAATGCACCTAGAAGTTTGATTTTCTCAAGGGATCAAAATTTTTGGATATCTGTGAAACAATTATCAATGGATAAAATTATTTTGGCAAGGATCAAGCATGGGATCAAGTCAAACTAGTCGTTTTTCCATTTGGAGTGGTCTAGAATTATAATTTTTTCTATATAAGGAAACTATTTGCTCCTCATTTGAACAACAGATAATGTACTGAAAGAAACATCTTTAGCAAGTTGTGAGTCAAGCTGTTAGATGAAAATTATCTTTTGCACTAATAAAATAAAATACTTTGGGGGTTTATCTTGCGTTGGTGTTCCTTTTTAGCTTCTTGTGGTAATGTTATTATGAATCGTTCTCTAATGCTTTAATGAATATCATTTCTTCAATTATTATTTCATTTTCCAGTGGTTATATTATATATTTGCAAAAGTATCTTGCATTAGGTACTTGGTTTACAAAAGCGTTCTAGCTCACTCGATCTAGCAGGTATCTCTAGATCTTGAGGGTTTTAGTGTGTATCTAGCCCCTCATAATCTAATAACATTATTTCAAGTGTGTAGAGATATTTTGATATTCAAGTCTTGGGAGTGAGGGGAAATCTTCGGTTGGACCAACCAACTCACAATACAAGAGGTGTCAAATTTTTTCATGTTAAACATTGCAAGTCTTATCTAACGATTTGTGTGCAACAACTTGGCCATGGCATAAAATTTCAAAAAAAAATTATTTCTCCACCCAAATTTTCTTCTAATTCAATTGTGTAAATAAAGTTATGTCTTCTTATTAGAGCTTGTAATTTAAATTTGTGAACATTGTAAAAAATTTTGTAAAATTATTATACTAATCCTTGTGCTTTATTTTTCTAGTGTAAATAATTAGCGAGGTTTTTTTTTATTTTTTTTACAAATTTGAATTTTATTTATAAATAATGGAGGGTGGATAGCCTTCTGCGACTTCACGGGTGTTTTGTCACAAGATCAAAGGGATAATTCAAATTTGAGGAAGATCCAAGCCCTCACCTAGCCTAATGGTTAGGATTTTGGGCACTTATTCAGCTTCAAGGGAGTCATCCAACCTTTTGGAGGAAGTCGTTCACTTTATAAGGGTGGATCTAGCCTCTAGAGGCCCTTATCTACAAAACCTAATTCTCCAATATTCAATTTCTAACTCTTTTGTGGAGGCCGCTAGCCCTAAAGGTCTAATTTTCACTGCAAAATCAATGTTTGAGAAAAGATTTATCACATAAGGGTTTCGCAAGATAGTATTTAGAATCAAATTACATTTTTGTGGCTAAATGTAAATTTTATTGTCTAAAGGTAGTCGCAAGAATTTTTGAGATGATTAGGCTTGGTCACATGCCTAGTAGGATTCTACTAGCCTAGTCGCAAGCTTGAGAGGGCTAAAAATCCTTAGTTGTGGGCCTAAAAATGCATACAAACCCTAGCCGCATCCCTTGGAGGCTTAATAATTTCACTATAATTAATTTTTGGCACTAATATCTTGTGTTTGTGAGCCTAATACCAATTTTTGTGAGGGTTTTGAAGTTGGTTTCATTGAATGCTTTTCATTGTAAGGATCTAATCCATATAGGCTTCGAAATTATTATTTTGTGGCCTAATGATATGCTTTGCTAGCTTGAGATCCATTTGAAGATGGTTTTGTGGGCTTTATCTCTTAATCATTCATCATACGCCCATTAGTCTTGGTCGCAAGGCCTAAAGGAAATTTTCACTTAGTTGTAGCCCCTAAAGGGTCTCTAAGCCTCGACCGCTAGCATTTGAAAGCCTAATTCATTATCTAGGGCTAACGTCTTGTGATTGCATGTGTTTGGAGAAGCTACATTGCATATTTGAAGCTTATACATTACTCCTGAGTCACTCAAGTTGGCAGCTCAATCATTGGAGGAAGGAATTTAGGCCATGTGGGTCTGTATTGAGCTTATTATCATCCTTTTATTAACCGAAACAACACATTCAGATTTGAAGTAAAGCATAAAATAACATAATCAATCTAAAATATAACAATAATAAGCCTAAAACACCTAAATACATCACACATTAACTAGCAAAGGCTTAAATATTTGTTCTAGCTCTTATGCTCTTTTGTTTGTCACTATCTTGAGTTATTTAAGAGGTGTGGTTTAAAATTGCAATGGTATTTGCATGACCTAAAATATTCCTCTAGGAATCTAGAGTGATTTTTTGCATTGGCTCTTATATACTTTACATTTGAAGTTGATATTGGCATCTAATAGAGTGTCAAATATTGTCTAATAAGCTACAATAGTTTAATATTATGTTGAAAGTGACATATTTGAGATATTTGGCAATCATAATTGGTTTATCTCTTGGCTAGAAGATAGCTTGTCTCATAACTAACCATTTCTCCCATTGATTCCCATTTTTCATGATTTGATCTCATTTTTCATGTGTTTCTTGCATTTCATATTTGAAATATTTTGTTGCTTTTCATTTACTAATATCAGTGTTAGCAATCTCATCTTGTTGCCTATATTTGTGCTCTTACAATTTTGTAAATATTATAAGTGATAAGAGGATATTGCTATCATTGCATTGTGCTTGTAAAATCTTGAACTTTATCTTGTTCCTAATTGTTATATTATATGTAAGAGGATTTCTCATAACCACATCCTTTCTTCATTGAATCATTTTAAAGTGCTTCACAAGTTGTTATTGGCACTCTCGTAATCTTGTTCTTTAACTTTAATATTTGAATAATCTTGATCACAAGTGGTTTATGTATTCATCCTTGAAGCATACTTGTATCTCATTGAAGCAAGCTAATTCCATCGCCATTTTCATATTCATTCTAGATTAGAAGTGCATACATAAAATTTACCTCCAAGCATAAGCTTGATTGATAGAGATTTAGGGCCACCTTCACTCACAATTTTCGATGCTTGACCCCTGAAATGAGGTTAAAATAGGTGACCTTGCAGATCTCTTGCGAGCAATCCCTTGTAGGAATGGAGGAATATGGGTCGTTAGAACCCTAGGGGAGGTATTGTTAATGATGCCTTAGCCGTCTTCTCTCGAACTTCTTTCTACAACTATGTGTGAGACTTGCTTCAGAAAAATTGAGGTGAGGGATATCACTTAGATTATGCATCTGACAAAAATAAACCAAGATCCTGCATCTCACATTAGATTAGATCCTGCATTTCATCTAGGATATATTTTGCATCTTGCAACAATTTTTTTATCCGGTAACATGATGTATTGATCTCTATTGTGCAAGTGTTTTCTAATTTCAAGGCACTAGTCTATCATTGAAATAACTTAAATAATCCATTTGTTTGTGCTTATCAATATTACTTGTCATATAATTTAAACCAAGTTACTAGGATATTCATCAATATCTCCTAAACTTGTTGATTCTCAATAGGTTCGCTATCATATTTCCTTCAGGGACTACCCCCCTTAGCCTGCATTAGGAGATAACTTAAACGGAGTGGAAAAAAATCAGAGTGACATCCCTTGCCCTAAGTGTTTCCGCATTGGGTTTGAATTTAGGAAACAACATACCCTATGGTAAAAACCATCTTCCTAACTCAGACATAAATAGAATTTCGATTGACCTCATTTGGCATCCCATCCATCACATCACATCAATTTTAAACAAGGAGATTCATCCACATGTGAGAAGGATAAAAAGAAGAATATTTCTACGTTGACTAGCTCTATTATGTTTTGTTTGACCAACATCGACTTGGGATTATTTTATTATGTTTGAATGATACTTTGACTGGTTTTGGAGGCCTAACGTTTTTTTATAGTGGGTTGTTGACTATATTTGATCAAAAGTCTTCTCATGTTCCGGATCATTGAGTAAGGTTTGACTGCAGGTCAAATTCTATGATTTGACTTAAATCTGACCATTGTTCATTGATTGATATTTTACCAAATTTCAACCCCTTTTGTTCAGCTACCTTAGGACGAAATTTGGCCCCTCTGTTGCAAACTTTGACTTGGAACAACGTTGACTATTTTCTCTCTCCTTTGACTAGTTTTCCTATGGAAACATTGAGGTCAGAAATTGGATTTTTGTTTGGAATATTCTGATGTACATTTTGATGAATTTAACACTCTCTCATAAGGAAATATTGTTGGGTTTTCCCCTTGTGGGCTTTTCCCTAGTTGCTGACCTAATTTTTGGTGTATCTTGTCTTATTGTTTACTGTGATATCTATTTCTCTATTTACGACATTAATGGTTGAATTTTTTCATGTATAAATGCTTAGTGATTGGAATGCTCTAAAGAAGTCTAATTGTATCATTGGAAGTAGTTATCAATTTGAAAAATTGTACTAGCCTTCATTGCACTATAAAATAAAATAAAAATAAAGATGAATCTCCAACAAGACGACCGGTATGTTGATGTCATGCATGCATAGGCCTCTAGAGGGTTGGCTTTGAGGCCTTCTTGTGCCATGTCAAGTGTATAGGGCCTCTAAGAGGAATTGGACCCTCTGCCTCAGTGCAATTCATCCTATGGAACCCTAAATATGTTTGGGGCACAAGACTAGGCCTCATGGGTCTCCAAGTGGTGAAATTTGTCTCATCTCCAACGTTGAGAGCACCGAAGATGGTGCTCGCCATCCCATGTCTCAAGGTATGAGAAAAACCTCACCTAGACCTTGGATCAAATGCCTGGATCAAGTGCTAATCCGACTGGGGGCATGGTGGTCGAGGTGCATCATCCCATAGATAATATAGGGCAAAGTGCAGAAGTTGTGGGTGCTCTAAAATTCTTTGGAGTCCAATGGATCTAAACACATCACTTGTGGGTGTCAATATGTCCCTCTAGAGCCTAGACCCTAGTTAAGTTTCCTAGTCCTATAGATTTAACCACCTGCCAATCAGACACAATATCCAGTGCTACAAATTTCATCATCAGGCACATTAATCATCAGTGCATCTAAGTGAACCAAGCTTGAAAGAAATGGGCATAATGAGACTTCACATGTTGCTTCTTTTTCAATATTGGGGCCTTATTCATATAATGGTGTTACCTCCCAGGGTAGGAGTGGCTAATATATGCCCCTTAGGTGTTTCTAACCCCCTAAAGGGAAGTGAAATGTCCTCAATCTTCCCTTAAATCGATAGGTGCCATGTGAATAATGATGGAATGAAGGGGGGGGAACTCCATGGAAAAGTGCCATGGTCAAAGGGACCAACTATGATGTGATACCTCATATTGGGTGTATATATGTGAGGAGGGAGCAATTGTGGATGCATGAGTTACCTCAACCTTTGTTTTTCCACCCCTCTATATATTTCCTTTTAGCTTTTTCTTGAAATTTCCTTGTATTGTTGCTTATAGTTTGAATAATGAGAGCTTGATTTGCATGATGTATAACAATTATTACCCCCTTTAGGATGGGGATTTTCATCACCCATCAGGGGTTGGGACATGCAAGGTGTGATGTTCCTTATGGTATGGTTAGGATGGAATTTTAGAGTTGGGGGCAGATAGGTCATATGTACAAGTTGACGTCTTCAGTGGGAATAAGAGCCTTTGGGGGGGTTTTGAGGAGTTATTATGAGGTATGATGGAATTCGCTTGCTATATTTCATCATCAGCAGAATTTTCCTTTCGTTTCGTTGCATTTCGACAACTTTCAAAAAACATAGTTATTAATGGGCCTGACTCAATTAACTACACTTAAGGTGGAATTTCAGGAGGAATAATTGGAAGAACACCATAGTGTAATAGATTTTTGGAAGTAGAATGAGAAGATCTATAGGAAGAGATGGTTAGAAGTGAATTTTAGTGGCTTGAGGGGGCATGTTGGCCGATTTACAATTTTCCCACATTAAAAAGATATTTTAATTAAAATAAAAGGAGGGAAATGTGCTAATTGATCAAAATAATAATAAAGGAGGGGTCCATCGTATCTATAAAAATATGAGGAGGAGGCCATTAGAGGACATCTTGCATTGTTGATATTTTCCATTGGTGAGGTTTGAAGAACCTAGTTCCCAACTTCGTTAGCCCCGGGACGGAAACCCTCAAGTATTTTGTTGAGCGTTAGACGGAAACGCAACTCTCTTTGAGGAGAATTCATCCAGGAGTTTCATATAGCTTCAGGGATATTGGAGTGAGGATCATTCAGGTCCTCAATTGGTGCTTCATCGCCTTTTAGTTGATTCAGTGGCAACTGTTTTTGGAGGGAGAGTGCAGCTGTTGTGGATTTTTGAGGGATCGAGATCATCATAGCAACATAATATTTGGAGGTCCACTCAGTTATCATCTTTCCTATTTTGTCTAAGATATTTCCAATTTTACTTTGCATGATATATTATAATAAATGAAGTCGCGTCATTCCTTGTACTATATTTCCTAATGTTATTTGAGTTTCTGGGTTTACTTCTGCAAATTGTCAATGTATTTCTCGTGCTTGTATAATTTTTGATTTCTTATCTACAAGTGCATTTTGGTTTAATCTCGTCGATTTTTGGCAAAAATGTCATCATATAATTTTATAAAGAAAATTCTCACAAAAATACTACAAAATTCCCGAAAAAGATATTACAGTGCTATCAAACCTAGTTATCGTGCCAACGTAAGGATTTATCGCAGATCAATTTGTGGGTTATTTTTGAAGTCTAACCTTGAAGGTTTGAGATTGTTTGGAGTTATTGTTTAAAGTGTCGATGCTAAATTGCAACATTCTTATTGTGGCCAAAGTCTATCATACTTGGAGATCGATTTTATCCTGATCCTAGTTCGCCAAATTCTTCAGTTAAAGAAGCCAACAATTATTTATCCAAGCCAGTTATTTAAAAAGAAGGGCCAAATATTATTTAATTTTTTTATGAAGGGAGTAGCCAATTCTTGTGCGTGTTATTTAGGTCAGAGAAGCCAAGTACATGTGTGACCACCAAGACATATGGGTCTGTATTCATTTCTCTAGGGCAGAAATATAAGCATTCATCGTAACCTTTGACAGGAGCAACTCTTCTGAAGTAGTTGTGTTTTCGTATTGAAATGAGTCGAGCATTCATTTTTTGCAAGCATTAGAGATCAATATCCGAACGCCAAAGTCTGGAGATTGGTTGTTAGTCTTCTCTTCAGGGGATCGAGAGCTTCTTAACAATTATAGGTGGTCGGTTTCATATTTGCTAAATCAATTTTCTGAGGGGTTGAGAGATCAAATTGTTTCTTGTGTAAAGGTTGTGTTCCTTTCTACTTACTCCGTTGTACAACTTACTTCACAAGTGACTGCGTGCTTGACTATTGGGTTGAACACATATGGTTGTTGGAGCTCGTTATATGGCATTGACAATCCATCTTATGGACGTAAAAGTTGATGCCATTGTTCCATGTACGTGACTACTATATGCACCACTTTTTGCGCTGGTTGTTAGTCATTCTGGGCCTGTTTGTGTGTTGTATTACTCTGACTGGTGGAAGCTATGACTTATAGCATCAACGTTGAAGGACCATGAACTGAAGTTGTAAAAATTTTGTCCTTGCTGGAGTAGATACCTAAGCCACCACTTAGCAGTTGTGCATGTGGCTCCAAGGAGAGACCATCTATGTAGAGATTTCCCGTACCTCCAAAAGAAACAAACTCCAATTTTCTCTGTTGTACATGTCATGGTTTGAGCACACATACCCCCTCCCATTTGTTGTGTGTGTAGTGTAGAACTGAGGATCCATCCACAGTCACATGAAGGATCCAAAATCCAAGGAAAATTTGGTCTGCGTAGGAATAAAAGAAACTGTGTCAGTACGTGACGAGACATATTCAATTTTGCTCTAGCATTGTAATTTTCAAGTAGTTGTGATAGAAGTTGAACACATATCATCTCCAAGTTCCTTCTTCTACTGTGTTGTTTTATTTGTTGAAAAACAAATACATATATGTTGAATGATAGTTCTATGTATATGAAAATGTTGGAATATGTTAAAAAAAGAGGGGGTACGAAAAGGGTGGTTTCATAACCCAACTCCACTGCTACGTGTCAATCTCGCATGATTACGTACTCTCCCCTTCCCCCATAAAACCATTTACTGCGGATAGACCCTCGAAATTCTGCTTACCCAACGGATGAAACCAGTTGCCTCACTCGTCAC
The DNA here is from genome assembly GCA_034641835.2 of Pinus albicaulis. Lineage (NCBI taxonomy): Eukaryota > Viridiplantae > Streptophyta > Pinopsida > Pinales > Pinaceae > Pinus > Pinus albicaulis. The sequence continues at coordinate 709,299,774 of CM076582.1, forward strand.
TCGTGTCATTCCACATGGGTTGTGTCACTGTCCAATCAAATCAATTTCCGCGCTCATGTAACCGTTAGCCAATAAATCCAATGCTAACCGTTATAGCTAACGTACCAGTGCCTCTTTCAACAGGAGTTAAACCAAAATGGTTATAAATTCATCACTAAAAAACCTGTTTAAACCTTAATTTTTCTATTCGCTCTACTCTGTATAGGATAGTTACAAAATCACAATGATCGCCAGAACTCCATAAAACAATCTGACCACTATTTAAGGCGTCTTTTGTAGTTGTCGATATTCTTTCTAATTTGTAGAGCCTTCTCTGAGTCTCAGCCTTTGTTTTTTCATCACAAATTCTTCCTTCGTCATTCAAACATAGCCAGTCATGCCTCCAAAGAACAAAGGAACAGAAGAACCAATAAGTCTGTTACTTCATCCTCAAATTGACTTCCATCATATACCATTAGCAGACAGAGACCATAAGATTCATGAAACCCTCTGTGACCTTGAATTATTTGAAATGTATTGCTCATTAGAGGATAAATTTATTGATAAATCTAATGATATAGGGTTGTGGGATTCAAACTTGCCACATTATATCTTTCCTCACACCCATAGTGCCCCAGATTTTATCAGAAAATGCCAAGCCTGGTATGTGCCCAACCAAAGAGCTATTATTGCTCCTACAGGAAAGATTTTAGTAACCATAACTGCCCAAACGTAGAACAAATGATGCAAGCCCCCATCACAGAGAATGCCACTCCATTTTCTCAAGAAGAACTGATTGAAATATATCAAAAAATGGATTTTGCAAAAAGGGCTCAAACTCTTGAGTTGTTTATGACTGAAAATGCTCCATTACCCAAGAATAATCCTCCGTTTCCATCATCCATTTTTCCTTAAAGATCCAAACAAATCATCACAATTATCTCTTACCTTCTTGGTTATTATTTAGACCAATGGGTATATGAATACATCATAGGATTCATGTCCATTTTCTCCATAGATTCCAAACCCTCCATCATATTCAATTTCAGTCAATTCATTGTAGATTCCATTCATGATCAGTTTGTTAAATTCCTAACTGAAGAGGTATTTAAATATACCTTTATGTTAGTTTATTTGTTTTTATATTCTCAGGGAGACAAATTCAAGTTTTCAGTACAGAAATTGGATGAGGAAGGAAATCATAAATCACTTATTTTCTGGACTTCATTAGTGATGAAAGACCAAAAGAAATATTCATATAAGCAATTTGTAGAATTGTTTCTACATCCAACACTCAGTTTACTAAGTAACACTAAAGATCCCAGGATCAATGAAGAAATCAAAAAAGTGTTGCAAATATTAGATCAAGCCAGAACAGGAGATTGGTATCTCTATCATAATTACACAAAACTCAGAATCTATGGCTATCAGCTCCCCCCTTAAAAATTGTCAAAATTCCTCCCAATGAATATTTTTGCATTAGAATACATTAGACAAATGCTTAACGATGATGAAGTACATTTTGTGTCTGCTAAAAAGAAGTCCCAATTCAAAATCAAAACACAGATAAGAACTTTTATCTGTAATAGTAGGACAGCAGGGGAAGAAGCATACAAATTTCTAAAAGAGATGCAATTCAACCCCAGTTTCACATGGTCATATGATCGAGTTGGTGTTATTTCTAAAATAAGGGTAGAGAACAAATCTACACCTTATTGTCATACACACAGACCAAAAATTGAGAGATATATGAATCATCTTGAATGGACTGAGGGTAATTTACAGTAAGATGAGGAACAAACAGTGTCTACATCAGCATTACACACTCATGTTGCATAGGAGAGAGAAGGGAAAAGGATCAGAGAAGATCAATAATATCCAATGACTAACTCATCCAGCAAAGAATTCAAAATCCATTATAGAAAGAAGACAAAGCTCAATCCAAAATTCAATCCTAGCAAGGATTCAGAGCAATAAGTGGTTATTATTACCAAAGAGACACCTCCTTCCACACAAGCAGGTGGTCAAAATACTTCTACTCCTACTACTTCAACAATTTCTCAAGATCAACATCATGTCATTCAACCTAGTACAATTTTTATAGGGGAAAAGGAGAAGACTATCTTTGATACCTTCAGGGAGATCAAGTTGAAGAATGAAATGTTGAAGACAGTAACATACAATCAGTTTTGGAAGCAAAATCCCAGCTCTCAGAGAAGGTTGCTCTCATCTTTTAATTCAATTAAGGGAAAAATGCAGTTTGCTTTTCTTCAAGCACAAATTCCATAGCCAAAATCACCAATAGATTACAAAAAGACTGCATTTGAATTTGATATTAAGGAGATACATCCAATAGATCAAATGGAGTTACATAAAAAAATTTGGTGAGATGATTTCATCCACTCTCACTAACACTGCTATGAGTTTGTCAAAATTGCAGGTTTCTTTGGATAATGTCCAATCACAGCTGAAAATAGAGAAAGTTTCTTCATTTGCTAAAGACACGAGAATCAAAACTCTGGAAGACCTGGTGATCAAATTCCGATATGATCCTTCCAATATCAATGCAGCAGAAGAGATCATCAAAAAGAAAAATGCTGACATAGCAGCATTAAGGAAGTAATTGAAGAATTCAACTACAAAAGATCCTCTGGTAAAGGACATTGAAGAGATTGAATCCCAGAAAGTAGAAATGACGAAGCTAATTATGGAACAAAATGCTCAAATAAAATAGATGGAACCAGAAATGGAGACAATGATAAAGGAAAAGGAAAAAACAGCAAAAACATCTAAAGTTCCTTTAGAAGCAGTGCCTCTTGCAATTATTCCTACGACCAAACCTTTTATAGAAAGTACTGCAGATGGAGCTAAGCAACTCACTAAAGAAGTACTGAATATGTCAATTCAAGAAGAAGAGATAAAGAAACTGCACGATCAAGTACAATTGTTATAATATCATAAGTCCAAAGACGAAAGATCGCATGTAGATGAAACACAAAGATCTAAAAATCTAATTGAGAGGTTGCAAAAAGAACAAAAGGAATCAGCCATTGGAAACACTTTGGGCCAAGTAAAAGAAATAATCTGGGAAGATATCATGGAATCTATTAATGAAATTTTGTCAAGTATACAAATTATATTTGAACAAAAGGAAATAATACACAAAGAAAATGAATCCATTGCAACAATTAAAGCACGTCTTAGAGACAAGCCTGCTACAAAAAACAACATTATCAAATCTCTGAATTCAAAGAACAGGTATGAGCTGGATGATTTGGGCATAGATGATAGAACAAAAAAAATCGTGAAGGTAAAGAAGGTTCTCACAAAGAAGAATTTAATTCTTTAGCTTGAGGAGAAGTGTCACAGTCTGGAAATCACAGTGCAGAGATTTTTCAGCAAAATAGAGCCTCTGACACAGAAGGGATTTCCTTCTTTGTTCGTAATTAATGACAAATTGATGACCAAAGAAGATTATTGGAGAAGACTTAAAGAAATTTCCAGAGATACTACCAAATTTTCAAACATCAAAGACACAATGATAGGAAGGGCGTTGTTGGGAACACTAAGCAATGATACATTATGAGATAAAACATGTTTTCGTGGTGATGCCCATTTTTTCCTAGTACACTAAAATGGATAAATTTTACCGTAAGGTAATAAAATTGACCATCCCAGATGAAATTCGCTGGTAAAAATTGTGTGGGTTTCAGGAGTAAATGGTAAAAGAGAAAAGTCAACCTCTATCAGATCAACAATCAACTGACAGCCAACGCAATCCACAATTCTCTCCCTTCAACAACCATTTCTTGTTAGAGAAACGCCAACACATCAAATTGAATTTATTTCCATGTTACAGTTAGACTCTAATTTGGAAAATAATGCGCTATTGGTTAAGTTATCATATTTGTAATCTGTTGTAAACTATTTTTTCTATAAATACTTCACTGTACGAAGTATTCTGGGTTGGATAATTTGAGTTTTAAGAACTCTGTGCATTAAAGTGGAGATTTTGTACACCTTTTAATGAAATCAAGGAAGTTGCAATAGATATTATGAGATTCATGTGGTATTTATTTTGAGCATTGTCTTTTCCTCCCAGTTATTTCACTTTCATTTAAGCTGAAAATCTTACTAGTTTATAAATATAAATCAATAATATGCTTTGTTTATTAATATTTTCATAAATGTGCATTTCTTTTGAAGAATGAATTCATTTTATATGCTCATTCAGACTCCTACTTTTTCTATCATCACATACACAACGATAACCCAATTGTGCTCAATAAGTCTACCTACCTTTCCTTATTTTATTCTTTGCAATTCAGTCTTTGAAATCAGATTTAGTTTCACTGATCATTATTTTTATCACACAAAAAAATTATTAAACAAATTTCAAACATATTAACTTATATCTAGCCTAAAATATGGTACTCAGCCTTAAAATAAATATTTTAAAAAGTGACATAGAGAGAGCCCTCTCTGGTTAGGTAGGGCTAGCTACCTAGCTAAAAGTTGATTTGTGGTTACCTTTCTTCAATCCTATTTCCAGCTTAGGAAGTTGTGAAGAGTGATAACATTTATGGTGTCATTGTCAGTGAACAATTGCTAAATATTCCATGGGAAAATTTTTCTGAACAGACTGAAGTCAAAACCTGAGCCAAAATATATAATTTTGATCTTATGCTGGCTCCAAAAATATATACTAGCTTAAACCCTGACCCTAATCCATCACCACTTGTATATAATCCCGAAAGTATTTTGAGAAAAAAGAAAACTAAGTCTCGACAACAGGGAAGAGTTTTTGCTCCACTGATTAAATGAAATTCCCTGCCTACGAGGTTTGTTTCAAAAGATTTTCCTTTCTCTCGAGAATCTAAAAAATATTTAATTAGAACCAAGTCTGAAAATTGAATCTCAGAAGCTAATTTTTACCCTTTTTATTTTGATTCTTTTACACCATTTTCTGAAACCTTTGAGTTTGAAACTGATACTGAAGTTTGGTCCAATTTCCATAAACTTAAAGGCTTAGTATATGAATTTCAAGAAACCTCTGAAAATTCCTATTTTCAATATCAACAATAGAATTTTGGTACATCTTTTACCTCATATTCTCATAAATTTACTTCTTTTGTTCCTCCTTTCATTCCATCTTTACCTTTACAAACTTCTATTCAATCCACATCACAATCCACACATCAATCGCCTCCTCCATTAACCATGGCCAGATTTTCTCCACTGATTCTACCAGGTCAACTTACTGCTCTACCTCAAAAATATGGTCAGAGGATACCTCTCTTTGATGGAACATCAGAAATTACAGCCTATCAGCATGTGGCTAAAGTAATTGATTTTCGCTCTCTTGGAGCTAGTACAATTGGTACCTCATAATAGCTAATCGATTTATTCATGGAAAAATGGGAAGAGAAGAAAAATCCCTTGCAAATTCTAGCTGAATATAATGCATTGAAAAGGAATACAAATGAATCTATTAAAGAATTCATAGTTATATTTAACAAGATATATGATTCAATTCCTGATAATATCAAGCCTCCCTCGGGCTTTTCTTTACTCCATTATATCGATGTTTTTTACCCTGACATGGCCTATCACTAAGGGAGAGAAACCCATCAACTTTGGAAGAAATGAAAAGAAATGCAGTGTGTAGAGGCCAATCTGATTATTAAAAAGTCCAGGGTCAAAATAGAGAAAAGAGTCACAATAAAATAAGAAACATCCACTTCATCATAAGGAAAAATTGATACTTTGATCAAATCTATGGAGAAAATGATGGATAAGATGTCCAATGTTGATCGACAAGCTAAACCTTCTATAAGAAATCCCAATTTTAGGGGTCAAAATTAGCAACCCTAATACAGGATCAAACAAAGGGAACAGAGGGGCCAAGATCCACAAAGTCAACAGCAAGTTCGGACACCATTCCAGAAGAATTATACTAAAGGTCCTGATGAATATGATGAATAAGAAATTTCTGGGGAAAACCATTTGTTTGAGGAAAATCAGCAACCTTTCTTCCTCACTGAAGAAGATCAATATTCTGAAAAACTTTGTGCATCAGAAGACCAAAAATATGACATGCCAAGTGAAGACTTAATGTTCACTAAATATTATAAGAGATGATATCAAAATTCCCTCACCCAAGTTCAAAGGCAGTATGGTTTGAGGAGTATAAAGGTTCCTCTAATTTCCAATCAAAAGAAGCATAACTCTCAAACCAATACTCAACAAAAATAAGTTGTTGCTCCAAACAGAAGCAAAGAAAAGGCACCTGCTGCTTCTACCTCTCCCAAAGCTAATGAAGCATCCACTAGCAATCAAAGAAAATATCAAGAAGTTCAAGAAGGAGGACAGAAGAAATATTCTTCATCCAAAGAACCGCGTGAAAAGAAAGGCATGTCACTGAAAGAGGTAGATAAGCATCCTACTCATCTTCCCCTTGAAAATGAAATTGCTAAATTGAAGGGCTTTATTCCTCTAACTAAGATAATAAAAAATGATCAGTACAAATTTCAAGTTACTAATTTGCTTAGAGTTGATCAATCATTTTATATGGTTAACTTAAGTGATGATCATCCTGAGCTTCTTTTTGGTCCTGCTGTTGATGGAAAATCAGAAGATAGTGAAGTTCCTCCCTTTTACTTAAGCCTCAAGATCCATGATTTTATTCTTCATAATGCAATTCTTGACTGTGGAGCATCACACAACCTCATGCCTAAAGCCATTATGGACAAATTAGGACTAGATATCACAAGACCTTATCATGATCTCTATTCATTTGATTCAGGGAGAGTGAAATGTCTTGGTCTTATCAAATATTTAGTGATTTCATTAGAATAAATTCCAGCCAGGAATGTCCTCATGGACGTTGTTGTGGCTGACATCCCACCTAGGTATGGAATGATATTTTCTAGATCATCGGGAGCAAAGCTTAGAGGAACATTTCAGCTTGACTAACAATCATCTCATTCATTATTTACATACATATTTATATTATTTTATTTTAATCAATGAAGAATGCTCAACATATTTAGCACTTTTGATTGAAGAAAAATCAGAAAATCCAAAAAATCCAAATTATGTTTTAGAATTGGCAGAGATATAATTTTGTAAAACAGTGCCAAACAGTTTAGAATTGAAGACATCTCCTCAAGAAGAAAATAAAAAAAGCAGAAAAAACAATAACTTTGGATACAGAAGAGGTATCTCAAACAAAAAACGAAAATCAACCATCTGATTTACACCTTCTAGATGAAGAAAATAGTCTCTGGACTATGGATTTTGATGGAGCCATGGGCAAAGAAAGTGTTGGCATTGGAATATGGATTCACGACCCAATAAATCAATCATTGGACATCCCTCCAAATGTTAGAATGTATTCCTACAAGCTAGCATTTGATGCACAAATAATGAAGCCGAATATGAAGCCTTGATTGTTGGCCTAAAAATTAAAAAAAATCTTGGTGAATTTTTTTTTTTGTATATGGCAACTCCGAGTTAGTTATCAAGCAAGTAAAAGGAGAGTATCAGGCCAAAAATCTCAGAATGAGAGTTTACCGAAATGAAGTCCTAGATATTCTCAAAACATTTCCTGAATATACTCTATCATTAATTCCTAGAAACAACAATGTTATTGTTGATTCTCTTTCCACTTCTGCTAGTATGTTCAAAATCCCACTGTATCCAAACAAAAATATGAAATAAATGTCAAACATCACCCTGATGTCCCTGATAATGTTCAATATTGGCAAGTGTTTCAAAATGATGAGCAAGTCAATAAATTCCTGCAGACAGAAGAAGAATTCATTAATGCCCAAATAGATGACCAAAAAATTCATTCTACGGATATTCAAGTACTACAACTTAAGGAAAATTCTATTCCAAGAGGTTTGGTATCTTTGGAAGAAATTTTTGACTAGGATGATGTTGAAGAAAGCCTACTATGTCACCAACAGAAGTGGGAGTAGAAGATCTAAATCTTGGAACTTCATAAAAGCCAAAGATGGTGCAGATTTCAAAATCCTTGAGTCCAGAAATGAAAGTTAAATATGTAGTACTTATGTCTCAATTTTCAGATGTATTTTCTTGGGAATATTCAGATTTTAATGTCTATGATAAAATAATTATTCAGCACACTATTCCTTTAAAGACATATCAAAAACTGTTTTGCCAAAAGCTTAGAAGGATGAATCCAAAATTGCTAACTTCTATTCAGAAGGAAGTAAACAGATTATTCACTAATGGAATAATTGTTCCTATCTGTTTCTCAAACTAGATGCCTAATCTAGTGCATGTGAGAAAGAAGACAGGAGAAATTCAGTTGTGCATAAATTTTCGAAATCTGAACAAAGTATCATTAAAAGATAATTATCCACTACCAAAAATGGGCCACATTCTACAAAGGGTAGTTGGATCATCTATACTTTCTTTGTTAGATGGATATTCGGGATACATTCAGATTCTTGTTCACCCAAATGATCAAGAAAAGATAGCTTTCACCACACCTTGGGGTACTTTCATGTATGCCAAAATGGCTTTTAGTTTGAAGAATGCAGGGGAAACTTTTCAAAGAGCAATGAATATTGATTTTGCCAATGAAAAAGATCTGTTTTTGGTCATTTACCCTGATGATATCACTGTTTTCTCAAAGACATATGAGCACCATTTGCAACATTTAAAGACAGTTTTCCAAAGATGTAGAAAGTTTGGTATTTCATTAAATCCAAAGAAGAACCTTTTTGCTATGAAAGAAGGTAAATTTTTGGGACATATTATATCTAAATATGGCATGAGTAGATCATTCAAGGATTGAAGAAATTCAGAACTTATATTATCCTAGGAGAAAAAAGGAGATTCAATCTTTCAATGGTAAAATTAATTTTCTAAGAAGATTTGTTCTCAATCTTGCTGAACATTTGAGGCAGATTACTAATATGTTGAAGAAAGATACTGAAGTAAAATGGTCTGACGAAGCGAAGAAGTCATTTAATAAAGTAAAGTTAGCTTTATCTCATGCTCCCATTCTCATTAGCCTAGACTATCCACTTGATTTTATAATTTTTTCATTTTCTTCAGAGCATACACTTGTTGTTGGTTTAATGCAAAAGAAAAATCAAAATACAGAACAACCCATTGATTTCCTTAGCAGAAAAATAAGAGATGATGTCTTAAAGTAAAATATCTTTGAAAAACAAGCTTTAGCATTAGTCAAAGCATTGAAGGATTTTAGAGTGTACATTTTACATTCTCATGTCATTGCTTATGTGCCAAATGTTGTTGTTAAAAAAGTTCTCACATAGAATGATCCAGAAGGTCGTAGAGGTAAATGGATTGCTACCTTGCTAGAGTATGATTTGGAGATTAAGCCCACAAAATTAATAAAAGGACAAGTCCGAGCAAAGCATATGGCAGATTATAATCATCATGCCTTAGGCATAAACTTCATTGTTGCACTATCTGATGAAAAAAATGCTGAAACATTACCCGAGATAGCTAAAATATTTTCTTTATCTCCCTGGTATGCTGATATTATATATATTCTGCAACATTTGAATCCTCCTCCTGGCATGCCAAGTAGTAAAGAAAGATAATTGAAGTTAAAAGAATTGAAATACTGCATTCTGAATGGTGTCCTGTACTGGAAATATCCTGGTGGAATATTGCTGAATTTTTTAGTTGAATATGAAGTTGAGAAATTCATGAGATATTTCCATAAGGGTGACTGTGGAGGTCATCTTTATTGTAAAACCACAACAAATAATTTTTTAGATTAGGTTTTTATTGGCCCACCTTATTTTTTGATGTCTACAAAACAATCAATAGTTGTCATGAGTGTCAAATATTTCAAGGAAAAAGGAAAATTTTACCTTTGCCTCTTAAACCAATTGAAGTCCAAGCACCATTCCAACAATGGGGACTTGAATTTATTGGTTAAATTCATCCTCCATCTTCAGCTCAAGACAAATGTATTCTCATTGCTACATATTATTTTACCAAATGCATTGAGGCTATTCCCACTAGGCAAGCAACTGATTTTGTTATCATTCAGTTTCTTGAAAATAATATTTTGTCTCGATTTGGCTATCCATACAATATTATCATTGATAATGCAACTGCTTTCAAATATGAGAAGGTGATTTATTTTTGCGATAAATATCACATTAGACTTGGTCATTCTACTGCATATTATCCTCAATGAAATGGACTTGCAGAATCATCTAATAAATCAAATATTATCAAGAATATGTTACAGGAAAACAAAAGGAATTGGCACAAGAAGCTTACAAATGCTCTATGGGATGATAGATTGAGCAGAAAAATATCAATTAACATGTCTCTATTTCAACTTGCTTATGGAGTTGACATTGTTTTCCCTTCTTCCTTGGTTGTTCTAGTAATGAAGATTTTGCAGGAGATTGAAAGTGAACCTAATGAAATTCAGAGAAGGATCAATCAGATAATACATTTTAACCAAATAAAGAGATGAAGTTTTCAGTAATACTTCAAAACTGCATGACAAAATTAAAAATATTTTTGACAGAAAAACAAAGGCTGATGACTTCAATATTAGAGATATTGTTCTAAGATGGGATGCTAGAAATGAAGGTAAGGGAAAGCATGGGAAATTTAAAATCTATGGAAAGGAACTTACATATTCGTAGCATTCAGAGGAAACAAGGCATTTTTGCTAGAAGATTTTGAAGGGCAGGAAGTGTTGGGAGGACCTATCAATTGTAGGTTTCTAAAGAATTACATTTCTTGAAATATTGAGGAAGAAATTCATTTTCATTGTATATACCAGTTTACATTTGATATCCAAAAAAACACAAGAATTCCTGCTAAATTTTGAAGCCCAAGTAGAAGGCCATAAGAATCCTACAACAATTATTGTTTACTTTAAAGTTCATAGTTTTTAGTCAGTTATTGAGTCACAGTCAAGTCAATCTTTTCTAATTCGGTATTTTCAGTCTTTTTAAAGTCTTTCATAGTCCAGTTGACTCCATAGACCAATGGTAATACTACTTGATCTACGGTGTTCTTGACACCTCCTGAAGGAGCTACCATCCCCAACTAGAGCCAATGTTTGAGTCAATTTATAAGTGATAAAAAAATAACTATTTTGAGAGTTTTTCATCAGCTTATTAGTCAAAATTTTTGATTTTTTTAAGTTAGTTTTCAACAAAAATTTTGATCAAATAAGAAGTCTTATCTTAAGATGTTTCTCCTTCACATCATTTCATTACCATGTAGAGGTCTAGAGTCAAGTTTTTCATCTCATATAGGTCAATTCTAGGTTTCTAACTGCCTATGGAAAATCTTTACATTTCCATTATCAAATAAAGAAGATTGTCTTCCATCCTATTCACAAAGTCTAGTTTAAGGAGCAAGATTGTTTTTACAATCCAAATAAAACTTTGCATGTCACACAAAGCTCATAATTTGTTGATCTATTCATGAAGAAAGGAAGAGCATTACTGAGAAAATATTTCAAATCACATGCTTTATGAATGTTTATTCTTCAAAAAATTTAAATATTATTTGCATGACTATAGGACTCATCCTAAGCGTCATCCTTCATTACTCATATGACACGTTACATACCCCTGCCCATCACTTATCCAAGTCATAACACATTTATTATCCATCCTAACCCACCATTCATTAATCGCCGCTATATGTTAATTATCGCTCATCTCAACGTTCATCCACCATAGTATGGTATAATCCAATGGCTCGCACAAGACTTAGGCCCCCCCTCATCATCCGAAACTTAACATCAGAGGGGGGGGGGGGGGGGGGTGTTCCGAAAAGGGTGGTTTCATAACCCAACCCCTGCTATGTGGAAATCCCGCATGATTTCGCACCCCCCCCCCCCATAAAACCATTTACCGCCAATATACCCCTCTGAAATTATGCTTACCTGCCAGATGAAACCACTTTCCCCGCCCACTCTTCGTGTCAAGCCACATGGGTTGTGCCACTATCCAATCAAATAAATTCCTGCGCTCATGTAACCATTAGCCAATAAACTCAATGCTAACCGTTAAATCTAACGTACTCGTGCCTCTTTCAACGAGAATTAAACCAAAATGTTTATAAATTCATCACTAAAAAACTTGTTTAAACCTTAATTTTTCTATTCGTTTTGCTCTATACAGGATAATTACAAAATCATAGTGATCGCCAGAACTCTAGAAAGAAATTTGACCACTATTTAAAACATCCTTTGTAGTTGTCGATATTATTTCTAATTTGCAGAGCCTTCGTTGTTCTCAACCTCCATTTTTTCATCACAAATTATTCCTCTACATTATTCAAACGAGCCGGTCATCTTAAGAGAACAAGGACTAGAAAGAATAGAAAGATCCAATAATTTTGCTACTCTATCCTCAAATTGACTTCCATCATATACCATTAGCAGACATAGACCATAAGATTCATGAAACCCTCTATGATATTGAATTCTTTGAAATGTATTACTGGTTAGAAGATAAGCTTCTTGATAAATATGATGATATAGGGATTTGGAATTCAAACTTGCCACATTATATCTTTCTTCACACCCACAGTACCCCAAAATTTTCCAGAAAATTCCAAGCCTGGTATGTACCCAACCAAAGAGCTATTATCGCTCCTACAGGAGATATTTTTTTGACCATAATTTCCCAAACCATAGAAAAAATTATCCAAGTCCCTATCACAGAGAATTCCACTCCATTTTCTCATGAAGCATTGATTGAAATATATCAGAAATTGGATTTTTTAAAAAGGGCTCAAACCCTTGAGCTGTTTATGACTGAAAATTCTCTATTACCCAAGAAGAATCCTCCATTTCCATCATCCATTTTCCCTGAAAGAGCCAAACAAACCATCACAATTATCTCTTACCTTCTTGGTTATTACTCAGATCAATGGGTAGATGAAGCCATCATAGGATTCATGTCCATTTTCTCCACAGATTCCAAACCCTCCATCATATTCAATTTTAGTCAATTCATTATAGATTCCATTCATGAGCATTTTTTTAAATTCCCAACTGAAGAGGTATTCAAATATACCTCTGTGTTAGTTTATATTTTTTTATATTATTAGGGAGACAAATTCAAGTTTTCATTACAAAAATTGGATGAGGAAGGAAATCAACAATCAGTTATTTTCTGGACTTCATTAGTGAGGAAGGACCAAAAGGAATATTCATATAAGCAGTTTGTAGATTATTTCTACATCCAACACTTAGTTTACTAAAAAACAGTATAGAGCCCAGGATCAGTGAAGTAATCAGAAAAGTGTTGAAACTATCAAATAAAGCCAGAACAAGAGATTAGTATCTCTATCAGAATTACACAGAACTCAAATTCTATGGTTGTGAGCTTCCCCCTTACAAATTGCCAAAATTCCTCCCAATGAGGATTTTTGCATTAGAATACATCAGAAAAATGCTTAATGCCGATGAAGATAATTTTTTATTTGCTAAAAATAAGTCACAATTTAAAATAAAAACACAGATAAGACCTTTTATTTATAATAACAGTTCAACGGGGAAGAAGAAAACAAATGGCTGAAAGAGATGCAATCAACCTTGGTTTCACATAGTCATATGATCCAGTCGGTGTTATTTATAACTAAGGATAGAGAACAAATCTACACCTTATTTTCATACAAACAGTCCCAAAATTGAGAAATATATGAATCAACTTGAATGGACTGAGGGCACTTTATATGAAGTTGAAGAACAAACAATATTTGCATTAGCATTACAGACTCCTGTTGCACAGGAGAGAGTAAGAAAAAGGATTAGAGAAGACTAGTCATCTCCAATGACTAACTCATCCAACAAAGAATTCAAAATCCATTACAGAAAGAAGAAAAAGCTCAATCCAAAAGTCAATCCTAGCAAGGATTCAGAGCAAGAAGTGGTTATTATTACCAAAGAGACACCTCCTTCCACACAAGCAGGTGGTCAAAATACTTCTACTCCTACTACTTCAGCAGTTTCTCAAGATCAACTTCAAATCATTAAACCTAGTACAATTGTTATAGGGGAAAAGGAGAAGAATATATTTGATACCTTCAGGGAGATAACGTTGAATAATGAAATGTTGAAGACCAACACATAAAATCAGTTTTAGAAGCACACTCCCAGCTCTCAGAGAAGGTTTCTCTCAAATTTTGATTGAGATAAGGGGAAAATGCAGTTTTCTTTTCTTCAAGCACAAATTCCACAGCCAAAGTCAACAACAGATTACAAAAGGACTACATTTGAATTTGATACTAAGGACATACATCCAATATATAAAATTGAGTTCCATAAACAAACTGGTCAGATTATTTCATCCACTCTCACTAACACTGCTATGAGTTTGTCAAAATTGCAAGTTTCATTGGCTAATGTCCAATCACAACTGAAAATAGAGAAAGTTTCTTCATTTTATAAAGACACAAGAATAAAAAATTTGGAAGACCTAGTGATAAAAGTTGGATATGATCCTTCCAATATCAATGCATCAGAAGAGATCATTAAAAGGAAAAACTCTGACATAGAAGCATTAAGGAAGAAATTGAATATTCCAACCACAAAAGATCTTATGGCAAAAGACATTGAAGAAACTAAATCCCAGAAAGCAGAAATGTTGAACTTGTTTATGGAAAAGAATGCTCAAATAAAATATATGGAATCAAAAATGGATAAAATGATAAAGGAAAAGGAAAAAATAACGAACACATCTAAATTTCCTTTAGAAGTAGTTCCTATTGCAATTATTCCTACAACCAAACCTTCTACAACAAGTACTACATATGGAGATGAGCGGCTCACTAAATCAGTGCAGAATATGTCAATTCAGGAAGAAGAGATAAAGAAACTACAAGATCAATTACAATTGTTACAATATCAGAAGTCCAAAGTTGAAAGTTCACATGCAACTGAAGCACAGAGAGATAAAAATCTATTTGAGAGGTTGAAAAAAGAACAAAAGGAATCAACCATTGGAAACACTTTGGGCCAAGTAAAAGAAATAATGTGGGAAGAAACCATTGAATATATTAATGAAATTTGGCCAAAAATACATATTATATTTGAACAAAAGGAGTTTATACAAAAATAAATGAGGCTATTGCAACAATTAAAGCACAACTTGGAGACAAGCCTGCTACAACAAAAAATATTATCAAATTTCTGAATTCAAAGAACATGTATGAGCTAGATGATAGAACATAAAAACTCCTAGAGGTAAAGAAGGTTCTCACAAAAAATAATTTAATTCTTCAGCTTGAGAAGAAATGTCACAGTCTAGAAATCATAGTGCAAATATTTTTCAGCGGAATAGAGCCTCTAACACAGAAGAGATTATCTTCACTGTTTGTAATTAATGATAAATTAATGACCAAATAATATTATTGGGGAAGACTTAAAGAAATTTCTAGAGATACAACCAAATTTTCAAGCATCAAAGGAATAATGACATAAAGGGTGTTGTTGGTAACACTGAGAAATGATATTTTTATTCAGTATGAGATAAAACATGTTTTCGTGGTGAGGCCCGCTTTTGCCAAGTACACTGAAATGAATGAAGTTTACCATAAGGTAATAAAATTGACTATACTGAATGAAATTCTTTGGGAAAAATTGTGTGAATTTTAGGAGTAAATGGTAAAATAGAAAATTCAACTTCTTCCAGGTCATCAATCAGCTGAAAACCAGCCCAGTCCACAATTCTCTCCTTTCAACAACCATTTTCTGTTAGAGCAACACCATCACATCAAATTAACATTATCTCCATGTTACAGTCAGAGTCCACTTTGGCAAATAAAGTGTTATCAGTTAAGATATCATTTATGTAATCTGTTGTAAAATAATTTTTCTATAAATACTTCACTGTATGAAGTATTCTAGGTTGGATAATTTAAGTTTTAAGAACTCTATGTATTACTATGGGGATTTTGTACACCTTTTAATGAAATCAAAGAATTTGCAGCAGATATTGTGAGATTCATGTGGTATTTCTTTTGAGCATTGTCTTTTCCTCCATGTTATTTCACTTTCATTTCAGCTTTTGTATGAAAATCTTACTAGTTTATAAACATAAATCAATAATATTCTCTGTTTATTAAGATTTTCACAAATGTGCATTTCTTCTAAAGAATGAATTCATTTTATATGCCCATTCATACTCCCACTTTTTCTATCATCACATACACAATGACAACCTAATTGTGCTCAATAAGTCTACCTATCTTTCCTTATTTTATTCTCTACAATTCATTCTTTGAAATCAGCTTTAGTTTCACTAATCATTATTTTTATCACGCAAACAAATTATTAAACAAATTTCAAACATATTAACTTATATCTAGCCTAAAATATGGTACTTAGCCTTAAATTGAATATTTGAAAAAGTGACATAGGGAGAGCCCTCTCTAGTTAGGTAGGGCTAGCTACCTAGCTAAAATTTTGTATGTGGTTACCTTTCTTCAATCCTAATTTCAGCCTAGGAATTTGGGGAGACTGATAACAGACTCCATAACACCCAAAGCTCAAACTTTGATAGAAGGTGTGTGATCCTAGACACTATGGCCAAAATCAAATCCTACGTAGTCATGCTTGATCTAGAGAAGGATGATTTGATCCTTTAGATTTTCCAATTATTCTTCACTAACATCATAGAGCATCACCCTAAGGAGGTAAAATTCAAATTGAAAATATATCTTATCTTCATTATTAGTTGAAGGTGACATCATTCAAAAGCAACTGTGGACCCAATTTTTATCCATTTGGAGGAAGACATAGGTTGTCTCACCATCTTCCTATGAGCTAGTCAAAAGGGTGGTTGAGAAAAACATGAGGTTCTTCTGAAAGCATCTAACCCAGGAGGAGTTGTGGAGGAATTCTGGTGACCAACCATGCTACAAGAATGAGTTACGAAGAAAAGGTCTTTGCTTCACCTGTAAGAAGCCTAGGGGACTTGATCACTCATGCTTGGGTGATGCAACAAAGATGACTGAGTTAGATCAAGAGGAGGATCCTTCTGACTTTCCAGGTGAGGATTCTTCTTTAGTTGAGTCCATGGGTTCTTACGAGGATACCTTTGATGAGCATGAGCATTTGTATGGAGTCATTGACAATAGCCTAGATACATATTCTTGTGAGCAGTCACTAGGCCCCATGGGATTCATTCAGGGAGATGGGTCACTCATGATCATTCAACATGAGCAACACATAATGGAGCACATTACACATGATGTGCCATCTTTGGAGAGCCATATATTGGCTCATGTTGGGCCCATGATGGAGGAGGTTGAGCAGACATCCTTGGGGCCAACCATTAATGAGGAGAAAGAAGATGTATATATATCCACCGGGGAGGTAGTATTTGCATACATGGTTCATCAGGAGGCGTTGGGACTTGACAGTACAATTTTATAGGTGACGAGTGGACCGATGGAGCATGGAGTTTTCGATCAGATGAGGGAGGCTCTTTTTGAAATAATGGTGCATCCATATTTGGGTCTACCTAGTGATGAGTTGTAGGTAGATGAAGTGGCAACTATCAAAGCTACAATATTTCCAAGCAGCAACCCTCTCCAAGAGTACATAGACAGGGCATGCAGCACATGTTTCCCAACTATAGGGAGTGAGGCAGGTATTCCTAGGCATATTTGGTTGATTAGTTGGGAAGATATACATGAGTTGAGCATGGTGCATTAGAGTGGACTCATGCCATATACAGGTGCATATACATTCGATCCTTCCCATGGGATGGATTGGCGTGATATCATGAGTTTTACCCTGTTTGTGGCACGATATTCTCAGTCAAGAGCATAATGAAAAATGGACCCTTAGGCATGAGGAGTACTACATGTTTCAGTTGGCGATGGGAGCTAGGCCAAAAAAATTTCATCATTTCACACATGCATATCCATAATGGGACTGACCTTGGCCTATGCCAAGGGTTGGACTAGAGAGAGGTAATGAGTTGGTAAGACTTTGATGGGGAAACATTCACAACTGGAGCTATAGCACAGCAGGAGCCATGGAGCATTGATGCTTATTCTTGGTGGCATTGGGATCCAGGAGGATTTGTTGGTGACAAGTTGAGTCAGAGAATGGCCTGGGATCTGAGGATTGGGTCTCAATTGCATTGGGCCACCAGAATGGTCCACAAGTTTAGATTTCTTGAGGGAAAGAAATCTTGGGGCGGGAGGATTTGTGACATTCCTTATGGTATGGTTAGGATGGATTTTCAGAGTTGGGGGAAGACAGGTCACAGGTGCAGGTTGGCGTCTTCAATGGGCATAGGGGATTTTGGAGGGGTTTTGAGGAGATTTTATGAGGGATGATTGAATTTTGTTGGAATATTCCACCATCTACAAATTTTTCCTTTTGTTTCATTGCATTCCAACAACTTTCAAAAAACAGAGTTATTATTGGGCCTAACTCAATTCAATACTCTTAAGGTGGAATTTCAGGAGGATTACTTGGCAGAACACCTTAGTGTAATAGCTCGTTGGAACTGGAAAGAGAAGGATATACGAGATGGGATAGTTAGAGGTGTCTTTCAGTGGCCTGAGGGGCATGGTGGCCAATTTACCATTTTCCCACATTAAAAAGATATTTTAACTAAAATAAAAAGAGGGAAATGTGTTCAATGATTAAAATAATAATAAAGGAGGGGTCCATCATATCTATAAAAATCGGAGGATGAAATTAGAGGAAATCTTGGATTGTTGATATTTTCTATTGGTGAGGTTTGGAGAACCTAGTTCCCAATTTATCTAGCCTCAAGAGGGAAACCCTTGGGTATGTTGTTGAGTGTTGGATGAAAACCAAACTCTCTTTGAGGAGATTTCATCCAAGAGTTTCATAGAGATTTAGGGATATTGGAGTGAGGATCATTCAGGTCCTCAATCAATGCTTCATCGTCTTTCAGTTGATTCAGTGGAAAATGTTGTTGGAAGGAGAGTGCAACCATTGTGGATCTTTGAGGGATCAGAATCAGCATATCAAAAAAATATTTGGAGGTCCACTTAGCTATCATTTTTCCTAATTTGTCTCAGATATTTCTAGTGGTACTCTGCATGATATATTATAATAAACGAAGTTGAGTCATTCCTTTTGTTACATTTTCTAATTTTATTTGAGTTTCTGGGTTTACTTATCCAAATTGTTTGAATTCGACATGATTGTATAATTTATGGGTTCTTATTTACTAGTGCATTTTGGTGTAATCTCATGGGTTTTTGGCGAAAATTTCAGAATAAAATTTTATAAAGAAAATATACCACAAAATTCTCGAAAGAGATATTACACAAGGGTTCCTTGTCTTCTATGAGATAGGGAAAGATTGGCCCATGAACTGGGTGATGGCCATATGATAGAGGTAGAGCTCATGCTTGGCATTTTCCCATGTGCTAATTTATATGTCCCAACCATAATTTTGATTTTTATTTTTCGTTTTGTTTTTCTTGTTGCCATTATATGATTTTTCTTTTTCGTTTAACTGCATCAACCTCTTAACGTGCATTTTTAGGCCCTACCCAAGGTATGCATTAGGGGAATTTTGAGGCCCAAAATAGGCATTGTAAGGAAATTATAAAATAATAGTGGAAATAATAAAATAATATTAGATTACATCATCAAATTTTAGAGGTAAAAAGAAAAAGGACTACTTTTTCTACTCATATTTTCAACTTATCTCCCAATGGATTTACCCAAATTTTGAGCAAGAACACTTGTTGGATGTAGAATTTGATTCATCATCCAAGGAGTACCCATGTTGCATACTTTCGATGGACCCTGCTACACGAAAAAATGAAAAATACATGAAAAATGTGATTCCAATCACGTTTTTTCATGTATATCTCATTTTTTGTGTAGTAGGGTCTATCGAAAGTATGCAACATGGGTACTCCTTGGATGAGGAATAAAATTTTACATCCAACGAGTAATCCTACTCGAAATTTGAGTAAAACCTTAGGGAGATAATTTGAAAGTACAAGTTGAAAAAATAGTTTTATTATTTTATTATTTTTTAATCTTTTTACATTTTTACCCCAAAATTGGTGAATCATCCCCTGTGGTTGACATCATCATGTTGAATCCTATTGGTTTTTGTAAAGTTTATTTTGTTTGTACATTTTTCTTAGGAGGCCCATTTTAGACATCAAAAGTTCTCTAATGAGGATGTGTGGTTTCCAAATCCCAATGGACCAGTGGTCAGTTGACCCAAAGAAGGGAGGTGGAATAAGGGCTCGCAATGTATGAAGGGAAGTGATAAGTATGGAAAGGGGATAGATGGAACACACTATCTCAATCATGGATTCCCAAGTAGTGCCCCTTCCTAAAGTTGTGGGCCATTAGGGGTGGTGCCACTAGACTAGAATAGAAAATTAACCCCCATTTAAGGTGAGGGAAGAAGACTATAGCCAAGACCCTTATTTCTTTCAATTCACCCCCATGATCCATGTTAAATGCCCAAATATAGACAATCATAAGCATCGAATTGCATATAAATACCTTTTGATAAAAATCCCACCTTCCAACATGTGTTATTGACAAATGGGCAAGGAAAAACATGACTGATCCAGATGGTGGACATATTAATGGCACATCACATCAGATACAAGGGTGGCTCTTAGAGGTTATTAATTTTTGATTGGAAGAGATAAAGTGAAGAAATGCTTATCTTAGGGGTCACCCACTTTTGGTGGGTAACATCTGGCTCCAACTGGGTCCATGTACTTGAACGAGGAGTTCATGAGAACTCCATCTATATCCTGGGACCAGAAACCTATAACCTGCACATCACAATACAACTATTTAGGAGCATGCGCACTGGATATATTATAGCTGCCCATATTTTTCATGAAAGAAATAATCCATATAGAAAATAAAATCAAAGTTAAATGCAAGTTTAATTTACTATGCAATCTAATCTAGTATGAGAAAATGATATGATGATATCAACTATGAAAAACGAACATGCAATGCATCCCACACTACCATGCATGAAATGTTGCATCATGTCTTAAGGAAAGGGGTGATGTCGTTAGCTTTCACTAGATCAGGCCAAAGCTCACCATCAAGTCTAGATATATAAAAGTAACATTCACCAACCTTTCCATGAATTTTCATAGGGATGAGATGCTTGTCAAGTAAAACTATTTCCCCAACCATAAAATCATTCTAAGGGTTTTTCTTCCCTTACTTATTAGGTATGGTTTTCTTTGGATTAGGTTCCTTAAGAAGGCTAACCTCTTGAGCATAAGGAAGGTTTTCATGCTTAGATTGGCTAGTATGAGGGCCTTGGATTTTGGTTCCAGATTGTTGGTTAGGATATTGAAAAGAATCCATATCTTCCACGTGATTTAGGAGTTGAGGTGCCCTACAAAGGATGAATGGATTCCCATCAGAATGGGGAATAGTGGCATATGATAAGTTCATTTGTAGTTGAACCCCAATTTATGCATCCCACATCCTTGACAACAACATTCACCATACATTAGGTATGTCAGTAACAACAATGCCCATAAGCACAGAAATATCGCTATTATGAGCTATACTTGCTTTTAAATCCTTAACGAGGCCATGGATGAGAATTGACGTAGAATCAAAGCCATAAACATTCTTATAAGGCCTAGTAATGTCTAATTATAATTGGTCCATGAGGTTTAAGGGAATAATATTAGAAGAGGCCCCTGAATCCAACATTCAATTATGGAGAAGCAATCTATTAATGGCCAAAGTCGACAAGAATGGCTCATGTCCAAGATTTGTCTTGTCAAAATTCATGTTTTTTAAAACAATGGGAGAATCATCAAGATCATCATCAAGTCCATGACCCTTGTTGACTTGCCTTCTTTGGGTAGTGAACTTTACAATCTCTTTTATGGTAACTTGCACAATCATTTTTCTCACAACACTACCAGTATCAACACTTAACTCTTTTTCATGGTCCTTGGCCTTGTGTTTGGGATTTTCTTTAGGATTTTCCTTATCTTGAGAGGGATTTCCACTAAAGCTTTCTTACGCTTGTTTTTCATTTTTCCTAGATTATTGCAAGCCCTTGGATTTCCCATTACTTTCCATAACCAATACATTTTCTTCTTGCTCATCATTGAGTTTAATTTATCTAGGTTGTGGATGGACTTATGTATTCCCAATAAATATATTGAATGGATGGGTTTCATCTACATTGTTCAATTTCTCAGGCTCCTCCTCTTCCTGACTTTGTTCATTGGAACTATCCTCTTAGGTTTCCTCCTCTTGCCTTACCATATTGGCTAGAGCAAGGGGATTCTAGGCACTTTGTTGAATACCTTGATATCCGTTAGTATTATTCTTATAAGAGGACTTTTCCATGTTAAATTGATTCTTAGGAGGATAATTCGATTTTGATGCCTTCTCCTTTTCAAGAGTAGCTAGCATATTCATGATATATTTTTGACCTATATTAACACCCTCAGATATTTTTCCAACCTTCTTGACCAAGGAAAAAACTACTTCTTCAATTTGAGGGGTTGAATTTGGCTTTGAATTGACCTCAATCTTGGCCCTAGGGTAGTTGAACATTTCAATATGTGCATTTTTTATGTTTTCTCCAACTTAAATAAGAGTCTCTTTAGCTTCAACCAAATTCTTGAGCTTTTTGTCTATAAGAGCATATATTAAGTTCCCACGGGATGATTTGATAAACCTTTCAAGGATAATAACATCATTAGGTTCGAGTCTACCAGGGATCTCCCTAATATTGGTATCAAATCCTTGGATGTATTCCTTAGGATTCTCCATATAAGTCTTAGCTATAGTCGTGGATATTTCAAATTCCATACTAACATATAGGTCAAAGCATCTTCCAATTAATTGAAATTAGAAGTGCTTCCTTGAGGTAAACTAGGATACATGTTGTCGCTTAGATTGTATAGGCACGATGCGACAACGAATCAGGTTGGGGGCTTCCACTCTAATCCCCAATATCTCCTTTTTAGGTATCTCCCAACGACAGGCTATGGGGGGTAGTCCCTATGGAAGATGGAACTGCAAGACTTATTGGCAACTAATAAGTCTGGGAGACACAACTAAATTGCATAGCCACTTGGTTGATTTTAGCAAGTTAAATAGATTAGATTAAATCGTTATATGAGACCATATACTTATGGATTCAACCACTTCCTTTATATATAAATTTAATACCAAATGCCTAGATGGACAACCACTTATTGATGAATGCTTGGCTATCCTAGATGAGATGAAAATCGTACAAACTAGGTGAAATACAAGAATCTTTGTTCATTTTAATTATATGCCTAACTAAGTTTATCCCTTGATATTTATCTATATTGAACCTAGTCTCTAAATTAAGTGGCAGAGATAAGTCAAGGTGAAACAAGAAAAGGCTTGGTTAACAATTTCTCTCCTTGCAATCTAACATACCCAGTGCCTTCGGCGCTGTAGAGACTGTGGGTCTAATGAATGCAAGGTCACCATTTTAAATACTAGAGGGGCTATACTTCTCAAACAAAGATGAGAAGGGTGTTCATATCTTTCTATCAACCAAGCTTATGCTTGGAGGTAAATTATTAATGCAAGACTAGTTCTAGGATGTCAATGAAATTTTATTGAGTGCTTATTAGTGAAATATTTTTCAATGTTCCTTTAAGTACTTAGATATGATTGATCTTAAGTTATGACAATAAGCACTTAAAAATGGTAAATAAGAGACAATCTCAACCACAAGTATATGTGCTAATATTACAAGTGCCCACGAGATACAAGAGATAACCAATTGATCAATTTTTAGATAACCACAAGATATATGCTTAAAGAAAAGATCACCAATATTCCAAAGATCCAAAATAAATATTAACCATGAAACAAGAATGGCAAGAAAAACACTTATCAAAATATGTTACTCAATTTCTCAAGATGATTAATGTTCTTTAGAAAATTAGGAGCTTTCCAAGTTATGTGAACAAGACAATGCAAAAATCATGATTAGATTCTTCAATGTCAATAAAAGATGCCAATGCCAATTATTCAAGAGATATATTATTAAATTAGTAATTCCCGAAGTTAATAATTCTTATATATTTAACACCAATGTGTAAGAGAACAATGGACACCAATATCCAATAAATTTGAGTAATATTTACCAATTCACAATATATTAGATCTTAAGTTGATGTGCTTTAGAGAGTGAGATTATTAGTGTAAAGATTGAAACTATGAAGCTTATACAACTGACAAGAAACAAAAATATGTTAGTGTTCTTATTAGGAAATGAGATACTTCACCAATCACTTAAACAATTCCACAATGAGTTATTATAACCAATAGAGCATAACCAAGTATAAACTTTTATGTCACTTATGTTCTAATGACATTAAATGGATAACAAATGAACTTTATGACATTAGTGAGCTAACATTGAGTTATTCTTATGCCAAATGTGTCAAACATTCCCAAACTAATGATATCTTTCTCTTTGGCTAAATGAAAGCCTTTATTAACAGTTAGAAAGATCTTATGTAATTGTTAGGATAAGACTTTGCAATCAATCCCTTAGTATGTCAAGAAACTCATGAATAATTTTTAAGACACTTAAATGAAAATTTTACTAATGTTACTGAATGATTAACTAGAGGTAGGTCAATATTGAGGAGATCAAAGGGTTTGGAGATCAAATCACTTAGGCCTTGAGGCCTTGAAGATGACTAGAAACTAACCCACAATTTATCCAATGAAGAAGGCTACTTGCAATCACAAAATTTTAACTCCAAATCTCTACAACACAACACAAATTAGCTCAAAAATCTCATTATCATTCAACAATGAGGGAAAGAGGTGAATTAAGGCCACAATAGCACAACGCTTGGACCTAGAAGGCTAGCATGAGGTTCAAGGTGGGGGTGGAAAGGCCAAATAGGAATGTGTCTGGGAAGAAGGCTAAGGAGGCCTCACGACAAGGGTTAAAGGGAGGTCGAAATGCCTGCAGTGTGAGAAAAGGCAAGTCAAGGTGGAAAAGGCAGAGACGAGGGAGGAAGCGAGGTTATAGAGGGTAGAGGAGGTTGTGACAGGAGGAAGATAAGGAAACAAAGGGATAAGGAGGGGAAAAGAGGAGGATAGAGGGTTGGGGGAAGGCTTTCAAGCTTACGGTTAGGCCTAAGAGGCCTATAAAAGGTTGTCGCAAGGCTTAATAGGTCTGCGGCTAAGGGAAAAACCCTTAGAGGGTGGACGAAAGGGGTGAAATGGCCCACGATTAGGGTAAGGAGGCCAAAATGGGCCCGCTGCTAGGGTTAGAGGGTAAACCATGGCTGCGAATAGGCTAGAAAGGAAAATGATCGGCCTAGGGGCCCTAAAAAATTCAAACCCTTGCCAATTTTTTTTATTTGCTTTAGATCTTCAAATTTTCTCAATTCCACTGCAAAATATTTGATGTTGGCCTTGCAAATGGAATAGAGACTAGATCTTACCCTCAAGGGCCTAGATCTAACTCAAAACCCCAACAAAATTTTCTTAAGCTCACCTACACAAATGAAAATGTGAATACCTAAAACCACAATATATACGAAATTAAAAAAAATAAACCCTAAACCCTAGTTGCTGCAAAACAAGGGTTAGAAAAATTTATTTACAAAATTAATTTATAAATATATACAAATATAAAATGTTTTTGAAATAGAATATTTTTGAAAAATAATTTTTTAGATGATAACGATAATGGATCAAATGTGTTTTGAAAGTTATTCTATTTCCCACAGCCTTCGCGAAGTAAAAAAATAAAACAAAACTTCCTAGAGGCCAAACAAGGTAGACTCTTCTCCAAAGTCTGTGAACTTGGAGCCCAAGGGTTAGTGTATCGAAAAAATCTACATATTTTTCAAACAAACTTGATAAACATATGGTGAATCAGATCACCTAAGATAGACCCAAAATTTACCAATATAATGTTCTTATCACCAAAAAATGAATAAACAAGTTCATAAAAAAATTAAGCACAATATAAGAAAACACATAACCAACATATACCACAGACCATCGGAAAAATAACACCATGAACAGAAATCCAAAGTCTTTCTATTGTGAAATTCAAATGATCCCAGTAGATCAGTGGATCAATACCAACATTAAAAAATTAGATAGACCAGAGTAAAAAATTTCATCATGACTTAAAAAGAAAAATTGCTTCTAATTTATAGATAAATCCTCCAAGTGGAAAAAAACGGCTAGTTGGATTGATCCACGTCAAATTAATCTTTACCATTGATAAATATTTGATCATCTTTTAATCTATGTCGTCGAAAATTATTTGTTTTTGAGGAATTTTCGAATTTATCTTAAATTTTTTTTTTATTAATCCAAAAATAAATATTTTGTATTAATTTCCTCAAAATTTTGACTTTGACATAACCACCAAGGTCCAAGGGTTTAATTTTTCTTAAATATCCATTTTTTCCTTGGTGGGGGACCTCAAAAAATTAACTTCCTTTTGACCCACGAGTTTTTTTGGTCATCTTTTCCACTTGGAGAAATTAATTTCTCTAAAATTATTTTTTTGACTTCCAATTAACTATTTTTGTGGCTTAGGATTTAATTTTATTTTTTTCATAAAAATTAATCGATTGACACAAGAGGGGATTAATTATTTTTCTGCCCTCAAATTATTTAGCCATAGTGTCTGATTGTGAGGGACCATGCAATAAAATATT
The DNA here is from genome assembly GCA_034641835.2 of Pinus albicaulis. Taxonomy (NCBI): domain Eukaryota; kingdom Viridiplantae; phylum Streptophyta; class Pinopsida; order Pinales; family Pinaceae; genus Pinus; species Pinus albicaulis. The sequence goes on from CM076582.1 coordinate 709,326,474, forward strand.
TTTACATCAGATAATTACAAATTCAACCCTCAAAGGGGGGATACCCATTCATTATAAACCCTAAATTAATTACCCAATTTCACGACACAATATGATCTAATAGATCAAGTGATCTCTAATAAAATAATTAACCAAATAGCTTAAATTATTCCCAAACCACTTTACAATAGAATCGAATAAAAACACTATGAATCACCTAAGACTCTATCAATGATTTTTGTTTGGTAATTTAATTGATGTTAAATTACTTCATAATTTATCAACCAAAACTTGTAAACTGATGAAGTGTAAATGCATTGTTTGTGCTAGGAATTCTTATTAGGTGAATAATTTTCAAATTAGATTAGGATTTTAATAAAAATAATTTTCAAATTAGATTAGGATGTTTCACACACATGCTTTATCTAAAACTAATTCAAATAAAAAAGGCTATCACTCTTGCAAAAGTGAATCACACTTGCAAAAATTAAATCTTCACACAAAATGAAATGAAATTGAAATCTACTTCACACTTTGATAGGAAAGGAAACTATTTTTAATAATAACACAAGTGAAAATGAAAATATTCTCCACACCAAAAAATTAAAATTAAATACTTATTAATAGAAATGAAATTAAATCTTAAGTTTAAATTCAAAATGTCACAATTGGAAAAACCAAATCTCACACTGTCACATTGTCATATTGATAAAAACTTGAAAGCATTCTATCTCTAATTGAAATTTGAAATCAAACTAATTCTACTCCAACATCCTCATGTGCACAATAATACTTTTCTTCATTCATACAAAAAGTTGATCAAATCTATGAAAGAAACTTCAAATAAACTTAACAACAAACTCTATCTATGTTCATAAGCATCTACTGCAAATCGAATCTGAATTGATAGGTTAATTCTAATGCTACAAAACTAAAACGAGAAAATTGAGTTCTTAGTTAAAACAAAATTAAAATATTACAATTCTCGGGGGTGCTCCTGCGATTTGTAAGCAAGTAACAATCACATAGTCTATACATGCATTTGAACGCAACACATAGGGATAATAACAAGTTTTAATAACAATGATCAAGAGTGATTTAAAACAATGATAAAGTATGTCTTCATCATTTCGAGAGGTATATTTATAACCTCTTTTAAATAATTGGTTAGAAAATTATGAGACTGTCATACTCGACATAGAATAAAAATAACATAAAATAATATGATATCATGATTTCCTCATGATTTGCTATCGGAGAAACAAATTATGAGGCAAAGTATCTTCTCCATTAATTTCATCACTCGCCCGGTTCTCCTTCAGCTCCTTCGTTGGTTGACTTCCACATTGACTTGGATTATATGGAATCCTTATCATCGATTTGGATCATGGATATAGGAAAACATTTTTATTCCAATTGTTAGCCACTTGTCCATACATTTTGTTCCTCAGCACGAGTTTTAGAACCCATAGAACCTTCGATTAAGCTACATAATTATTCATTAGATGCAAAATTGATGCAATTCATTAGCTTATGCAAATATTAAGTTAAATAATAAAGAAAAATGAAACTATGAATTAAAATATGATTAAGTACCTGTTGTTGCCAATAAAATTATAAACTGATTTTCAATAGAAGTATTAAGGTCAAAAATAAGGATAATGGAGTGCAAGAAAGTTGTCAAAAAGGGACAATTTTGGTCTTCAAAATTCCCCCACACAGAAGATATTGCATGTCCTCATGCTCAAATTTCAAAATTTGTAACCCTTCTCTGTCACTTAGCTACCTTTAAGGCCTGAGTAAGACCATCTAAATTAGTTCTCTTTACTTTTCAAGTACTAGTTGTCATCCTTGGCTTCTTCATTAAGATCATGTACTGCAAACATATGATCTTTCTCTTAATAGATTTAATTTTAGATTTCAATTTCTATTTTTCTTGTACCATAAACCAAGATGTAGCAGGATGTTGTCATTTTGAGTTCTCTAGATTCCATTATGCACCTTTAGTGCTTCATGTTCTGCTTCAAATATTTATTCAATACTTCCAACTCATAGATTTTTTGCTTAAGAGTGTCTTCAACTCTAGGTTTCTCTGGAGGATTGAAATGGATTTCTTCATCTAAGGTTTCTTCTCAGTTTGAGGATGACTCAACAATTTTTCCTACAAATTTTCATTCCAGAGATTCTATATAGTCATAGATTTCTTATTGGACAAGGTTAATTTATGTGGTTTTCCTAGCTGGGCTTGCAACTAGTGATGGATCTATTAGTTCCTCTTCTTCTAAATCAATAAATCCTGGTGATTGTTCAGACTATTCATTGGTTGACTTCTTGAGTCTTGCACTTCTTCTTACTTTCATTGGTGACTTTTCACTAGTGAGGGGATGCTTTTTCTTATTATCCTTTCTTTCCTCTATTTAACTCTTTGATATACCTTCATATTTATTGTTGGCTTTCTTTCTTCTACCTTTTTTCTGCTTAAGATTTTCTAACACATTTGTAAGAGGGATTTTATCATTAGAATATTCATCTTTTTGTGTTTCCTGTGCAGGTGATTTTTTCTTAGGGTTTGAGGGTAGCTTTGTTCTACTCTTCCTTATTTTAGCATTGGGTTCATCTTCTTTGAAATGATTTCATATCATAAAATCTTCCCAGTTATCCCCTTTGATTTTCAAATGAGCTTCAATTAATATTTTCACTAACCCGTGATGATATAAATCATTGTCAATGAACTGTATTTTTCTATGAATGTTAGCAACAATTTTTCTTAGGCTACAAAGTAGGAAGTATGGAAAATTGAATTCATTACCATCAAGAAAATTCATCAATAAGCGAGCATGATAAAAGAACATATTTTCAAATCTACCCTCACAGCTTATGAATTTCTGAATTAATTAATATCAAATTTCTCCATTTAGTCTTTAAGGTTGTCACTGGAATTCCTTTCTTGAAGACAGAGATATCCATACCTGGGTTTTTAAGGAAGACCTCCCACTCTTTTCTCTAATCTTTTGGTTTTGAAACCAACTCTCTCTGTTTCTTGGAAATTCAGTAGCTTCTGCCACGAATGACTCTGTCAGAACTAATTTAACATCCCCAATCTCAGCTTCTATACCATCATAAGCCCAAGCAAATGATTTCGTGACTTCTTTCTTGTGCCCATCAATCCTTTCAAATAATTCCAATATTTGTGCTTGTTGCAACTGCTATTTCACCTTCTGTATGCCTCAAGAAATTTTTCCCCATTCAGCTCCGAACGTACATTGACTCCCATGTTGAAGAGGTTTTCAATCCATAATTTCCCTTTTTGACAGGGTTTTGGAATGAATTTGGTTATGGAGTAGGTCGAGGGAATGAAATTTGGATAACAGGTGAAGTGTTCTCAGTAATGAAACAAGGTCGAGTAGAATGGATATGATGCGAGAAACTGTGATGGTATGCAAAGGAAGTGGAATGATATATGGAAGAAATAGAATGAATTCAAATGATAACAAGGTTTCATAACAGTTTCATGCAATTTTGACAAGACATGTAGATATTTTTGTTAAGACCAAATTCATGTCATAACGAGGGTAATTACTATACAAAATGGCAGTAGAAACGGTCATTCATCTTATTTATTTTCATAACTCAATGCTTCCCTTTATTATCTAACTAATATTTACATACCTTTTATCCTGCCTTACTGATTTTTGAATTTGTTATTTTGTAGGTTGCTCAAGTTTCTTTAGTTGTGATCTCCATTCAAGTTGTTTTGGCCACAATCTTCATTTTCTTTGGTTGTAATATGCCAAGTCAGCTATGGAATTTCATGAGAGCTGTAGATTATTGACAATTCTGTAGCTATCTTATTTTTAAAAAAGGGGAATAAAAAGAAATGGGACAAGAATAAGGAATTTAAAAATAAAATCTAAGTTGCCAAGAATTCTTGGTTTTTGACTTAGATTTTCTGTATAAACATGCCAACAATGTTGGTTTTCATGGCTATATATAATTTTTTTTTGAACAATTTTTTTTTTTAAGAAAAAAAAAATTATTTTGCGATTTAATTTGCAAAGGAAGAAGAATATTTCTTGAACAACTTCAAAACAAGATTATCTTGCAAATTTCTAATGAACTCTTCCTTTGTCAAATGTTTACGATATATTCATAATCTATGACCATTTACAAGGAAATTTTTCTTTTTTTCATCAATGGTTTTAAACATAGTTACCGATCAAACGTGAACTATTACCTCAAAACGAGAATTCTAAACCAAAAAAACTCAAAAAACATGAAAAAACAGGCCAAAAATGAAAAATGTGTCTTCCAAAATGCAATGTTTTTTTAAGGTCAAATTTCAACATTTTTTTAAATTATGCTAAAAGCCAAATTTTTTCTTGAAAAAAGGATTGAAAAAACACCCTCGAAACAAAAAGTGTTAATGGTGGAATAACGTCGCCAATTTTTTATGTGTAAAAAACATCTTGAAAACAAAAAGTGTTGATGCTGGAATAATGTTGCCAATTTTTTGTGTGCAAAAAGCAGCCTGAAAACGAAAAGTTTTGTCGTTGGCATAACATTGTCAATTTTTTTGTGCAAAAAACACCTTGAAAATGAAAAGTGTTAATGTTGGAATAACGTCTTTTTCTTTTCGGGGTAAATTGTCAACAATTTTTAATGACATTAAAGATAAAATATCATAAGTCTTAAAATTGCAACAATTTTTACGTGTGGTATTAAAGATAATCTATTATCGTGTCTCTCAAAAGCTTTGAGAATCCAAGGATGACATTCAAGATAAAATATTACCTTTATGAAAATAAAATTCCAACGATTTTTAGGCATAGTATTAAAGATAAATACCAGTTGTAAAAATATTAAATAAATAAATAAATAAAATTTCAAAAAAAAAAAAAAAAAAACACAGACACACACACACAATTTAAAGAAAAAAAATAAAAATTAACCCAATACAAAAAAAAACAAAAACAATAATTATTTTTTAAGTTATAAAAAAACAATAAAAAAAAACCACATAATTAAAAAATAATAATATGATAAAAAATTTAAAATTAGTTAAATTTAAAAAATAATAATAAAATAAAAATATTAAAATAAAAAATATATTAAAAAAATTTAAAAAAAAATAAAAATTAAATTGAAAAAATAAATAAATAAATTAATTAATTAATTAAAAATAAAAATAATAATAATAATAATAATAATAATAATAATTAATAAAGTAATAAATAAATAAATAAAAATCATTAACGTCGCCCTGGGTGCCGCGAGCCTCGGTCGACGAGCGACGGAGAACTGGCAGCTCTCCGTCGCCCATCAGCTGAGCCCCCGGGCCCCCCAGGGCAGCGACGGTGATTCCCGGAGTTGACTCAAGGCAGCAGTGATTCCCAAAATCGACCCAGGGCAGCGGTGATTCCTTGAATCAACCCAGGGAGGCGGTGTTTCCCGGAATCGAACGAGGGCGATGGTGATTCCCAGAATCAACCCTCGTTGCCCTGGGGGCTTAGTCGATGGGAAAAGGAGAGTTGGATGTCTACAAACATCTTGCTACAACATGGGTTTCAAACAATGACATTCATATTGAATACAATCTTGACATGTTTGTGGGTTTAAACTTGCAACAAAATTTCTTTTTGAAATTGTCTCAAGTGCCTTCATGGCTGTAGAGTTTTCGCCATAAGATTGAACATAGCATAGACCAAACTTCTTAGGCCTTTCCTCAACCATAATAGACTCAGTCATGCCTTGTGCATGTTTTCCTAGACCCTTGCCTTCAGAGCCCATTTTTAACATCAATTTGGACCCTATACCTCTAGTGTGTTTTTCAAATGAACCTACACATCTATCTGAAGAGGAAATTGAAGACAAATTTGAGTGATTTACCTCAACTTCAAGCATGTTTTTGGTTAAGGCCTCTTGGGCATGATAGAGCTACATCTCCATCTCATGCATTCTTTGAAGAAGTCCTTCTTTCTCTTGCTTCATAGCAACCAATTTCTCATGAAGTTTAGTGCTTTCCCTTACATCTTCATATAGACTTTGCACCATATCCTTCAGGATGTAGAAGTTATGCTTCATCTCTTTATCAAAGAGTCTTGCAAAGGAGGAGGATTTAGAAACCTCACTTGATAAATTTTCCATAATTATGTAAATGAATTAAAGAACTTCAACAACAATTCACAAAGCATCAAAAACAATTCACAAAGCTTCTTAACAATTTGGCTATAGATTCAAGCTCTTCTCTGCAACTTGTATCTCTTCTTCAAGCAACCTGTTTTGCAAAAAATCCCTCTTGTGCTCCAACGGTTTCCTTGAGGTCCTTTGGGTAAGGAGAATGCTTTCAGCCTTCTTCCTTCTTGTCCTCTTCTGGACTTAGCCAGTAGTAGCTCCCCTTCACCTTTAGCAAACTCAAACTTGTAAGCATTAGTCAATTTGCAGATAGTTAAATTCTTTGCATTGTTAAACACCCTTCAAGTCAAACAAGCAAGAAAGCAACCTCATGCTCTATCAAGCAAGAAACCTAGTACTTTGTCAAGAAAGAAACCTAGTCCTCTAATACCAACCTGATTTGAAATGGGTGGCTGACTTGTTATGCTATGCAAGCACTTCCCACTCAATTAAAATAAATTAAGATCTTGCGTATACATGCATGTGCAGAATTGCATTATCAATTCAGGTGTATGTGTTTTAACTGTTTTAAGGCTTTATGTGTGAGGAATTAAAAATTTGTTTATGTTGATTATAAGCATGTACGACAAATAGAAATTCCAGAAAATTAACCATCAACACATAACAACAAACATAATAAAATATTTCACATGTATGTCTTGGGCTACGTCTCCTTGAGCCTTCGTTAATTGACTTGATTTTTTGGGATTAAGATGGAAATTTTATTTTACAAGTTACTACTTAACTCCAATGGTTGTTTGAACTATACCAATGGGCTTAGAATACCATCATACCCCTGAATTGACTGTTAACTTTCTGGAAATGGACATAGGCTCCCTTGGGCTTAACCTCTTCTATCGGTGTCCTTAAACTTCCCTGAGCTTCTTTGTGGCACAAAATCTCTTAGAATTCATTTTCTGTCCTTGAAACCTTTTCTACTATCTCCAGCACATATCAGTCATCCAAAATAGGTTGTTCATTTGCTTCGAGTGAGCTCTGGCTTCCTAATATATGCCTCTAACCCCTGGTGGCACTAGGCTCCCTGAAAATTCCCTGTGGCTTCTTCGGCTCTAGAAGTCTCCAAATGGCTTTGAAAATACCTCCATTGGATTCAAAATGTCCAAGATAGTCATAAATGACTATTCACTTGCTGATTTTGGCCTATGACTACTCTAGATATGCCTCCAACACCTGGTGGCACCCTGTGGCTCTTGGCTCACTGAAAACTTCTTTGTAGCATCTCGGCTTTCAGAAGTCTCCAAATGCTTCTACAAAGCCCATCATTGGATTCAGAAGGTTCAAGATAGTCAAAATAGACTACTGGTTTGCTAAGAATGGCCTCTGGCTATCCTGGCTTTGTCTCATTCTCATGGTGGCTCCTGGTGGCCTTAGTGGCCCTTGGAATTCTCTGAAGAAAAATCACGCTCAAAAGTCCTTATTTAGCTCTGCAAACCTCACTAATGGATCCATAATGCTCCAATTAGCCAATAATGACTCTTCATTCACCCATAATGGTCGAAAATTGAGTATCCTACTCTTTTTCCCAGTTACACCTCGAAAAAATCCACTAAAAGTGGAGGACTCCACTTAACCGGAGTCAAAATAGTGATTCTGCCATAATTAGCGCGCCCGCCAGATGAAATCGCTGAAATAACTATTACAATAAATGTCGGGTGTTGGGGTGGCCACATGCCGACCCCAAACCCCGTGGTCATGACCATAACCGCATGTGGAACCGACGCATATAACTATGGATAAGTTTAAACTCCGGGTTTGAAATAGGGTTTGCGATAACCATCGTATAAACCCCGCAATGTAACATTTTTACGTGTCCATGTGACAACCATGACATAGAGCAGTTAATTGGTGGAGACTATGGGTTGAACTGCGACCGTAACTTTTTTATGTTTTCCATGTAACATGTTTATGGGACTGCTAGCAGGTTGGGACCGACGACGGCCCCCAACCCCCATACACCATTGCAACAAACGATAAATTAAACCTGTGACCCTTAAGGTTAAGCCATAACATGTAGAGAGAGCGGTAAATGGTGTGCGTGCCCTGCAGGAGGTCTCGAGGTCGATTCCTGCGGCCTCCCAAAATTTTATAACATGGTTTTCAGGGCCATGTGGAAAATTTTTATTGGCCCTTGAACCCATATGCCCAGTAGAAATTTGAAAATTGTCAACATGTGATTGGCCCAGAAAGAATATTCTGAGGAATATCCTTTTTGCTGACTATTCCAATGCCTAGTCAACCCTGGTCAACTGTCGAAATCTGCAGTTTACTTAACTTTTAAAAATGTGATAAATTCTTCATACGGTGTCGGCTTTTCGAACCGTTCACGATGCTAGAATCAGGAAGACAAGATATATCTGGTCACTCAGGTTTGACACACTTTTGAACACTTTGAAATTTGAGCTATCACTTAGGTCCTGATCCAATTCTGATCACTTCACTTCATGGCAAGTGACCGATCTGATGCTTTTATGACCTCAACCTTGTCATCAAATATGTGAATGTTGTGTCCTTGCTGGCGGATTGGAGTGTCATTATAATGTACAGGGTACTTTATTTTTGAGAAATTTCTTCTTGATTAAGAGATGTTTCTTTATCAAGAGGTTCATCTTCTTCCCGAATAACAACATATGGTAACTTCTTTTCCAAAAATATACCAGATCTAAGTTGGACATTATTTAGATCTAATGGAGTTATCATGCAAGCTTGGAAATTTTGACCTTCTATATTGTAGACAAGTTGTGAATTTTTATTGTTTAAGTTCAGAAGTGGCTGAGCAGGTAGTTGATTGGTTTTTTGGGGTATGATGTGGGTGGTAATGTAGGTGGTTGATTATAAGAATAAGTTTGTATTTGATATTGTGGAAAAGAATTTGATTGAGTATAATATGGAGGTTGATATGGAATAAATGGTTGTTGAAACTAATTAACTTAAATATTCCTAGGAGGGTACTCCCAACCTTGTGTCCATAATGGATTTTTAGGTGCCCAATTTTTCCAAGGCACTGGGGTATTCCAATTGGTTTGAGGTTGTGCATATGATTGGTACTGAGAGTTAATACCTCACACTATATTAGGATGTTGGGGTTTCCATGCTATTTCACCTATAAAACAAAGTGACTCAGCTTGCCTTGAAGGACATACTTTTGTGTCATCGTTTTCTGTAAAAATAGCACATATTTCCACACTATCAAGAGGGAATTCTCTTAGAGCATGTTTATTTCTATATTTAGGACAAAAGATTGATAATGCAACATTTTCATCTTTTTTCTTGTTTTGAATTTTAAGGGTATCCAATTGCTCACTAAGACTCCCTAAAATATTTGTTTTAAAATTTTCAATAAAGTTGCATATTTCTTCTCTACTTATCGTTCCAACTGAATATTTATTAATCCTAGACATAACGGGATCTCTCGAATGTTTTCCAGTTCTAGCCTTACCTCTTGAAATATGTGTACAAAGTTCACAAATGTCTCTAAATGATAATTGTGAAACATCTCCTTTACCCATTAAATTGAGAAGATCTATCCACTCATCTCTAATGGATTTTGGCAGAAGATATTTCAAATTTTCATCATCTAAAGTATGCATTTTAGCCCTTTTAAAATTGTAAGCAAATATTTCAACCGAATCCTCAAGATTGTCATCCTCTTTTTGCATCATTTTAAAGCCTTCATCTTTAAGGTTATGAGACATACAATAATCTTTGTACTTTTCTAAGAACAAATCTTTCATTTCTTCCCATGTTCGTATGGTATGTTCTCCTAATCCCATAAACCATTTAAGTGCTCTGTCTTTAAGAGTTTCTGGAAACAATTTCATTTTTTCATAATCAAGCAAGTAGTCATAAGATCTACACAAAGCTTCAAACTCAAAAAGAAATGTTTCAAGATCCTCATTTATTACTCCATGGAAATTAGGGAGGGTGGAGGGTGAAATATTATTCATTGTGGTCGTGGTATCATCATCTAAAATGGGAAATTCAAAAGGTTATGGTTCTCCTCTTCCACCTCTTAAACCTCTTCCTCCACTTCCTCCTCTATTTCCTCGTATACCTCTTCCTCCTCCAATACTATGTTCACCATTCACATTGTGTACCTCTCTTTTCCCTTCTCCTGCCATTGTAGATTCTTCAGAGCTTATGTAAGGTTCTATAATTGATTTTTCTAGCCCCTCCTCTGGTTCTTCTATCAATGGAATGTTAAAATAAGTTTCTCCTTCTTCTTCACTAGGGACTTCTAGTTATTGTCCTATTAATTGTTCTCCAGTCGAAGATAGAAAGATTGCTCCTTATGTTGGGGATGTAGATTCTTCTACTACAAATTCAGTAGAAGAATTTGGTGAATCCCTAGGTTGGATCTCAAATCTAAGTACCTCAAGAAGCCTATATCTACCTGTGAATGATGGAATACGAGTTTCGATGGATGGTGTGGCACTACGTGGTCTTGATGGAGTGAGTGATGATGTTGGAATGGAAATCCTACTCTACAAATCTACCCCTAGAATCTCTTTCCCAATGCATAAATGTTTTTTTATCATTTTTAAATAATGATAAATTCTCATAAATAATAAATCCTATATATACTTCCCCGGAAATGGCACCAAAATGTTTGGTAATTTAATTGAATTTAAATTACTTCATAAATTATCGACCAGGACTTGTAAACTAATGAAGTGTAAATGCAATGTTTGTGCTAGGACTTCTTCTTAGGTGAATAATTTTCAAATTATATTAGGATGTTTCATGCACATGTTTTTACCTAAAACTCATTCAAAGCAAAAACACTATCACTCTTGCAAAAATGAATCACACTTTCAAAAATTAAATCTTCACACAAACTGAAATTAAATTGAAATCTACTTCACACTTTGACAGGAAAGGAAACTATTTTTAATAATCACACAAATGAAAATGAAAATATTCTCCACGCTAGAAAATTAAAATTAAATCATTACTAACAGAAATGGAATTAAACCATAAGTTTGAATTCAAAATGTCACAATTGGCAAAACCAAATCTCACACTGTCACATTGTCATACTGATAAAACCTTGAAAGCATTCTATCTATGATTGCAATTTGCAATTAAATTAATTCTACTCTAACATCCTCATGTGCACAATAATTCTTTTCTTCATTCATACAACAAGTTGATCAAATCTATGAAAGAAACTTCGAATAAACTTAAAAAAAAACTCTATATTTGTTCATAAGCGTCCACTGCCAAATCAAATATGAATTGAGAGGTTAATTCTAGTACTACAAAACTAAAATGAGAAAATTGAGTTATTATTTAAAACAAAATTAAAATATTACAACTCTCAAGGGGCCCTCCTGTGAGTTGTAAGCAAGTAGAAATCACAGAGTCTACACACACATTTGAATGCAACGCATAGGGAGAATAACAAGTTTTAATTAACAATGATCAAGAGTGATTTAAAACAATAATCAAGTTTGTCTTCATCGTGCCGAGAGGTATATTTATAACCTCTTTTAAATAAATGTTAATAGAATTACAAGCATATCCTACTCAACAAAGACTAAAAATAACATAAAATAATATGATATTGTGATTTCCTCATGATTTGCTATTGAAGAAGAAAATTATAGGAAAGTTATTTTTTCCATTAATTTTCTCGCTCGCCTGGTTCTCCTTCAGCTCCTTCTTCATTGGTTGACTTTTGCGTCGACTTGGCTTGCATGACATCCTTATCATTGATTTGGATCATGGAGATAGGAAAACATCGTTATGCTAGTTGTTAGCCACCTTTCCATACATTTCATTCCTCCGCTGGACTTTCAGAACCCATAAAACCTTCGATTAAGCTGCAAAATTAGTCATTAGCTGCAAAATTGATGCAATTCAGTAGCTTATGCACATATTAAGCTAAATAATAAAGAACAATGAAATTATGAAATAAAATATGATTAAGTACCTATTTTTGCCAATAACATTGTAAATTAATGCTCAGTTAGAATTATTAAGGTCAAAAAGAAGGATAATGGAGTGCAAAAAGGTTGTCAAAAAGGGAAAATTTCGGTCTTCAAAAAATTCCACCCTATCTTTGGGGTTAAAATTGGAAGGAAAAACTTTGTCGATTATCCGTGTTTAGAAACACACATAATTTGGTGAGACAGAAAACCTCCTATGATGAAATTCTTCACCAAAATCAAAGCCTTGCCTAGGTTGTTACATAATTAAATTTTCGTACTAGCATCATTTACATTACAATTTGAAAAAATTGGTTTTACAATTATACATCAATGTGTTGGTAGATTATTCTAAAAATTGAAAATTTTTGTACAACTGCTTCCTTATACTTGTGAGAAAATAGGTGCAACAATACCAATCTCTAACATCCCATTCAAATGTTAGTGTAAACAACATCTGACCACATCCTCCTCTTCAACATTTTTAGGATAAATGGTCCAAAGGAAGTTATTTATATGCCTCTTGGTAGTTATGACAACAGTTACATCAAATTTTGGTAGCCATTTGTGATATTTTTCAGGGAGTTGATGAGGAGCTCCAGGAAAGCCAACAAAGTTCAAATATTTGAAGGATGCAAGATTCCATCTTTTAGCCATTAGGAAGTTACAATTCAGATTTGGGTTAAGAGTAGGATTTGGACTCGTCTAAGGGAATATATGTTGTCTAGTAGGGGATGGAGTATGCTCCCCCCTTCTATCAACAACTCAAGTCCTTGGAGTTATGGTTTCTTCAAGCTCGATCTCAGGATATTTGAAACCAAGCAATTTAGGAGTCCCCGAAAGAGGATCTATATTGTCGTTAGAAAAATCACCTCTTCAAATGAAGGAAAGCCTATAAGATTAAATCTAGGGGAATATTCACTCGCTATCTCCTTGATAACGATGCTAAAATACAACAACAAAATTTAGCAGGCATCAGAGAGGGAACCCTACAAGGCTAAAAGCTAAACCAAGTGTGAACAATGGGGTAATGGCCCATAGTCACCACAACCAAAACTTCCTTTTTTTTATAGACTTTCATCAATGGGAGGATTCCCATTATGATAAGATCGCCAATGAAATATATTCAAAGGGTGGAAAATAAGGTGATCAATTAGGATCTTGTCATTATGGGAATTTTGAGGTCTAAAATGGGCCTCCTAAGGAAATTATAAAATAATAGTAGAAATGATTAAATAAGATTAGATTACATCAAATTTTAGAGGGAAAAAAGAAAAAACTACTTTTTCAACTCGTATTTTCAACTTATCTCCCTATGGGTTTACTTAAATCTCGAGTGGGAAAACTCGTTGGATGAAAAATCTGATTCCTCATCCAAGGAGTACCCATGTTGCATACTTTCGATGGACCCTTCTTGTTGACACCTAATCCTAAGGGATTGGGAGAAATGGTATATTAGTGTAAATTAGGAAATAAGGAAGTGTAAGAGACATTGAGAAATGAATCCCAGCAGTCTCACCTCCATGTATATATTCATGAGCACCCTCTATCAAATTCACTGTTCACTTTGTGGAGTTACCTCCTGGTCTGACTTGTTATCGGAGCTAGTTCTATTCTGGAATTCTTGCCCTTGTAACTCCCTCTCTGCCTTTCTTCCTACACCTGATAGAACTATCACTACCCACTGAAAATTCTGTCCCCTCCCTCACTCAGTCAATTCCTGTGGGATTGCTCTATATTCATACTTTGTCCATACACGCTCTCCCACAGCTGGTTGATCATACGCACTTCTCTCTCGGCCCTTGCACAATCAACCTCCTCACTCGATTCCCTCATGGTGTATATCCTATCGGCCCTCCTCCATACGTTATCAGCCCACCTCCAGCACAACCCTGAAATTACCTTTGCATAGCTGACCTCCCACAGTGAGACATCGTCGGCCTCCCATAGTGCTCACTATGCACGCCTCCCGTCAGCCTCCCCGCTCCCCGTAGCAGACTCCCCTCCAGTTTTTGCTCCTCTCACATCCTCCCACTGCTACCTCCTCCTCCTATCACGGACTTCCATCCCCACTCCTCGCAGTGGACTCCCCTCCCCGCACTTCTCCCGTTGCCACCTCCTCCCGTAACCTCCCGTTGCCACCTCCTCCTCCTACCGTGGGCTTCCCTTCCCACTCCCCGCAGCGGACTCCCTTCCACCCTCCCTCCACCCTCACCTCCCCCTAATCCACCTCCCTAGGTTAATTTCCCCCAGGTCTGACATTCCTGAGATTTGACCTCCCCTCCACAATTTTTTTTTTTAACAAAAAAAAAATCCATAACTGGTTTTTTACAGCAGAGTACACATTTTTTACCGTAGAGTGCAATTTTCACTCCACAATTGAGTTTTTTTGCAGCAAAGTACATTTTACACCAGAATTGAGTTTTTTTAAAAATTTTCTAGAAGACTTTTTTTTTTTCAAAAGTTCACAATGAATTCTCTCATATCTATTGTGGGAGTTGTTCTCTCTGGTAAGGAGAAATATCCTGAGTGGTCTCAGAAAATCAAGCACACTCTCATTTTTAATGAGTTGTTGAGAGGAATTTTTGAAGGAGAAAGAGACAATGCACCGACAAAGCCCACCTCAGACAAGGAGATAGCCATTTGGGAAAACAAGAATTGCAAGGCCCATGCCTTGATTGCAACTTCTGTAAATAAGAGGTGAGTCGCCATATTACACCATTTTCATATGCCTATGAAACCTTGAGCAAATTAAAGAACTCTATGACTCACATTCAAAACTTGAAATTGTTCAATTAATGATTAAGTTGCTCAGCCTTGAAATGAAAAACAATGACCCTCTTGCTTTAGCATCAGAAGTAAGATCTATCATGCACGACATTAAAAATACTAGTGTAGAAGTTGACATACCTCTCATAGCTTATGTTAAGTCATTGTATCCCACTGACTCACATTACATTGAATCATTGCAAGAAAGTGGAAACCTCAGGAAAATCACCTTTGATTCCCTTAAGAAAAAGTTTGCAAAAAGAGAAGGCTTCTGGAAAGAAGACAACCCCTTTGCCTTCTAAAGAAGTTGTATGTTTCACATATATATATAAGAATCAGGCTTAAGATTCTTCTAGAGGAAGAGGTTGCCGAAGAGGAAGAGGTGGCCAAAGAGGAAGAGGAAGAAGAAATTTCAGAGGAAGGGGGGGCAGACAAGTTCAAACTGAAAAATCTGATCTTCATTGCATACGCTGCAATAAATATTGGCATGATACATATACATGTAAGCTGCCTTGGGACATAATTGAGCAACAAAGAAATCAAGAAAAAGGTAAAACTCATGACAGAGACAAAGGTAAAGCACCTGAATCCACTCATTATGTTGTAGCACATTGTAACATTGGATTAACTGAAGACTTGTTTGATGCTTCACTTACTTATTATAGAAATGATTGGTTGCTAGATTCAGGAGTAACATGTCACATGAATTTTAGAAAATATTTTTTTGGATAATTTACTGACAAGCTTGATGGAGCAGTATACTTTTCAGATAAATCTAAACTCAAGCCATGAAGGTTTGGCACAATCAGGCTTAAGTTTCTGGGTCTTCCAGATCATATTCTACATGAGTTTTTATACCTCCCAGAGTTGAGGAGAAACTTGTTGTCCTTGGTCCACATCTGCCAGCAAGGACACTCCATTAACATGTTTGATGGCAAGGTTGAGGTCAAAGAAGCATCAGATCGCTCACTTTTCATGAAAGGAATAGAAGAAGGAAGACTCCTAAAGCTGCAAGGTACCTTTTCTCATGCACAAAACTTTGCATTCATTTCTCATCATGATGAAGGTACATTCCCATCAAGTATTTTATGGCATGCTATATTTGGACACTTAAGCTATGACAACCTTCGATTGTTGAAGAAAAATTGTGTTACAAGATTGCCTACAATTCCTAGGAAACTTAAGCAATGTGATACTTGTATTCTAGGAAAGCATAGCAAATAGACCTTTCATGATTCACATTCCAGAGCACATAGAAAACTTGAGCATATTCATTCAAATTTATGTGACCCCATGCATGTTTCTTCTGCAAATGGAAATAAATATATGATGACATTTATTGATGATTACACCAGAATGTGTTGGGTTTACTTATTGAAGAACAAATCTAATGTTTTTCAAACATTCAATAATTTTCATGCATGGATTGAAAATGATGCACAAACTCATATTGGCTCTTTGCACATTGATAATGGAAAATAATACACTTCAAATGGATTTGAAAACTATCTTCTCCAACATGGGATCAAACATCAAACAACCGTGCCCTATAATCCCCAACAGAACGGTGCAGCTTAAATAATGAATAGGACAATTTTAAATATGGTTCACTCCATGATGTTTTTTAAGAATGTAAAATTGATTTTTTGGGTTGATGCAGTTCTATGTGTCGTGTACATAAAGAATAGGTGTCCTTATAATACAATCAGAAACAAAAATCCTTATGAAATGTGGCATGGCCTCATTCCTTCGGTAAATAATTTTAGGGTCTTTGGTTCCACTTGTTATGCTTTGATACCTAAGGCACAAAGAAATAAAATTGGTGCTAGGAGTCGAAAATGTATCTTCTTGGGGTATTCTAATACCTCCAAATGATATCATATCTATGATGAGGTCAATAAGAAGTTTGTAGTATCTAGAGATGTCATATTCCTTGAATCTTCCAAGACTAACGACGTTGTTGAGCGGCAATTAGATCGCTTGGATAGATTCAAACATGCAAAGTCATTTCAAGAATTTGATAATTAGATTCCACATCTTGAAAGGGGGATTCCTATACTGAATCAATCTGTGGAATCATATTATGAAGCACTCTCTCCCCACATGAAGAACCAACCACAGATGACACCTTGAATGATGTGAATGACAGAATTGGGAGATTGAATCTTGGATTCAATCTCAACTGTGATCAAATGACAGCTGGACATCTCATGAGCAAGCACTTTAGAGTAAAATTGGCAAGAACCCAAAGTTCCATGATCGAACGAAGCACATCAATACAAAATACCATCTTATTCGACATCATGCTGAGGCCAATACTATCCATCTACGTCATTGTTCCACAAATGAGCAGACTACAAACATCTTCACCAAAGCACTTGGAAGAGAAAAGTTTGAAAAATTCAGAACGATGCTTGGACTCACCAACATCCCTTCAGATTAAGGGGGGGAATGTTGACACCTAATTCTAAGGGATTGGGAGAAATTGTATATTAGTGTAAATTAGGAAATAAGGAATTCTAAGAGACATTGGGAAATGAATTCCAATAGTCTCACCTCCACATATATATTCATTAGCACCCACTAACAAATTCACCGTTCAATTTGTGGAGTTCCCTCCTGGTCTGACACTTCTAAATGAAAAATGAGAAATGCTTGAAAAACATGATTGCAATCACGTTTTTTCATGTATTTCTAAATTTTCGTGTAGGAGGGTCCATCGAAAGTATGCAACATGGGCACTCCTTGGATAAGGAATTAAATTTTGCATCTAATGAGTACTCCAACTCGAAATATGAGTAAAACCTTAGGGAGATAAGTTGAAAATAGAAATTGAAAAATTAGTTTTATTATTTTATTGTTTTTTAATCTTTTTACTCTTCACCGTAGTCTAACTAGACTTCTTTTTTGCCCTGACAATCATGGAAATTCTAGTAATAATTTAAGAAAATCCGGCAGGGATTTTTGTAAATTCAGGTTAGAGCTATCAAAATTCAATATTTGGGAGCCCTAGAGGTTTTTGATGGTGTTGAATCCATTTCCATCATAAAAAACATGATTCAAACGCTAATACTGCAAGATTTCTTAAAAAAAAATTGCCCGGATTCCGACTACTTTTGGTCATTCGAGCAATTCCTCTGCCTCTGTAGACAACTCCTTACTTTTTTACGCCAAAAATGGTGAATCTTGGTTAAAACCGTCATCTTGAATCCTATTAGTTATTATAAATTTTATTTTGGTTGTAAATTTTTCTTAGGAGGCCCATTTTAGACCTCAAAAGTTCTCTTATGTAAGAAAGACTCACTATTAGGCTCAAGGCTTCACTAGGAAGCAATCCGATTTCTACAAGAAGGCCTAGAAATATGTGTGCAAGACATAGGGTTTGATAAATTAGGTGATTTTTGGAGCTCCCAAAAGTCAAGGAAAGGAGAAAAGTTTCCTTATGATTTATTTCAACAAGGACAAGGTTCATGAAACCTGCAAGGAAGTCCTCAAGTTGAGAGAAGAAAACTAGGGTTTCTCTCTTAGGAAAAACACATAAGTCAAGAGATTTTATGAATGAAATTGAAATGGATGCCCTCCAAAATGAGAGATCTTGTAGCCAATGCACTCCTCTTGATGTTTAGGCTCTCAAACCACCAAAAATTTCCTTCCCTAGAATTTTGCACCAAGCCCTAGTTGACTAGTCTAGCCTTAAAACGACCAAATTTTAGGAGGGAGAAAATATGGATGGAAAATAAGATTAATCACCAATGGCTTGGAATAGTGCCATGTTCCTTGGGTATATGGAGTCAATGATTTCAAATATAAGCCAATCTTGTTCCTAAGGAGGATGAAATTTGATTCCCTAGCACAAATTTCAAGAATTTACTCACTCAAGGAATACTGGATTTTATGGGAAGAGCTTCACAGAGTTTCGCCACTAGGACAATTCTTAAAATGTCATGTATGAGTAATGAATGCAATTTTCCTCTAGATAACATTCAATAGATATTCAAAAAAATTTAGGGCATAATTTAGCATAAAATAGATTTAGTCTTTCCATACATTAGACATAGAAAACAAATATATTGAACAATTAAGAGTACTTACAAGAAAATCATGCAAGAAATTCAGTCATTATGCGACGAATAAATACAAAGAATATCCAAAAATCACCTCTAAATGTCAAAGTGCATCCAAGATCCATTATAATCCAAGAGAACAAGAAGTGTGAGTCTCTCTAAAGAGGCCAAACATCCAAAGAAGTGTGATGATGTGAGATGAAATGACTTATCCTAAATATATATTAGTCCTCCTAAGTCTAATTTTGCCTACAAGCTTGTAAAATTATAAAATAATGTGCAACAAAACATCTAGTTACAGGTCAACCTAGTAACCAATGTGAAATAAAGATAAATATCGAAATGTTGATGTCATGCATGCATAGTCCTAGAGGGAAAACATTGAGACCTTCTTGTGCCCTGTCAAATGTAGAGGGCCTCTAAAATCATGATCGAGGGGTTGGCCCCTCTGTCTCAGTGCAATCATCATATGGACCCCTAAATATGTTTGGGGAACAAAATTAGGTCTCATGGGTCTCTAAGTGGTGTAATCTTTGTCTCTGGTCCAACGTTGAGGGAACTAAAGATGGTACATCAAGATTAGGCGATTAATCCCTTTATGGAAACTACTTGTGAATTATTTTTACTTATTTAGATTAGGATATCCTCTTTAATTATATTATTATAGTTTCCATCTTCATTAAACAAGTACCAATGCATAAACAAAAAAGAGAATAGACACAAAATATGTGTAATCAACTGGGGCTAAAGCCTCTCCAACCTGAGAGGAAAACCCAAAAGAATTCTTCTTCTTATAGAGACTTCAATTGTCGAATACTAGACCATAACCAAGACCCTTGACACCATAGCCTCTCCAAGACCAAGTCACAAGTCTTCATGACACAAGTTCTTATCCTTCCTTGAGTCAACGTAAGTCAAACTTCTTCCTTCTTCCATTAGTTCATCTATCCTTCAGATTTTGGTCCCTTGGATCATACTTTCAACTTTCGACCCTACTTCAGAAACAATTTCACATGTAAATGACCTTTGCTTGTACCTTAATTTCCTTCCCTTTAGGTGGAGGTTTCTTCTTTGGAAACTCGACTTGAGATGCACCTTAATCTTCTCCTTAATTTTCCCTTTAAGTGTGACTATAATACTGCAAATTCTTCTGCAGTAGAAAGCAACCTTTTCTCGCACGTGTGATGGATATCAACCCTAAGAAAAACCAAAACAAATTTGATCTTCCTTTCCTTCTTCTTGTTGGCTACAAGGCTATCTTCCTTGACATTTCCACACTTCTTCGTGCTTCAAATTGCTTCACCAAATTATGCTTTCAAATGAGGTGAGTTGTCCTATTTATACTGGTTTGTGCATCCATAATAGGCCCACTTGAACTGGAGCTTGGGTCGACATGTCATTCTGGAAACATCTTTAGGCCAACAAGAGGAATAACTTGTGACAAGGTCTTGGAGGGTTATTGACACATTCAAAATTACTGCTTACAATATGTAACATGTATTCAACACATGGAATTGACTCACTAGACTTTATGACTTGACAACAAAACCTAATAACTATCAATGGGAGCTTCAACTAAAAATAAAATGTTGGAAATGCTGAGAGGGGGTGAATCAATATTTCTTAGCAATTAGCACTTTATTAAATTTTTTAAGAGCATTAGTTAATATTCAGTTATTATTATTATTTTTCAGTAAGAGCAGTAAACAAAAATGCAAAATAGAGATAGTAGGCACAATATTTTTAGGTGGGAAACCCCCTCCAGGTCAAAAACCACTGAACACTTTTCTAATAAGTTCTTTAATCCTTGGCGCCAAATAAAAAGAAAGCTACAACTTCCTAGAAATATAGAAAATCATTCTTCTCCAAATCCCACTGGAAGGACACCCAAATGCCCTGATTTTATCAACAATTGGCTGAAAGGATGCCCCAACACCCAAGTGATCCACAACTCACCCTAGCACCACCCTACCACCCTAAATTGTTTAGAGGCCCCAACCTAAAGGTGACTTCATTCACCAGCCTAGCACCACCCTACCACCCTACCACCCTATAAAGACAAAATGAGATATGTGGACTCTCGTACCAGGGACAATGATCCACGTTACAATGATTTTCAATAAATGACAGACAACATTAGGATCATGCCCTTATCTTGGTGGAAACTAACAATAGGATTGTCTCTCCCCAACAATGCATTTTGCAACTCTCAGGAAAATTGACTCTTTACAAAATATGGGCTCCTGTACCAGGGATAATGGCCTAGTTACAATGATTTGACTCTTGGCCTTTTACAATGCTTCTAAATACATGAAGAGTTGTTGATGATATGACAAGATGGTTGTTTTTTATTAAAAAAATGTTATGTTGTAATGCTTCCTTCAAGTGATGATGATTAGTCACTTCAATTCTTGGATGTCTTCTTGGATTTCCTTGAGTCTTCTTCTAGCTACAAACAAATTTCCCAAACAAGGGCCAATCCCAAAAGTAGAACAAAATACCCTTCAACTTACCTTTGCCTGCAAAACACATGTAAGTACATAATAATGAATGTACAAAATTAAATGATTGCAATGTGTACCTAAAATGTGTTTGTGTTTTTTGTTTGTCTCTTTTGTTGTTGACTTGTTACAACAGCCGTCACAACTGACAACTAACTTAGACCTAAACTCTGAGCATTAACATAGACCTAGATTCTATGCAAGACTATATACAAAAATTCCTTATGAAATTTTGACATAATGTTGACTATATACACTAGTATTAACCTCAATTAGCCCTTAACCAAATCATGAAATATTTTTTATCCAAGACCCAACTCTTAAGACAACAAGCACATTATACAATTTCATATTTTGACTAAAGGATAGTACACAAAGAAATTCTTAAATATATTCCTAACTAATTTGACATAGTCACTAACTAACTAAATATTTTTATAACTAACCTCTAGTCTAAACACAAGACAACACTGACAATACCAAACACATATCCCTATACTCTTAATGCAGATCTAAAACACGACATACCAATTATACTTACAATTTTGTAGCAAGGTCTTTGTTCAGACCTGAACGTTAAGGACTGTTGAATGCTCCTCCAAGAAATATTATAACCTTGCACTACAGTTCATAAATATGAACTCACTTTTTCAGGATATGAAATTATTGTAATTATATTACAAGTCTGAATGCTCAAACTAGTTGTAACTTTGCTCCATTCCTTATCCTCAACGAAGCAAAAAACACAAGAAACAATTGTCTTGTACCTTGTTTTATTTTGGAGCTTAAATAAGTCTTGTTTAGATTTGGTGCACAAGCCTTGATTTCTTGTAAATGTTCAAGGGCTAAATACAGTAGGGCTAGCGAGTAACCTTACTCTCCTACATCAAAGATGACACTCATTCCTAATTAATTTTGTTGCAAAAAGATTTTGCTTTCTTAGATGTCTCAAAAGATATTCATTTGAAACTCAAAGTCATATTGAATTAACCCTTCCTTTAGATCTATCTTTACTTGCACAGAAGGTCGAAATTTCAGAGGTCATCTACAAAAGATTATTCATCCCTTTTTTGTACATTCTTTATGTCATAGTTTAGGTGCCCTTTTTTATGTTTTAATGACCTGTTAGAGGATTTAGGAGGGGCTTCTAATATGAATATTGCAGGCTTAGAAGGGGTTCCATAGGTGACTATTAGAGGAGGCATTGTTGGGAATTAAGGAATTAGAAATTTTATATCAAATGTGCATTGTAATCAAAGGTAAGGAGACCACTGGCATTGAGTGGTATAGTGATAATAATAATGAATATAGCTAAATGTGTGCCATGTAATCATATAATGGATTTTTTTTTTTAAACAATGTTTATTTTTAATTTATTTTAATAGTTTTTATTAAGTTGTTTGTTTAATCCTTAAGGAATTAATGTACTTACCCCTTTTTGGTGTGCTTGCAGGTGACACATGAGTTTATTAAGTCAATGATTGAGTTATTGTCTTTGATTCTTCAAATTATTCAACTTATACATGGTGAGATTAAAGTGAGAATCCATGTCATATATTGACAACCCTTAGTAAAGAAGGTGTCATGACTCTAGCCACTAGGGTTTTAGCCCACAAAACCGGGTCTTCAACTTTAAACTCAATTTTCTCTCAAACTAGAAGGAACCATGAGGTGTACCATATATCAACAGAAACATCTCGACAAGGAGAATCTATCCATCTCGACAAGGAGAATCTATCTAGGAAGATATTGACACGAGATTCCATGAATTTCCATGTCAAATTTTCCATGGAAGATCGGGGTGGCTCCTGGTGCTGCTTAGGTTTACATAAATGACAACCACCTATCAAAAATATCCCCCTTTGGCATTGATGGAAACACAAGTACTCCCCCTGCGATCATAATTCCCCTTGACATCATGCTACTAACCTTCCTAACGTTTTCTCTCCCCCTTTGACATCAATGGAAAAGGGTAACTCCCCCTAACAACCTGCCTCTCCTGTGGACTTGTAACATGCCTTAACTCCCCCTTTCTACTCAAATAGATAAAAGAATAGTCTAATCGGAAATTGGGAGAATACCAAGATTTTAGAAAATATACTCAAATGATTCACGTGGTAAAGGTTTGGTAAATATGTCAGTGATTTTTCTTTCGTCCCAATGTATTCAACTTTGATGTTTTTCTCACCAACTTGTTCTCTAACAAAATGGTACTTGATTGCAATGTGTGTCTTTTTTGAATTCATCATGGGATTCTTGGAGATACTGATGGCGCTGGTCTTATCACAGAAGATTGGAATGGTCTCATCAAACTTTATTTGAAGGTCGTGCAAGGTTTGTTTAATCCAGAGGTGTTGTGTACAATAAGCTGCTATTGCTATGTATTATTCTTCCGCTATGGATAATGAGATTAAATATTGCTTCTTGCTCGACCATGAAACAAGACAAGCTCCTAGATAGAAGGCTTCTCCACTAGTGATCTTACGATCAACGCCACTTCATGCCCAATCTGCATCGGTATAAGCGTCGATGGTTAGCTCATTTCCTTTAGGATACCATAGTTTGTATTATGTTGTCCCTTAAGATATCGAAAAATCCTCTTTACCACAATGCCATGAGATTCCTTTGGTGCTTCTTGGAATCTTGCAACTTGCCCAATTACCTACATCATATCTGGCCTAGAAGTTGTTACATATAGAAGAATACCAATCATAGTGTACATCTTCTGATCCACGTGTTTGGATGAGTCATCTATGCTCAACTTGCAACTTGTCACCATTAGGGTGAGAACTGGCTTGAAATATTCCATTTGAAATTTCTTCAACATTCTTTGATATATTTGGTTTGATAGATAAATATTCCTTTTTCTTGCTGAGATATCTAAAGTCCCAAAAGGTATGTCAACTCACCAAGTAGTGACATTTCGAATTCACTCAACATATTTGCAGCAAACGTTTTACTTAATCTGTCATCATCACTCCCAAATATTATATCATCCACATACACTTCAATAATCGTCGGAATATCATGTTCAATCCTTACATAAAGGTTGTTATCCACACTTCCCTTCTTGAATCCTTGTTGTTGCAAATACTTGTCAAGACAAGCATACCATGCTCTGGGTGCTTGTTTGAGACCATACAACGCCTCCTTTAACCTTCAAACATAATCTTTATTGTCAGTGAGAAAAAATCCCTCGGATTTTTCTATATATACATCTTCTTCTAATTCTCCATTTAGAAATGATTATTTCACACCCATTTGATAAATTTTGATCTTTCTTGAACATGCATAGGCCAAGAACATCCTGATAGCTTCAATTCTAGCAACGAGAGAAAATGTTTCTTCAAAATCAATTCCTTCGACCTATGCATATCCTTTGCAATCCAACCTTGCCTTGTTCCTGGTAACTTACCCATCCTCATTTAACTTGTTCCTGAAAAACTATTTTGTCCCAATGACATTTTTATCATTTGGTCATGGGACCAATTCCCAAGTGTCATTCTTTTCAATTTGATCCAATTCTTCATTCATAGTAGCTACCCAATGTTCATCTTGATTGTATTCTTCAAAATTGTTTAGCTCAAATGTAGCTAAGAGAGAAAGATGGGCTTGTTGTGGTACACGAAGCTGACGATTTCTTCTATTTCCTATTCCTTGATTGAGATCCCTAATGATTTGATTTGATGGATGATTCTTTTGATAGAATTCTTTGGTGGCCTTTAGGGGTTCTTCTTGTTCAACCTGTGGTTCGTCTCTTATCTCTTCTTGGTTGGTAGCTTTTCCTTATTCAATTGTGCTTGTTATGGAACTTCTTCTTTGACATTTTTTGGTTTTGACTCGTGTATCTTTGATTTCCTTGAAGAGGAGATTTCCTCATTAATATTCGAGCCATAATCTTCATTAAATGTTACATTGATGCTTTCAACTATTCGTTTAAGTCTCTGATTGTAACATTTATAAGGTTTTATTTTGTGTGAATAACCAACAAAAATACCTTTGTCTACTCAAGAATCAAATTTTCCTATTTTCTGATCTTCTCTTTTAATGTAGCATTTTCTTCTAAATATCTTAAAGTATTTGACATTTGTTGGTCTTCCTTTCCAAAGTTAGTATGGAGTCATATCACAATTGTTTCTAAGCAAACTTCTGTTCAAAATAAATACAGTTGTATCAACTACTTGAACACAAAAATTGTCATCTAATTTTGAATCATTTAGCATTGTTCTGGCCATTTCTTGTACAATTCTATTCTTCCTTTCAACAAATCCATTTTGTTTCGGCGTTATGGTTGTTGAGAATTTCCTTTTTATTCCATTTTCTTCACAAAAATGTTGAAATGATTTGGATGTAAATTCTCCACCATTATCATATCTCAAACATTTAATTTTTAAATTAGTTCATTCTCAACCATTTCATTGTAGATATTGAAACATTCAAGTGCCTCAGACTTTTTCTTCAAGAAACTCACATCGGTCATCCTGGTATAATCATCTATCATTAGCATAAAATATAATTCGCAATTCAATCAAGTTAATCCTCATTGGTCCACAGAGATTAGTATGTATTAATTCCAATGGTTGTGATGTCAAGTGTTCTTTTGTCTTGAATTCGACTTTTGTCTGCTTACCATGTCGATAGCGTTCACATACAACATTGGTTGGTTTTGAAATCAATGACGTTTCTCTCTCAACTTATTTTTTGCTAATTCTAGCAGGTCAAAGTTTATATGTCTCATTCATCTATTCCATAGCCAACTCTCGTCTTATTTTTCCAAGTAACATCCTTTAACAACCTCATCCAAGGTGTATATCTTATTTGGAGCTCTACTTGCAATAGCCACAAATTGAACGGATTTTTCTTTTATTATTTCACATTTCTTTGAGTCAAATAACATTGTGTGTCCTTGATCACACATTTGACCTACACTTAGCAAACTGTGATTCATATTTTCAACAAGAAGCTCATATTTTGCTATAGCATCCTCTTGCTTCCAAGCTCGACAATACATGTTCCTATGACATTTGATGATCTGTCATTTCCAAAGGATAATGTTCCATCTTTTCCTTCTTTTAAAGATATAAATTTATTCCTATCTTCAGTCATATGTGTAGAACAACCGCTATCAACATACCAACCATTCCTTTTACTTTGAGACTTTAAGGCAAGAGCGCACCTTTCAGTTCTTCTATACTTTTTCATTCTGATTTTGTTGTGATTTCTTGAGAGGAGCATAAACCTACAATATTTAGCCAAATGTCCAAAGTTGTTGCATTTATAACATCCTACTTCATTTCTTAAATAGTCAAATCTGTTGTAATTTTTCCTAAAGTTTTCTTGCAGATTTTTGGAATAGATATTCCTAGTCGATCGTCCATAATTTCTTTCATAAGTACGACAGTCTATAGCTTTATGCCCAAAATTTCTACATGAATAACAAAAGCCATAAAAGGTGGGTTGATACCTAGGAGGAAACCTTCTTCGTGGAATCATTTTCCAAGAGCGTTCTTGTATATCTTGAACCTTTGATTCGGTTGGGAAACACCCGAAGAATTTGTTGAGATATCTTCGAGGCAAGTTAAACCATGGGATGAGATACACTTTCAGGACCGTGACACTCCATGGATATATTGATGCCGATTGGGCTGGTAGTGTGGTGTATCGTAAGAGCACATCGGGATGCTGCTTCACACATGGGTCTGCTTCGATATCATGGATGAGAAGGAAGCAAAAGTTGGTGGCTTTGAGCACTGTGGAGGCCGAATACATTGCAACGAGTATGGACTATTGTGAATTAGTTTGGTTGCGAAAGCTCTTCATTGAGCTATTCGAGCATGTGCTAGATACCACCGTGATACTATGTGATAACCAGATTTGGATTCGATTGTCCGAGAATCCCGTGTTCCACGATCGATCCAAGCATATTGATATCAGGTACCACTTTATCTGGGATATTGTACAGCGAGGCGCCATAAGGCTCGATCATATAGGAACTGATGAGCAGGTTGTGAATATTCTGACAAATTCCTTAGGGAAGGTCAAATTCCTAACCTTCCGTGAGAATCTTGGAATCGTGGAACGACCCTATTCTGAGGGTCATGTTGGAAGATGAGCTCTGGGAGCTCTAGGGGGCTTTGGGGATAGCTTCTCGGAGCTATAAGCACACACGGGGCTAGGCTTGCCGAACCTTGTGGTGCTTCTACCCCACCGTTATGATGATTGATTTGGTTCACCTCTCATGATCTGTGCCCCGTATGCATCCTACCCATTTGAGTCCTGGACTCATGGGAAGCACGTCTCATTTGGCCAGTGAGGAGGGAAAAGCTAGAGACTAGTAGCAAAGACTGATGGACGCATCAAATATTGTCATACTCTCTATGTCTAGGATGGCACAGTCCAACCACTTGATTTAGGATCAAGTATAGTGAGGTTTCAGACCTCCTACCGACTTCGGGTCAGATAAACCAACGTCAGGTTGGTATGTGACTCTTTGAGTCCTATAGAGCTTTAGGACCTCTGGGCTAAATTTGTCAGTTGGAGATGATGTCTTTGTGACTGACCCACTTTTGTTCTGAAATAAAAAATCCAACAAAGCAAGTTACGACTGGATGATGCACGATGTTTGGATGGCACAGGTGGATGGATTTCTCCCTAGTTGAGAGGGAGTGTTAATTTTGGACAACTAGGTCCAAACTCCATGTTGTAATGCTCAGATGAAGATGCCAATATTTTTATTGGATTCCTCTTTCGGAGCGGTGCAAGATCGATCTAAATATCATCTTGATTCGATGAGCAGAACATTTGTTTTGAATTTATTCAAAATATGTGCAGGTCGGCCTGAAATGAAACATAGGCTTGAAGCCCCAACTGTTGTGTCACACACCCTCATTGATGGATATAAATAGGTCAACGTTGGAGGTCATTTTCACTCATCCATCACATCACATTCTCTCTCCTAATCTGATTGGTTCGATCATCTAATGGAGTCTCTTCTTCACTCACACATGGGAAAAAGCAGTGGCTAGGGTTTCAGACTGTCTAGGGTTTCCAGCGCATAAATTAACCAGCGTTGAATTTGGTCAATGCTTGGTCAAATTGATCTGAAACTCTCCCAAAAATTCGATCTCATCAATCCACATTTTTTGGCACAAAAACCGAGGCTGGACGTTGGCTTTGACTTGGCTGTGTTGACTTTCTTGCTGTTGTTGTTTGCGTTGACTGTTGACTGGGACAACATTGAATTTCATTGACTTTGGGTTGACTGATCTCATTGTCCATGAGGGTTGTGTGACACTTTTGGTTGGTTGACCATATTGAGACTTTTCTGGTTAAAGCATCCCGCTAACCGTCGTAACGCACCAACACACATATATATTTTTGGCTTGTATTCTATCGATCTACTGGTATGTTCTATCTACATTTTAATTTATTGTTTATGTGATTTCTAACTGATATTTGGGATAAAAGGTAAAGTTGCATCAAGCATAGAACATATACAAAAATTTACACCATGAACATATATAGACAAGAGATACAAAATATAGGCTATTAGCCAGGGCCAAAACCTCACACTCTTTGAGACGAAAACCCGCACAAATTCTTGTTATAGAGATTCCAATTGATGAAAACCAAGACCATGACCCTTGAACTATTAGCCACTCCAACACCAAGAAACTATTTCTCTTGACTTTCCTCTACTCTTTTCTTCTTCTTGACTCCTCTTTCGCATTGACCTTCTTAGCACTGAGACATCATGATTACCGAGACCTTGTCATTGACATGACACTAAGATCCCCTTACTGTAGTTGCACTGAAACATAGATATAGTGGCAGCCTTAGACAAAATGTGGTGTCTAAGATCTATTCGAACACACTGAGATGGTCATCAAAACTGTGATGGCAACAAAATATTATGGCACCAAGACTGTAAGAAATCTGAACTGAATCATAGCACATAACTTGTAGCCTATTATAGCACTACATCGAACTGTAGCTTACATGTACCCTTTGTCTGAACTGTGTTTCTCTACTTTAGCACTGAGACTATGTCTCAGACATACGAACTCGTGTTTTTGTGATTAGCCCTAAAATATCCTCGTTGTTCCTTCATCACCGATCTGAGTTCCTTTTGTACTTTGACATCCAAGCTTGTATCCTTTCTTGTCACTGTAGCTTTCCGAATTTCAAAGAGATTGAATCTGTTTTTCTGTCTCAAATGAAAATATCCTACACGCATATCCATATCTATATATATATATATATATATATATATATATATATATATATATATATATATATATATATATATATATATATATATATATATATATATATATATATATATATATATATATATATATATATATATATATATATATATATATATATATATATATATATATATATATATATATATATATATATATATATATATATATTTGTTGTCCCATATAAATAAGTCGACATGTGAATCTGAAGAGGTTTTTTTTCATTAGGTGAGTCGATATGAGAGTTCTTACTTCATCTTGAAGCCGACATGCACAAGAGTAACATGTGTTAAATTTGGAAACTAGGGCCAAACTCAACTTTTCACTGCTCATATGATGGAGATGATATTTTTTTTGGATTCCTCTTTCAGAGAACTGCAAGATTGACCTAAAGATCATCTTGTTTGGATGAGCAGAAGTTCGATTTTAAATGTATCTTTCACACATGTGCAATTTGTCAAGGTTGACTAGAACTGTAATGTAGGCTCACAAGCCCCAAAAGATGTGTCACACACCTTCATTGATGGATATAAAAAGTAGATACTCAAACTTCATTTTGGATATCATCTCATCTCACATTCTATCTCCTTCTCATTGGTTCGTACAGCCTTAGGAGACATTCTCTCTCCTCTGCACGTCTAAAAGGACAACTATGTTTTTCGGATTGTTTGAGGGTTTCTGCAGCGGTGTTTACCTTGGGTCAACTCATATATTTTGACTTCGATTTTTGGGAAAAATTCAGAGTTTAGGGTGGCACAAAAATTGAGAAGTTTTGGGTTGTTCAACTGCAACATCAGTTGTTGTTTGACCACAGTTTGACCGCAGCATTGACCGCGCTTGACTGAGGATTTGCAGACTATTTTGGGATTAATTTGATTGTTTCTTGAGGCTGAGTTTGACTGGTTTTTACTGAACTCCATTGGGAGGAATTTTTTTGGTTTGACCAACGTTGACTTTGATGGCTAGGACATCCCATTGACTACTGAAAATTTTACTTTCTCTCTCTGCTGAATCTAAAGAATAATAAGAAGATTTGATCCAATGGTTTTCCCCGCATTGGGGTTTTTCCCTGGAATCAACCAAATTATTGTGTCCTCTTGTCTTCGCTTGTATTATGGTTATTTATTTATGTTCTATCAACATTTATCGTCAATGTTAAAGTGATTTCTAAACAGGAAATTGAATTGGGCTAATAAGAAAGATTTAAGTAAATTTCTCTAAGCATAGAACATACCATCATTAACTAAAATTAACATGTTATCAGAGCTGAGGTGAATACAAAGCCCATGCAAGAGTGAGAAGATAAATCACTGAAATTTGATTAGACAAGGACAAGGGTCAATGGCTTCCTCATCATACTTAAAATCTGATGACAAGCTCAATGATAAGTACGATTATCATGCTTGGAAAAATGCCCTTGGATCTGACATTGGAGGAACAAGAAGTTATGGATTATGTGCAGGGAAAGATCACTGAGCCTCCATCAAATGCACCGACTGCCACTAAAACAAAGTACAAGAAAGGAGAGGTCAAAGCGAAGAATATCATCAAGGATTCTATTCACAAGCACTTGGTGGCTTATATCTCCAAGCCAGGCACATCTAAAGAGATGTATGATAAGTTGATTAACATGTTTAGGGCTAACAATGCTAATCAAATTCTCTTTTTGAAGAAAAAGTTGAAGAAAATCAAGATGGACAAGGGAGAGTCCATCCAATCCTACTTCATGAGGTGCACTAAAATCAAGAATGATATCTTAGCTATTGGAGAGGCCATAGCTGACCAAGATCTCACTCTCACTTCTCTTCAAGGACTTCCTTAGGCATGGTATGTATCCAATAACACTATTCTCAATAATAATATAATTCATGATTTTGATGAATTGTTGACAAGAAGCACTTAAGAGGAGATAAGGATGATGGAGAGAGAACATCCCTCAAATGGGAATGGAAGTGGACCTACTTCCTTCACCGCTCATGAAAAGAAGAAGAATAATGTTGGTTCGAGGAATCAAGGTCAAGTAAGATCGGGAACCAAAGGAAGGAAGGGTAGATGTTATAATTGTAACAGGTTTGTTCACTATGCTAGAGAGTGTCCCAATAAAAGGGACTCTCCATGAGATGATGACTACAACAACAATAACAACTTTAGGGGGAATGGAAATCAAAGGAACAACAGGTTCAACAAAAAAGGAAAGAGAAAGGCTCCTTTTGATTGAAATGGAAATGGAAATGGTCAACCTTTCAAGAGATCAAGAAACTCTAGGTATGATGAATCTGATGTTGTTGATAACAAGATAAATGAATATATTCTCATATATGTCCTCTCTGTTGCATCTCCTCTCAACACCCTGGATAATTGGTTGATTGATAGTGGTGCCTCAAGGCACTTCACTGGATATAAAGAGGCCCTCTCTGATTTGATTGAAAAATATAATACTTTGGAAAATATCCTTGGAGACAATGCCAACTATCCCGTGAAAGGGATAGATACTGTGACACTTCATCTAAATCAAGGTCAAGTCCTTTGTTTGCAAGATGTGTTGTATGTACTTGACTTGAAGAAGAATATAGTGGTTATCTCGGTAATGGAAGACAAAGGATTCAAGGTGGCATTCGTCGATGGAAAGGTATACATTTGGAAGAGGAATTTCAAGGAAGAATTCACTCTTGGTTTCAGGGTTGATACACTCTATCAAGTTGGAGGAAGTCCGTTGGGAGCCATGACATGTAACAAAGCTCTTCAATCTGAGCTATGGCACAGGAGGTTTGCACACCTTCATTATAAATCCCTTCCCGAAGCAAGAAAGGTGGTCACAGGTATGCCCAATTTCAAAGATGATCATGAAGTTGTATGTCAGGGTTGTGCCGAAGGAAAGCATACGAGGGAACCATTCCCCTCAAGTGTCACCATGACTTATGATATTCTACAATTTATTAATTCGGATATGTTGCCCATAACATCCTTAGAAGGATTCGTATATTATGTCACCTTCATAGATGAATTCTCCCGCAAGACATCGATATACTTATTGAAGAAAAAGGATGAAGTATTCAAATGGTTTTGTAGCTTCAAGGCCTTGGTTGAAAATCAAACAAGAAATAAGATCAATATTTTGAGGACCAATAATGGAAATGAATATGAGTCAAATGAATTCAATGAGTATTGCAGGGAAGCTGGAATTAAGAGGGAGACAAATACTTCGTATACTCTCGAACAAAATGGTGTTTCTGAAAGGAAGAATAGAACCATTCTGGAAGCTTCCCGTGCCAGAATTTATGACCAAGGTCTTCTGAAGTTCCTATGGGGAGAACCTTCCAACACCGCTATGTATGTTAAAAATAGATGTCCACATTCAACATTGTACTCCAAAACTCCTGAAGAAGTCTTTAGTAGTAATAAACCCGATGTTTCTCATTTTATAATTTTTGGAAGTCTTGTAAAATATCATGTGCTGAAAGAAAAGAGAAGCAAATTGGATGCTTCTAGAAAGAAGGGAACATTTGTGGGCTACAATGAAACCTCAAAGGCATATAAAATCTATGTGCCTAGTCAAAGAGAAGTGGAGATATGTCATGATGCCACCTTCGACGAAGATGTTGCCCTCAAGAAGATTAGAGATATTCCTATCTCGAAGGAAGACAAATAAGAAGAAGGGGGAAAGCAGGAAGAATCGAAGGATGAACCGATGCCCGAAGTTGAAGGTCTGATGGATCCTATAGATCCACCTTCTTGAAATAAAATTAGACCCTCATGTCTTAGAGACACTCTCAAAGATGTCAAGAAACATATTGCTCCAAGGGGAGCATTCTGTGAAAGTAAGAGGCCGAATAGGTACCAAGGGTACTTAGTAGCCATGAGCACCATTGTACAATCTGAGTCTAGAACGTTTGAAGAAGTCGTGAAGCACCAATTTTGGAAGGATGAAATGAATGAAGAGTATGAGTCGATCATGAAAAATGATGTCTGGGATGTGGTCCCTAGACTGAAGGACAAACCGTTTTCACCTCAAAATGGCTCTACAAGATCAAGCACGGAGACGATGGAAGTGCTAAAAAATTCAAGGCAATATTTGTTGCTCAAGACTTATCGCAGAAAGAAGGAATAGGTTATGATGAAATATTTGCACCTGTTGATCGCTACACCACCATCTGTTTGATCATTTCCCTTGCTGCATCGCAAGGATGGAGTCTACATCAAATGGATACCAAGACTGCCTTCTTACATGGCTCAATCAAGGAAGAGGTCTATGTGGAACAACCTTTGGGGTTTGAAGTTCGAGATAGAGACACACATGTATTCAGGTTGAAGAAATCCCTCTATGGGTTGAAGCAAGCCCCCAAGGGTTTGTATGAGAGGATCAATAGTTACTTGATGAAGCTGGGCTTTACTCGAAGTGATGCCAATCTAGACCTTTAATT
This sequence comes from Pinus albicaulis, assembly GCA_034641835.2. NCBI lineage: Eukaryota > Viridiplantae > Streptophyta > Pinopsida > Pinales > Pinaceae > Pinus > Pinus albicaulis. Next base: position 709,360,594 of record CM076582.1, read on the forward strand.
TAAGGTTGATAATGATAAGCCTCTCATTCTGGTTCTCTATGTGGACGATCTCTTCCTAATAGGTGTTGATCCTCTTATTCATCAATGTAAGATGGAGTTGCTTCTAAGTTCAAGATGAAGGATTTAGGAATAATGCATTATTTCCTAGACTTTGAGGCCTAGCAAAATCCAAGTGAGATTTTCAATTCTCAAGGAAAATATATTGTGAAGTTGCTGGAAAGATTTGAGATTGTGGACTGCAAGTCCGTGACTACTCTAATGGAACTAAATTTTAAGAAGTTGTGTGGAAGTGTTGTTGGGCTCGATTTGGGAAATCCTACCGAGTATCGTCAACTCATAGGGGCCCTAATTTTCTTAGTGAACTCACGTCCGGACATATGTTTTGCAATGAACACGTTGAGTCAATACATGGTGGAGCCTCATCACATTAACTTGATTGGTGCCAATAATCTCTTGAGATATCTTCAGAGCACAATCAACCATGTGCTGAGATACGTTGTTGGGAGTATGAGGCTCCATGGACATACCGATGTTGACTGGGCAGGCAGTGTGGTGGATCGTAAGAGCACATCTGGATATTGCTTCACCTTAGGTTCTTCTTCGATCTCTTAGATAAGCAGGAAGCAGAAATCGGTTGCTTTGAGCACCGTCGAGGTCGAATACATTGCAACAAGTATGGCCTGTTGTGAAGCTATTTGGTTTAGAAAGCTCTTTAGTGAGTTGTTTGTGCATGTGTTGGATACCATTGTGATCCTTTGCGAACCAAAGTGGGATTCCAGTTTCAAAGAATATTTTGTTCCATGACCGATCCAAGCATATTGATATCAAGTACCACTATATCTGGGATATGGTGCAGCGAGGCGTCGTAAGGCTCCATCACATTGGGATTGATGAGCAAGTCATGGTTATTCTCATGAAGCCCCTAGGGAAGGTCAAATTCTTAACCTTCCATGAGAAGCTTGAAATCGTGGACATACCCTCTTATGAGGGTCCCGCGTGATTTGGACTTCGAGCTCTGGGAGCTTGAGGGGGCTTGGGAATAACTTCTTGGAGCTATAAGAAATTACAGGGAAAGGTTCACCTTACCTTATTGGTGTGTTATTTCCCCACTGTTATGATATTGATATGGTTCACCCTCTCTTGATTTATGCCCCACATACATCCTACCCATGTAGTCTGAGACTCATCGGAAGTACCTCTCATTTGGCCAATGAGTTGGGAAATGAGCATAAAGACCATAACATTACCAATCAACGCATCATGTATTGTTGTACTCTCTATGTCTAGGATGGGTTGTCCAAAAAATTGATCTGGGGTCAAGCCTGGTTGAGGTTTTTACCTCTAAATTGACTTCGGGTCAGTGGAGAGTGGCAAGGTCTTGTGACTCACTCTCGATTAAATCTTCTTCATTATTTCTTCTACAGCAGAGCAGAGATGGAAAAGTACAGAGACATCAGGATGACAGAGGATGACAGGATGATATATGATAGTACATGATGGTACTGGATGATAGGATTGCATAGGTTGACAAATGAATTGACAGGCGGAGTTCTCCCTAGTTGAGAGGAAGTGTTAAATTTGGCAACTAGGGCCAAAATCCACTTTGCACTTCTCATGTTGATGGATATGATATTTTTGTTGGATTCCTCTTTCATAGAGGTGCAAGATTGATCTAAAGATCATCTTGTTTGGATGAGCAGAAGTTGGATTTTGAATTTATTTTTCACACATGTGAAATTTGTCAAGGTCGCCCAGAATTGTAATGTAGGCTCACAAGCCCCAAAAGATGTGTCACACACCCTCATTGATGGATACAAAAAGGAGAGACTCAAACTTAATTTTGGATATCATCTCATCTCACATTCTGTCTCCTTCTCATTGGTTCGTACAACCTTAGGAGAAATTCTCTCTCCTCCACACGTGAGAAAGGACACTGAGCTTTTCAGACTGTTTGAGGGTTTTTGTAGCGGGGTTGACCTTTGGTCAACTCACAGATTTTGACTTCGATTTTTGGGACATATTCCGAGTTTGGGAGGCCGTTTTTGGTGGCACAGAAATCGAGAAGTTTAGGGGTGTTTGATTGCATCGTTGACTCATCTAAAAATAAAATCTCTTGCTCATGAAACCCATGAAGTAAGCATACGATCATTTTAATTTTTCTTATTTACATCAATTACATATGTCATTATGAAGACCAAACCTAGTTATACTTTTCAACACTCCCTCTTAACTAGGGAGGTATTCATAATGGTACTTGGCCATTCTCAATCTGAAGTATTTCTCATAAGAATATACGGATTGGTAACCCATTTGTATTGCATCATATCAACCAACAATGCCACATAGCAAGGCCTTGACTAACAACTCTATCTCTCCACAATATATGAGTGCAATGTTGACGAGACCAATGATTTATAGACACTCATCATTGTCTCTCCCAGAACATACCCTACCCGGGTTCTCAGGGAGTGTTCCATCAAGAATATTCTTATCTTGGATTCCCAATCCTCAAAGAATATCGGTCCTCTACGACTACTCTTACCTTGGATGCCCTATCTCATACTTAAAGAGCATCATATGTCGAATGATTACCCAATCCTCCAATATATCTTTCCATGTGAATACCAGAATGATGTGTTTATCTCTCCCTCTTAATTACGGAGGACATATCTATTTCTATAAAGGAATTTACTCATTCCTACAGAAATAATGTACCTACGCTCCCTCTTGGCTTAGGAATTTCCAAGTTTCTTCCAAGTAAGAAACTTATTTCCAGGGTCGCTCTTAACTAGGGACCTTTAACAACTCCTTAGGTGCAGATAATGGAACAACCATCTACTTTGAAAAACTCCTTTCTTTGATGTCATGAATTTCTTCGTTGTTATGGAGTCTTCATCTTTGGGACTTCTTCATAGGGAACATACCATCCATCACTTTCATCAACGAATCAGTCATGTCATCATTACTTTCATTAGAAAGTGATCCATCAGTATACATCTAGCCTTGCTTCATGTTATGTTGTCTTCTTTTGGAGGGAACATCCTTCTACATGGTCCTTCAAGGAAGACATCAACAGTTCTTCCCTTGGCAGTCCTGCATAAGCCCATCCAAATATTTGTTCAAAAATAAGAAATGAATTGTTAAATTTAGATAACCATGGTATGTTCTATGCTTAATGCAATTTTACTTCAATCTTTCTTAGGCTCGATTCAATTTAGCAATCACATAAACATGAAAGTAAAATACTGATAGAACACAATAACAGATCAATAGAAGACAACCAATAATATAGATCAGCTTTTACAATTCTTCTTGTCCAGCAATGATATAGGATAGTGTGCGTTACGACAATCAACAAGATGCACTAGCTAGAAAAGTCTTTCTCAACATCAGATCAACCAACCCTCCAAGTGTCACACACACCCCTCAAAGAGAGGTTCTGAAAATTCAATGTTGGTCAACAGAAAGTCAATGCTACAATTTAGGGCTTCAATCAACGGTCTCTCTTTTCCTCGATCTTTGTGCCCTCAAATGTGACCTTATAAGATTAAAATTTCTTCACTTGTTGGAGGTCAAAATTCTAAGTCTTGAGCATAGTAAATGCACAACAAAACAACCCTAAAACCAATCCGCACTTTTACCTAGCTTCAGCACCACACGTGAGAGAGAGAGAGGCCTCCAAAAGGTTGATCGAACCAATCAGATCACAAGAGAGAATGTGTGATAACTTGATGAGCAAATTATCTGCAATTCTCTCCAATTTATATCAATCAGTGAGGGTGTGTGACACATCTATTAGGCTTGTGAGCCTACATTACAAATTTGGCCGACCTTGCACATGTGTGGAAAATAAAATCAAAATATATGTTCTTCTCATCTAAACAAGATGATCTCTAGATCAATCTTGCACTTCTCTGAAAGAGGAATCCAACAAAAATATAATCATCATCATATGAGCAGTCCAACATGAAGTTTCGACCTAGTTGCCCAAAATTAACACTCCCTCTCAACTAGGGAGCACTCCATCTGTCCACCTGTGGCATCCAGAGATCAATACGATTGTGTACTATTATATATCATCATGCACTCCTGCATCATCCTGTCGTGACTTGCTTTGCTGGATCTTCTTTGCAGATAGAACCAAAAGGGTGGGTCACAAAGACATCACGCTTTACTGACCCGAAGTCATATTAGAGGATAAAACCTCTCTTGGACTCAACAAGAGTCTCATACTAACCCAATGTTAATTTACTGACATGAATTTAGTTTAGGGGTAAGAAACTTATCAGACTTTATCCCAAATCAAGGTGTTGGACATGTGCCATCCTAGACATAAAGAGTATGGAAATCTCTGATGTGTCTATCAATCTTGCTATTGGTCTCTATCCACATTTCCCACCTCATTGGCCAAATGAGAGGTATTTCGCATGAGTCTTAAACTGGATGGACAGGATGCGTGCGGAGCATAGATCAACGAGTGGTGAACCAACTCAATATCATAACGGTGGGGCAGAAGCACAATAAGGTTCGATAAGCCTAGCCCTGTGTATGCTTATAGCTCAAAGAAGCTATCCCTAAGCCCCCTGGAGCTCCCAGAGCTCATATTCCAACTCAAGCAGGACCCTCACAATAGGGTCTTTCCAAGATTCCAAATTTCTCACGGAAGGTTAATAATTTTACCTTCCCCAGGGGCTTCGTGAGAATATCCGCGGCTTGCTCATCAGTCCCAATGTGATCGAGCCTTACGATGCCTCGTTGTACCATATCTCGGATAAAGTGGTACCCAATATCAATATGCTTGGATCGATCGTGGCACACAGGATTCTCGAAGAGATGAATCGCACGTTGGTTATCACAAAGGATAACGGTGGTATCTAGCACATGTCCAAACAACTCGCTGAAGATATTTCTCAACCAAACAGATTCACAATAGGCCATAATCGCTGCAATGTATTCGGCCTCAGCGGTGCTCAAAGCTACCGACTTCTGCTTCCTTCTCATCCAAGATATCGAAGCAGAACCCAAGGTGAAGCAACACCCAGATGTGCTCTTGCGATCCACCACACTACCAGCCCAATTGGCATCAGTATATCCATGGAGTCTTAAACTCTTAAAAGTGTACCTTAGACTATGGTTGATTGTACCCCGAAGATATCTCAAGAATGTGATGAGGATCAACCATATGTTGACTCAAACTGTTCACTGCAAAACATACGTCCAGATGGGAGTTCACTAAGAACATCAAGGCCCCCACGAGTTGTCGATACTCTGTGGGATTTCCCAGCTCGAGCCCAGCAGTGTTTCCACACAACTTCTTAAAGTTTAGTTCCATCGGTGTCGACACAGACTTATAGTCCACCATACCCAATATTTCCAGTAGCTTCATGACATATTTTCCCTGAGAAAGTAAAATCTTTCCTAGCCTTTGCCAGATCTCCAACCCTAGGAAATAGTGCATCAGTCCTAGGTCTTCCATCTCAAACTCGGAAGCTAGCTCCCTCTTACACTGATGAATGAGAGGGTCAACACCTATTAGGAAGAGATCGTCCACATAGAGAATTAGAATGAGAGGCCTTTCTCTATCAACCTTAAAATAAAGGTTTGGATCAGCATTACTTCGAGTGAAGCCCAGCTTCATCAAGTAGCTATCTATCCTCTCATACCAAGCCTTGGGGGCTTGCTTCAACCCATAGAGGGCTTTCTTCAACCTACATACATAGGTGTCTCTATCATGGACTTAGAACCCCAGAGGTTGCTCCACATACACCTCTTCCTTTATTGAACCATGCATAAAATCAATCTCCACATCCATATGATGGAGACTCCATCCTTGCGTTGCAGCAAGGGAAATGATAGATCAGATGGTGGTATAGCGAGCAACAGGTGAAAATATATCATCATAATCTATGCCTTTTTTTAGAGAAGCCTTGGGCAACAAATCTTTCCTTGTACTTTTCAGCACTACCATAAGATCCATGCTTGATCTTATAGAGTCATTTCGAGGTGACAACAGATTTGTCCTCCGACCTCGGGACCACTTCCCAGACATCATTTTTCATAAAGGAATCATAATCTTCGTTCATAGCATCCTTCCAAAATTGATGCTTTATGGCTTCTTCAAATGATCCAGGATTAGATTGTACAATTGTACTCATCGCTGCTAGATACCATTGGTATCTATTCGGCTTCATGCTTTCACGGAATGTCCCCCTTGGGGCAATATGTCTCTCGGCATCTTCGAGAGTGTCCCCAAGCCATGAAGGTCTTCTCTTATTTGAAGGAGGTTAGTCAATAGGATCCATAGGTCCTTCAACATCGAGCATCAGTTCATCCTTCGAATCTTCCTGCTTCCCTGCTTCTTCATCTTCTTCCTTAGAGCTAGGAAGATTTCCCACTTTCTTGAGGGCAACATCTTCATCGAAGGTGACATCATGGCATATCTCGACTTCTCTTTGACTAGGCACATAGATTCTATATGCCTTCGAAGTTTCACTGTAGCCCACAAAATTTCCCTTATTTCCAAAAGCATCCAATTTGCTTCTCTTTTCTTTCGGCATATGAAAGTAAATGAGACAACCAAAAACTCTAAAATGAGAAACATCAGGTTTCTTACCAGAGAAGACTTCTTCGGGAGTCTTGGAGTCCAGAGGGAATGTAGGCATATCTTTTGAATGTACATAGAAGTGTTCACAGATTCTCCCCATAGAAACTTTGGAAGACCTTGGTCACATAGCATGTCGCGGGCAGCTTCCATAATGGTCTTGTTCTTTCTTTCAGCAACACCATTTTGCTCAGGATTATACACAATTGTGGTCTTTCTCTTAATGCCAGCTTCACTGCAAAATTCATTGAATTCATTTGACTCATACTTGGACCCATTATCGGTCCTCAAAACAATGATTATCTTCTCGGTTTGATTTTCCACCAAGGCCTTGAAGGTACAAAACCATTTGAATGCTTCATCCTTCTTCTTCAAGAAATATATCCAGGTCTTGCAGGAGAAGTCATCTTTAAAATTCATGTAATAGGAACATCCTCCCAAGGATGTCACCAACAATATACCAGATAAATCAGAATGTATCAACTGCAATATATCATATGTCTTTGTGACACTTGAGGGGAATGGTCCCCTTGTATGCTTCCCTTCGGCACAACCCTGACATATACCTTCATGATCATCTTTAAATTCGGGCATCCTTGTCACCACCTTCCTTGCTTCGGGAAGGGATTTATAATGAAGGTGTGCAAACCTCTGGTTCCATAACTCTATTCGAAGAGTTGTATCACATGACATAGCCCCCAAAAAACTTCCTCCAACCTAGTAGAGTGTATCAACTCTAAAACCATTAGTAAGAGCTTCTTTGAAGTTTTTCTTCCATATGCGTACCTTTCCATCAACGAATGCCACCTTGAACCTTTTGTCTTCCATTATCGAAATAGACACAAGGTTCTTCTTCAAATCAAGTACATTCAACACATCTTGTAAATGGAGGACTTGACCTTGAGATAGATGAAGGGCCACAGTCCCTGTCCCTTTCACGGGATAGGTGGAATTAACAATGTTACCGATGAAATAGGTAACCGCAATGTTACCTACTTTTTTTTGGTAGCATAAAAAGCACCCGATTTTGAAAAGTGGTGATGCAGAATCACCATTTTTTTTTTGTGCACATTTTTGACACTGTAATATTTTTATTTATGAAGTATGAATATTTGTTTTAAAATGTTAGTGATTTTCATGCTAATTTGGAAATGTATTGATGCAGCATCAACTTTTTTTTTTAGAGCAGTGATTTTCATGCTAATTTTGAAACGTATTGATGCTTCATCAAACTTTTTTTTTTAGAGTGGTGATTTTCATGTTTGTAATAAAACACAAAACTTAGATAAAAAAAATATATAAAAACAATAAAAAAATCAATAAAAATGTAAAAAAAAAACAAAAATAGCTCGTAAAAATAAAAAATTTAAACAAAAATAAATAAAAAAAACAAAAATATTTGAAAATTATATCAAACGAAATGACAAAATTTGAAAAAAAAAACACATAATTTAAAGAAAAAAACAAAATTTGACCAAAAAAATTTAAAAAAAAACATCAAAAACATTTTTTTTTAACTTATAAAAAAAACCATATATATATATATATATATTTAAATTTAAATTAAAAATAATAATAAGAATAAGAAAAAAAAATACAAATTTTAAAATTAACAAAAAAAACAAATTAAAAAAAAACAATTAAAATTGAAAAATAAAATTAAAATTAAAAAAATTATCATTAAAAAACAAAACAATGAAAAAAACCACGTGTAAATAATTAAAAAACAAATATACATAAATTTATTGTTTTTTTTTTTTTAAATGAAACAATTTATAGATTTTAATCTATAATATTAAATATAAAAAAAATTAAACAAATTGAATTTAAAAAAAAAAAAAAAATTAAATTAAAAAAATAATTTAAAACAAAAATTAAAAACAAAAAATGAAAAATTATTTAAAAAAGAAAAAAAAATTAAAAAAATAAAAAAAATAAAATAAAATAAAATAAAACGGGGGTTGGTGTTGGTGGGGCGGCGGGCAGCTGGGCACCGGGGGCCGGTCGGGCGGCACCACGGGGGTGGCCAGCCAAGCACACGATACACGGGCGAGGGCGGGGGTCCGGCCGGAGATGGGCCCTCGGCCCCGGCCCGGGGGGTGTCGTGAGGCTGACTAACACTTCCAAGTGACGCACGCCCACGATGGGCCCGATGCCCGGCCATCGCCCTTCCCTGCACCACCAACCCCGTTTTTTTTTTTTTAAATTGATTTTTTTTTAAATTGCTTTTTTTTTTTTAATTTAATTTTTTAATTTAAAATAAAATTTGTTTTGTATTTTTTTTTTTTAATTTTATTATTATTATTATTATTATTATTATTATTATTATTATTTTGAAATAATTTTTATTAATTTTTATTTATTTATTTATTAATTTTTTTTTTCATAATTTTTTTTTATTATTAAGTTTTAAGTTTAGTTTTTTAGTATAATTTTATAGAATTTAATAAATTTTGTATTTTTTTAAAAATTTATTTGGATTTAATATTGTTTTTTAAATGTTTTATTTTTTATTAATTTTTTTTTTTTTTGTTAATTACATAAAATTTTTATATTTTTATATTTCAATTAAAATTGTGTATTTAAAACTTAATTAAACTTATGTATTTAAAACTTAATTAAAATTGTGTATTTAAAACTTAATTAAACTTAATTTTTTAAAATTTTTTTTTTTTTAATTTAATTTATTTTTTTATTTTTATTTATTTAATTTAATTTTTTTCAATTTTCCATTTTTAATTGATTTTTAAATTTTTTAAAGTTTTTCTTTTAATAATGTTTTGTTGTTTTGTTTTGTTTTGTTTTGTTTTTTTTTTTTTTTAATTTGTTTTTTCTTTCAAAATTTATTTGTTTATTAAAATTTAATTTTTTTGTTGTTAAATTTAATTTGTTATTTTAATATTATCTTTTTTTTTTAATTTATTAAAATCTGATATATATACATATTTTAATTTAAGTTCATATATATATATTTTATTTTTTATAATTTAAATTTAATTTATTTTTTATAGTTTATTTGTTTTTTTAATATATATTGTTTTAAATTTAATATTTTCATTGTATTTTATTTTTATTTTTTATTTTTAATTATTTTTTCATTTTTTTTTTTTAAATTATTTTTTTTTTTTTAATTTAATATATTTCCTTAAATTTAATTTTTTGTTTTAAATTTTTTTTTTTTTAATTTAATAAGCATTTTCTTTTTCTTTTTTAAATTTAATTTCTATATTTTATTTTTTATAATTTTCTTCTTTTTTTTTAACTTCTTGTTGTTGTTGTTGTTGTTTTTTTTTTTTTTTAATACCTATATTTTTTTAATTTTAATCTTAATTTTTTTTTTTTTTCCTTAAATTTCAGGCTTTTTTTAATGTTTGAATTAAAATTTTTATTTTTTTTATCTTCATATATTTTTAAATTTTAAGCTTTTAAATGTTTTTATTTTAAAATTTTTTTTTTCTTAAATTTTAGGTTTTTTGTAATGTTTGAATTTTAAAAATTAAAAAATGTTATTTCTATTTTTAAAAATGCCAAAAGTATGACACAAATTTTTTTTTTCGTTATTCCAACATCAACTTGTTTTGTTTTGTGGGTGTTTTTTCAATCCTTCTTTCAAGAAACAAATTTGTTTTTACCATAATTTTATAAAATGTTGAAATTTGACCTTAAAAAAAAACGAAGTGCATTGCATTCTGGAATATACACTCTTTGTTTTTGGGGTGTTTTTTCATGTTTTTTTAGTCTTTTTGGGCTAGAGTTCCCATTTTGAGGTCAGGTTACCTATTTGATCGGTAACAGTGTTAATTATCTTAAGGATAATTTTTGTTGGAAATACTGAGAGGGGGGTGAATCAACATTTCTTTTCAATTGTTAATTTTGGCCAGTTAGAGTCTTCACAATTAAAAACTAGAGAGGTGTATAATAATATTATTATTAAGGATCAATAAGAACTTCAATCATTTTTCAAATAATTGAGTAAAATAGATGTGTGAGGGCCACCAACCCTTCAATGAATTAGGCACCAACCTGTTTCCAAGCACTAATTTGGACTTTGATTAGGCTTCGACCTCTAGGGCTTCGACCCTATCTTTTTCAAGGAACCAACCTTGTGTTTACGAACACCAACCCCTAGGATACCAATCCTTTGTCTTATTTTAATAGAGAATGTGAATAGTACTTACTTGAACGTTCTTGACATAATTCTTCACTGTTTAATCACTTCCAAAATTCTTCATTGTTCACTTGTGTTAATCATTGTACTTCAATTAATTCATCAGTGTTGTTGTCTTCACTGTCCAATAGGAGATTCCATTAATGCCACATTCATTGTCCAAAGAATATAATCTTATCTGAAGCTGCTTCAAAAATATTAAGAGCCACTATGGTCAACCTTGTCAGGATGAGTTACCATTGTTCAAGAGATCAAATGTTCACAGTTACAGCAGTCTAGGAAGAAATCCAAGAAGCAGGATCACAATTCGAGAACAAATGAAGGTTGATAGGAGTTTTTGTTTCACCAATCACTGAATCTAGAATGTTGCATCGTCAAGGTTTGTACAGGAGTTACAGTTCGAGATATGTTCCTCCACAGAGAAGAATCCAAGCCCCCACAGTCTGAGTATACAGCCTGCACAGATCCGAGAATGTATCACCACTGAAACTACTGCACAGTAAATGTTTTCCAAAAACCCAAGATATGTTCCTCCACAAAGAAGAACCAGAGCACCCACAATCTGAGTATACAGCCTACACAAATCCGAGAATGTATCATCACTGAAACTGTCGCACAGTAAAGGTTTTTCAACAGCCTGAGATACTGTATGAGGTGATGTAATAAAATATCCGAGTTCAGTCACCTAAATCCGAGTTTCACAGGAGCCACAGTCCGAATTTTTATGACTGTTAGTGGATCCAAAGTATATATATCATCTACAGAGGATGCCCTATTTGAATAGATGACATTGCTTGACACATAAATAGACTTGCGGTGGTTAAGTATTGGGTTGTTCTTCTCCTTAAGGATTCACTAGATGTGAACCTTTTCTTTTCTCTGTGTTATAACCTCTTCAACCGAGCTGCTTGTTCAAAATGCAGGTCAGAACGTGTATTTATAGAGATGTTCTTGCTATGAGCTGAAGGGACACATCAATTATATTGAGGCTGATATGAGAGACCTAGCACAGGTTAGCTCAAGGACCAAATAAATACCCTTGACTTGGAAAATATAATTTTCCCAAACTATTTGGAATTCTGGGCCAAGTAAGAGCTCATATGAAAGCTAAAATTATGCTCCAAATGATGGTGAAGGTTTCATAGAAAAATGTTGCCTCCAAGGTAGTAATATTTTTTTTTTAATGTGACTGGTCATTTACAGGTTCAGAAATAGAGGTAGGTAGAATGTCTAGGGGTTCTTTATGGTTTTGATTCTCCATTATAGTCTTCTTTATCATAAGGTTACCATGCCATAGTGATATGAGTCCTCCATCATCACTCATCATCATCAAGCATCTTATTGCCATCAATGACAACTTAGATTAAAAATTTCTAGATTTGTATCATTCTCAATCAAATCATAGAGGGCTTCTTTATAACCACTGAGGTGCCTTGAAGCACCACTATCAATCAACCAGACATCCAGGGTGTCGGGAGGATATGCAACAAAGAGGGTGAATACAAGAATAAATTCATTTTTCTTACTATCAACAACATTAGACTCATCGTACCTGGAATTTCTTGACCTCTTGAAAGGTTTCCCATTTCCACTACGATCAGAGGGAGCCTTCCTTTTTCCTTTGAACCTGTTGTTCCTTTGATTTCCATTCCCCCTAGAGTTTTTGTTGTCATCATCCCTGGGAGAGTCCCTTCTATTGGGGCACTCTCTTGCATAGTGACCAAACTTGTTAGAAGTGTAACATCTTCCTTTCCTTCCTTTGGGCCCCACTCTTCCATGGTTTTGATTTCTTGGACCACCATTGTTCCTCTTCTTTGCATGAGTGGTGAAGGCAGTAGGGTCACTTCCATTTCCATTAGAGGAATGATCTCTCTCCATCATTCTTGTCTCCTCTTGAGTGCATCTCGTCAATATTTCATCAAAATCAAGAATCACAATATTATTAAGAATAGTGGTATTGAATACATACCAATCACAGGGAAGACCTCCAAGCGCAATGAGAACCATTTCTCAATCAACTATTTCTTCCCCAATAGCTAAGATATTATTCATGATTTCAGTGAGCCTCGTAAAATTGGATTGAATGGATTCTTCTTTGCACTTCTTGATATTCTTCAATTGATACTTGAAGAAAAGAACTTGATTAGCATTGTTAGCCCTGAACATGCTAACACGCTTATCATACATCTCTTTAGATGTGCTCAACTCAAAAATATAAGCAACCAAGTGCTTATGAATAGAATCCTCGATAATCATCTTTGCTTTGATTTCCCCTTTTCTACACTTCGTCTTTGTGTCAGCAGGTGCATTTGATGGAGGCTCATGAATCTTTCCATGCACATAATCCATGACATCTTGATCTTCTAATGCCAAATGCAAGGACATCTTCCATGCATGATAATCAGACTTATCAGTCAACTTATCATCAGATTTGAAACCCTTATAGGATGAGGATGCCATTGGTCCATGATAGGATTTCTTCTTCTTCAGTGATTGGTTTTCACACTAGCTTGGGCTTTTTCTTCACCTTAACTCTGATACCATGTTAAATTTAGATAACCATGGTATGTTCTATGCTTAATGCAATTTTACTTCAATCTTTCTTTGGCCTGATTCAATTTAGCAATCACATAAACATGAAAGTAAAATTTTGATAAAACACAATAATAGATCGACAGAATACAAGCCAATAATATAGATCATATTTTACAATTCTTCTTGTCCAACAAGGATATAGGATAGTGTGCGTTACGACAGTCAACAGGATGCACCAACCACCAAATTATTTCTCAACATTAGATCAACCAACCCTCCAAGTGTCACACACACCCCTCAAAGACAACTCCTCAAAAGTCAACGCTGGTCAACAGAAAGTCAATGCAGAAAGTCAACACTGCAGTTTAGGGCTTTGGTCAACGGTCTCTCTTTTCCTCGATCTTTGTGCCCTCAAATGCGGCCTTAGAGGATCGGAATTTCTGCACTTGTGGGAGGTCACAACTCCAAGTTTTGACCACGGTCAACGCTGGTCAATGCACAACAAAACAATCCTAAAACTAGTGCGCACTTTTAGACAACTTCAGCTCTACATGTGTGAGAGAGAGAGGCCTGCAAAAGGCTGATCGAACCAATCAGATCACAAGAGAGAATGTGTGATGAGTTGATGAGCAAATGATCTCCAAGTCTCTCCAATTTGTATCAGTCAGTGAGGGTGTGTAACACATCTAATAGGCTTGTGAGCCTACATTACTAATCTGGCCGACCTTGCACATGTGTGGAAAATCAAATCAAAATATATGTTCTGCTCATCCAAACAAGATGATATTTAGATCAATCTTGCACCTCTCTGAAAGAGGAATCCAACAAAAATATAATCATCATCATATGAGCAGTGCAACATTGAGTTTGGACCTAGTTGCCCAAAATTAACATGAACACTTAAATAAAAAATTACCTTTGTGATGGTCTTTCATCATGACATCTTCCCATTAGCATCAACATCTTGCATGCATGTTGACATATCTCCCAAAGATATCCATTGTCAAGGGTCTCCATCTTTTTCCAGACTTCTATCAGAGTCTTTATATCTCTTAGGGAGATTTCCTAGTCAAATCTTCTTGTTCTTGGATGTTGAATGCCTTCTTCCATGGTTGCATAATCTATGATCTCTTCTTTTCTTTATTCACACATGACATTCCCATGAACTTCCAATCAAATTTTTTCTAATTACTGTCAATAACGTCATATTCCATACGAGGACATATTATGTTGATTTCATCTAGTGTGACCCATTCTTTCCGACATCTTTTCATGGGAAGAGATTCCCTTTCCTTTGATCATCCTTCTCAAGATAGAGCAGTGATCTATGTTACCTACAACCATACAACATGACTTTATAATATCGAATATATACCTCATTTACCTTTAGGTCATCTATGCTTCTTTCAGCAGCTTCCTTGATTGAAAAGAGCTTGAACCCCTTGATCTCTTTCATCTCTTATGTCATCATACCATCATCCCATGAATTCCACAAGTCGGAGTTCCTGATGAAACACTTGCTTTCTCTATAGATCGGTGAACCCTCTGATGAGGATTCCATCTGAGAATCTCGAGGATGTTACATATCCCTATCCAACAAATGTTTCCTTTTTGGCTTGATGTATGATGAGAATTGTCCTAGATGACTTCTCCCTTTTTCCCATAAGTGTCACTTGGGCTTTCAATGAGGTTCCTAAGAGCTATATCCATCATAGTTTAATGTTATGAACACCCTTCATGTTTCCTATGGTGATGTCACGAGCTCTTACTTCTAATGATTTTCCTCTTCCTTGTACTTGTTATTTCCCTTCTTGAGCTTAGGATAGTATTTCTTGTACTACTCGTAGCATTGAATATTAGCTATGTTTTTCTTTCCTTTCTAAAAATGGTTGTTGAATGGGATATCCTTCTTATCCTCATAGACATTTGTTACCTTGTTCATTAGTTAGTGTATTTAGAACAATGAGGATTATCTCCTTATCTGATATCATCTCTCCTAGATCTTGTAGTTGAGATCTTATTAAGATATCCCTTCATCCTTTGATACCTTCAATTTGTTTAGATCAAATTTAAGTGATATGACCTTTCTTATCGCATCTTCAAAGAATAGTTCTACCAACTTATCATATATCTCTTTTGATGTCTCTAATCCTGCTATATGGGGAATGAGACCTTTAACTGATTTCATAAGAATCCTTTGAGCCCTTTGATCCCTTTCCACGTATTTAGATAATGCTTGACCTTCAAATGGTTTGGAGACTTTTTCCATTGATATGATTAGTGACTTCACTTTCTTCGAGGACTATGTCTATCCTCCTTTTCCATGCAAGTAAGTTTAATGACCCAACCAGCATATAGATCTCCTTGCAAAACGAAGTCATTTTTACTAGATTAGATTATAGAATAAAAGATACTTACTTGACAAGTGAAGATGAAATCTTCAACTTGATCCCTTTGATGGTGGTTGGTGAAGATTTATTAGTGCCATTTTGGATGATATTCTTCCAAATGAAATCCCTTCTTCAATAAAAGGAGATTGCCCCTTTTATGACAACAAATTTGATCTAGCTCCCTTAGATGATGGTGATTGATGAGGATGTCTTGATGCTTCCTCAGATGATCTTCCTTAAGGATAAAGGAGGGGTCCTTGCTTCAATGAGATGGAACTTGCCTTATAACCTTCTGAATATGATGACAATGCCTTTAGCCTTCTTTGCATAACTAGCCTTCAAGATACTTTGACTTCCTCGGTGGCGAATGAGTGCAAATCAGAAATGCTTTGAGATTTTTGATTTTCTCCAAGATGATGTGATCTTAGCCTTATAAATGCTTCACTTGGATGTTTATACCTTGGTCTACCTTTCATTGTATATCTCTTCAACTTGATGAGGGTCTTGTGGGATTTTAATGACGTCTCTTTTATTAGATGCCCCTTTTCTTGACCTTGTAACCTTAGCTCTGATACCATGTTGAAAAATCTAGGGCATCGTGAATTAGGTGATTTCTCTTTAATTAGTAACTGCCTGTGAGTGCTTTTTACAACTTTAGATTATGATATTCTTCTACTTAGATTATTAGTGTTCTTCTTCACCGAACAACTACCAATGCATGAAAATAAATAGATAAGAGACACATAATGTAGGCTATGAGCCAGGGCCAAAACCTCTCTCTTTGAGAGGAAAACCCACACAAATTCTTCTTATAGAGATTCCAATTAACAAAAACCAAGAGTAGGATCCTTGACCTATTAGCCACTCCAAGACCAAGACACTAGTTCTCTTAACTGCCCTCTGCTCTTTTCTTCTTATTTACTCCTCTTTTGCTTTGACCTTCTTAGCATTGAGACATCATCATTATCGAGACCTTGTCACTGGCATGACACCGAAACATAGATATAGTGGCAGTATTAGACAAATTGTGGTCTCTGATATCTATTCGAACACACTGAGATGGTCATCAAAACTGTGATGACAACAAACTCTTATGGCACCAAGATTGTAAGACACTCGTAGTCTATTATCACACTACTGTAATATTCCTAATTAGCAACAACTAATTGGAATATTCGATTTTTGTATAGTTTTGCCGACTATAGTTTATTAATAAATAAAAGTGAGAAGAGGGGTCTAACTCACTTAAGTAAAATAAAGTATCTCCCTAGTAGCACAACGTTATAACTTATGGGGAGCCATGGGGGTCCAACACCACGTAGAGGAGGGGGCCCACGTAGCCTCTAGGAGCTTCTGCGTAGATTAAGGAGGAGCACGTGGAGGAGAGGGAGACCACGTTAGGATTTTGGAGAGAGGTCAGCGTTATAAAAGGTGGGAGAGCCTTCTCATTTTTTATTCTTGTTGTTGATGATATTGGAGCTAGCCATTTTGTCTTCTTGAGCACGCTGGCTGTTTAGCCTGTCTACAACATTGTTTAGTGCGTTGAGTGTCTCCGGTCAGAGATCTCGCCCTCAGCCCCGGGGGACTTCGAGTGCCTGCTCGGGCAAGGTTTTTCCTTCAGTCTTTAGTGGGAGATTTGGTTGGTTGTTTTGCTGAGGAGCTAGGCTCTATTTGTGACTGCGCAGTCCCTGGGAGAGAGGACGCAGTTCTGGTTGTAGGTGTTCCGTTGCGGGGGTTTTCTGCAGGAGTTTCAGTCGATATCCAGAGGAGAGGATCAGTATTGCCGGCAGGAGGTTTCTTGAGGAGTTTGTGGCACAGTTATAGCTAGTATCTTTGGCATCTGCGCTGAGCCTTGCAGAGGCAGCGTAATTCCTTGAGGAGTGTTCCTTTGGTGATTTTCGGAGGCTGACCATTTTCGATATGGTTTCTGGGTTTTGTCTGGGGTGGTGAGCACCTATGGTTTGCAGATTTTTAGCTCATTCCGGCAAGGGTATCAGCCCCTAGTTTCAGTCCATTCCAGCAGCAACAGTTTACGGTAGTTTTCCAACAGTTGGGACGCAGTCTCTTGCTTCAGCCATTTTCCTGTCTTTCTGAGAGAGTTCTCCACTTTCCTTGAGCAAGAATAGGTGCTATCATTCTGATCATCTATTGTATTTCTTTATATTCTCATATTAATAAAATGGCTTAGCATTCTCATCATTTTTTTATGAGTATTTGTTTTATATTCTATTTCTGGCATTTTCTATATTTTCGTATGCTTGTATTGCTATTTATTTCCCTTTCGGGATATTACAGTGGTATCAGAGCATAGATCTGGCTCAGCCTGTGGTCTATGACATTGGGAAAGAGATCATATAGAGGTTTGCTAGAATTTTGGAGAGTAATAGTAGTTGCAGTACCAAAAACGAAATTGGAAAAAGGGCCAAAATAAAAAGGGTCAAATTTTGAAGTTTGGAATTAGAAGAAACCCTTTTCAAGTTTTTCTGGGTTTTGGGCAAGGATCACCTTCCCAAATTCCTAAAATTTTCTAAGTAATTTTCAGTGGGTAAATCGGAGGTCGAAGTCAAGTAGCAGTGTAGTTTGAGCAGCAATGCAGTTTCTGATGAGCCTGTAGATACATAGCAAGAGGAGACGATGGCAGGTGATGATGGTGAGAAGAGATTTGGGGAGATGCTCCTCAAATCATTACAGGATTTGTCGAGGCAGATTGAGGCGATGGGGCAGAGATTCACCGCTGTGGAGGCTAGACAGCGTGAAACCCCAAGGGGTTTCCAGATTGGTGGAGGATCAGGCACATCTTGCTATTTGCCGGAGCATGATGCCGCTCAGCATATCGCATCACATCCACCCACACGTCCCACTATGCCCACTTTTCTGGGTGCAGACACATGGGCAGGAGCACAGCAGGACCCAGAGCCCAGCCACATGGGAGATTATTTTGCCGAGTATCAGGCATATGGGCAGGAGTTCAGGGATGCCCTTCCATTTAGAGATTTTTTTCAGCTCCAGTGGGATAGCAGACCCTGCAACTTTCATAGTGGGAACAAGCACTCACATGGCGGGGGCTTATAGCACACAGTAAGCAGACTCCATTTACCGACATTTGATCGGTCATCCAAGTGTTCGGAAAAAGCTTGGGTGGAGAATTTGGATACCTCTTTCCAGCTTGACCGAGTATCGGAGGGGGAAACCATCAAAATGGTTACCCTGCACTTGGAGGATGAGGACACACAGGATTGCAGGGAGTTCGAGGATACACCTAGTGTGACACAGGACTCACCATCATTAGAGACCTCCTTGACTGTGTCGGTTGATATCATAGTGGAGAAGGTAGAGCCTACCCCAGTAGAGCCATCCATTGAGGTGTTGACTGGAGCCATGTCCGAGTCTTCGGGTGGTAGCAGCACACGACATATGGGTAAGGTATCAGGAGATGTATCCACTTTCGATGAGGCACTAGGAGATACAGAGGTACTGGATGAGGTTCGCAGACAGCGGTATCATCGGCTTCGGACAGACCTTCGAGTCGTAAAAGGGAAGGCCACATCAGTACGGGAGGCCATTTTGTTGCAGGAAAAGGAGCTGGAGGGCATGAGAGTGGCTTGTGCCGAGTTGGTGGCCAAGTTGGCCTGCATTGGGGAACGACTGGATTCTCTGATGGTACAATCAGAGGGCACGTTGGAGAGTCAGATCATTCCCCTTCAGGCATGCATGGATGGGACTAGCAGTGTTGTTGGGTCATCTCTTCCCATTGGAGAGAGAGAGGCAGAGCCACCTAGTCAGATCTCATATGTTGACTTGGATAGAGGTATGAGACGATCAGAGTTGCACAGGGTACAACATCCACATGTTGAGGTTGGATGGCGAGAGATTTTGAGTTGGTACTCGGTGGAGCGAGCTATGGAGATAGTGATGGATCCGAGTGTAGCTCAGCAGGAGTTTCTATGCATGGGGAATACAGGAACCCCAGATTGGCATTGGGATCCAGGTGGGATCACCTATCGCTTCCCAGGCAGGTCGGCTGACTATGTCTTGGAGAGTACAGTTGGCCTAGCAGTAGAGCATGTGCAGTTTCAGTCAGCTCTAGTGGCCAACCAGTTTATGGGTAGACTCCCTAGGTTGTCTTGGCATGACATTCATACACGGGATCATGGGGTGGTCAGCGCACCTTGGCAAGAGCTTGTCGGAGGAGGTGGCATTGGCAGGCCACCAGATGGCACCTTGTATGAGGCCAAGGATTCTTCACCTTTGTGTGGGGCATAGAGGACGCAGCGGAGCTGAGCAGTGGTGGTAACACTACCGACACACAGGGAGATTCACTTCTCGGACCCCTTGAGGGGGATTTGGAGTGATGTTCCATTCGTCAGTAGGTATAGTGATGCGACGGTGGAGACGATGATACCGATTGGTGGTAGTCCGACAGGTAGGGGCATAGCTCTAGGTCATCACATCCAGGGATGTGTGGGAGCCTCTAGCATTGAGCAGTAGATTGCCAGTGGACTTGGAGTTGCATGGTGTACTACTGTAGTGAGTGGGATTGCATTGTGGAGTACGAGTGTCCTACATCACATTGAGAGCTCGCGAAGAGTGACAGATTCTTGGACGCAGTCAAGGAACGAGACAGTACTGGGTGGTATGACAGTAGCATGGGGTATCCAGCAGTATACAGGGGTATACCTCAGTGTGCAGTGGCATGGCGAGGAGTACATGGATGATCGGTGGTATGCGAGGGCATATGGTGCTGCACAGTAGGATCTTAGAGCATTCCCGCTAGGGAGACTCATGGATAGGGACACCGAGCTCACCTTTGGGAGTAGTTCACCGAGGATCGATGGGGAGATGGATGAGCGATACTTGGAAGTATCTGTGGAGACTCATACACCTGCCTCTCTTCTACATCACTCACTGGCACATCCGATTTTGTTGTTGTCCTTTGGCACTTTGGGCATGAGCAGCGGGGTATGCGAGGCTCACCCAAGATATTTGGATGACACTCAGCACACTAGGGGAAAGACTTCTCAGCAGTGGCACTGGGTTGGAGCGCTAGTTTACAACCACAAGTTAGGGTATGAGATGATCCTCTGTAGTGGTGGCACATCAGTCATTGTTGGGCCCATGCTTGGGGAGCAGGCATGAGGGAGACATGCATCATTTTTCCCTCAGGGCATGTTGAGATCATGCATGAGCAGAGGATACTGGGTTCAGCAGAGGTAGCATCCTGGCATACGTCTGGACTCCAGACATTGTATCTACACTTCATCGAGAGGGTGGATGGCATATTCAGTGCAGATGAGGTGGCGAAGGTAAAACAGGAGGGCATTCCTCCTATATGCCAGGGTGAGGACTCTTCTTCATATGAGTCCATAGGATCAGTTGAGGTCGCTTCTGGGGAGCGAGCGCAGTCACGTAGGGATAGAGATAGTAGACCAGAGCTGCATTCCAGTATACAGGGTGAGCAGTTAGGGGACTCTATGGGAGATGCTATAGGCAATGAGACACTTGTGACGATCTAGTCAGAGCTATATGTGATGGAGCCTGAGTCAGTAGAGGAGGATGCTATGCACATCATGCATGATAGTCCTTTGGAGGAGAGCCAGATGGAGGATCACATCGAGTCGGTGATGGATATGCGGCTAACCGTAGGGTCGGCCATTGAGGAGGAGTAGTCAGATGCATTGACACTGAGTACAATGACGGCAGTTGCAGATCCATATCCTCTAGAGATGTTGGAGGTTGATGGGATTGTTATGTAGGGGGCTAGTAGACAGCAGGAGTTGTTGGATATGGTGGAGAATTCATCTTTTGGCCAACACATTGATGAGATACAGATAGATGTACATACAGTCGGTCGAGCTGCAGTACTTTTAGTGAGTAGTACTCTCCAGGAGTACATTGATGGAGCTTGCAGCATATCTTGCCCACTTTGGCCCATTATAGAGAGAGGGGTTTCCTTCTACAGGCAGCTATCATTGGCAGACAGGGTAGAGCAGTGGGAGTTGATTACGGGTTGGCGGCAACACTTCAAGCATGTTCCATATGCCGTTGTTATTTCTACATTGGATTATTCTTCCAGGATGGACTGGCGGGAGATCATGAGTTGATACCCTCTAGATGGTACGATATTCTCCGTAGGGAGCACAGTCGAGCAGGGGCCCTTGGACATAACAGAGGTTATAGATTCCAGCTGGCAAGGTGGCACAGGACATCATTTCTTCAGCACTCCATCCCGATTTCAAGAGAGCAGGATCAGCATGGGATTGAATCACAACTTGGATTGGAGAGAGGTGATGAGTTGGTATGCAGTTGGAGGGGTAGCATATGCAGCTACCGGTACAGCGCAGCAGGAGCCCGAGAGCATTGATGCTCGTTGGTGGTCTTCACCTCTTAGAGCATTGGTCATAGCCAGAGGCAGTGCATAGTCCAAGCCGTGGGACTTGTGCGATTATTGGCCACGGTGGCGAAGGGATTCGGGAGGATTATTGGTTGGCTGCTACTGTGAGAGGTCACTTTGGGATCCTGGCATTGAGATATCCCTTCGTATCAGGGTGATGCAGAGGTCAGAGAGGTTTCAGTGGGACCCAAGCACATTTTACAGTATTGGTGGGGAGCATCAGCTAGAGAGGAGGCTTGTTCAAGCGTTGCTTGAGGACAAGCAATTTTTGCTAGATGAGGATGCCACTTGGGAGAATGAGAAGATTATACAACATCCATCACCTCAATTGCTTGAGGACAAGCAACATTTTGCGGGGGGAGACTATAATATTCCTAATTAGCAACAGCTAATTGGAATATTCGTTTTTTGTATAGTTTTGCTGACTATAGTTTATTAATAAATAAAAGTGAGAAGAGGGGTCTAACTCACTTAAGTAAATAAATTATCTCCCTAGTAGCACAACGTTATAACTTATGGGGAGCCATGGGGGTCCAACACCACGTAGAGGAGGGGGCCCACATAGCCTCTAGGAGCTTCTGCGCAGATTGAGGAGGAGCACGTGGAGGAGAGGGAGACAACGTTAGGGTTTTGGAGAGAGGCCAACGTTATAAAAGGTGGGAGAGCCTTCTCATTTGTTATTCTTGTTTTTGATGATATTGGAGCTAGACATTTTGTCTTCTTGAGCACGCTGGCTGTTTAGCCTGTTTGCAGCACTGTTTAGTGCATTGAGTGTCTCCGGTCGGAGATCTCACCCTTAGCCCCAGGGGACTTCAAGTTATTTCTTGGGAAAGGTTTTTCCTTCAGTCTTTAGCGGGAGATTTGGTTGGTTGTTTTGCTGAGGAGCTGGGCTCTATTTGTGACTGCGTAGTCCCTGGGAGAGAGGACGCAGTTCTGGTTGTAGGTGTTCCGTTGCGGGGGTTTTCTGCAGGAGTTTTAGTCGATATCTAGAGGAGAGGATCAGTATTGCCGACAGGAGGTTTCTTGAGGAGTTTGCGGCACAGTTACAGCTAGTATCTTTGGCATCTGTGCTGAGCCTTGCAGAGGCAACGTAATTCCTTGAGGAGGGTTCCTTTGGTGATTTCGGAGGCTGACCATTTTCGATATGGTTTCTGGGTTTTGTCTGGGGTGGTGAGTACCGGTGGTTTGCAGATTTTCAGCTCATTCCGACAAGGGTATCAGCCCCTAGTTTCAGTCCATTCCAGCAGCAGCAGTTTACGGCAGTTTTCTAGTAGCTGGAACACAGTCTCTTGCTTCAGCCATTTTCTTGTCTTTCTGAGAGAGTTCTCCACTTGCCTTGAGCAAGAATAGGCGCTATCATTCTGATCATCTATTGTATTTCTTTATATTCTCAGATTAATAAAATGGCTTAGCATTCCTGGCATTTTTTTATGGGTATTTGTTTTATATTCTATTTCTAGCATTTTCTATATTGTCGTATGCTTGTATTGCTATTTATTTCCCTTTAGGGATATTACAACTACATTGAAATGTGGTCTCCATTATATCACCGCACTATAGCTTATATGTACCCTTTGTCCGAACTGTGTTTCTCTGCTTTAGCACAGAGACCCTATCTCAGACATCCGAACTCTTGTTTATGTGATTAGCCCTAAAATATCCTCGTTGTTCCTTAATCATTGATTCGAGTTCCTTCTGTACTTTGACATCCGAACTTGTCTCCTTTCTTGTCACTGTAATTGTGATCCGAATTTCAGAGAGATCAAATATGTTTTTCTGTCTCAAATGTGAAGATCCTACACTCATATATATAGTTGTTGTCCCATATAAATAAGTTGACCTGTGAATCTGAAGAGGTGTGGCTTCAACAGGTGAGTCGACATGAGAGTTATTCATCTTGAAGCCGACATGCAGAGGAGTAACATGTGCTTGTCTTGGAGGGTTATTAGACAATCCTATAGACTTAAATACATTTGTAACATGCCCAAGAAGGGTTCTTCATACATGACAGTGATTTCATTTGACTTTTATGACAAATCCTAATGGCTCTCAATGGGAGCCATCTAAAAATGAAATCTCTTTCTCATGAAACCCATGAAGCAATCATACAATCATTTTATTTTTCCTTCTTTACATCAATTACATAAAAATCACAATTACATATGTCATTATGAAGACCATATGAAACCCATGAAGCAAGCATACAATTATTTTATTTTTCCTTCCTTACATCAATTACATAAAAATCACAATTACATATGTCATTATGAAGACCAAACCTAGTTATACTTTTCAATAGCTAGGACTCTTTGATGCTAGAGCCACATTCTCTACCTCCTTCACACCCTTTGATTTGTTGCTACCGTTGCCACTGATGGAGCTCTTTAACAAATCCCATCTCAACTCCTCTTGCTGCAAATTGGCCCACACCATGTCCCATCTTGTCAAAGTGTCTCTACCCAATATACTTTGGAAAAATACTTGTCGATCCTTCGAGACATTGTTTAGTGCATGTTACCCACCACTTCGTGGGTGATATCCCTAGGAGAATGTTTTCTCCAAGATGGACTTCAGCGGACAAACAACAACCCCTTGTAACTCTCAACTAGCACGTTGTATCATTTCTCTGCCACCCGAGCCGGCCATGTGGTCCCTCACCCATCTGTATTGATCGTATGTTTGAAGGTGGGCCTCCCGAACCTAAAGGTATGTCTTTTCATTTGGTAATTGAGTACTGGGTTTACATATCATTGACACTTATGGGCATGGATTGATAGGGGGATTCGATGGAAAAAGTGGGCTTAGTTTCTGCTTCTCTCCCCTTGACCTCCTTAGGATGTTACCCTTGCATTTTAGTCCCATGGGAATTCCTTTACTGACCATTTGGTTTTAGGGTGGTACTACTTGGGAAACCCTGACTTTGTTTGTGTGGCCTCGCTTCCTTATTTACATATACCACCCCCCTTCCATTCAATGTACCCCCATTCATCATCTCTCCCACCTGGGTGTGACATTTCCTCACTAGGTCCACATAGGGTGAGCCTCCCCATTTCCTTGCCCCACCTTGGTTCGGGCTTGGAACAATGCGCCATAGGTTGAAGCAACTGAAAATAAACGTAAAAGAATAAAAGACCACATTCAACAGGAAAATGTACCACAAGATGAAAAATATGGTCGAGACAAACATAAATAACTTGTGGGAAAAAGCCAATGCATGAGCTTTACCCCATACTCATGGTCATCGCCCTGGTTCCATAGACCCTAGATGAGCCTCCTTTATCATTTAGGAACCGATGACTATCCCAACCCCTAGAAGGAAATGAACCGCCCTACCAACAGGCATTAGCCACTGCTATATCTTCACATCATGCTCTTATCCTTTGAGCCTTGAGCAGTTAATCAAATAAAAAACATAAAATCCAAAAGGCATATAATGAAGGGTGGAAAAATCAAGGTCAGGGCACCTCATGTACCACGATTTCTCCCTCCTACATATTACATACCCAAGTGTGGGCTTCCCTTTCTCTAGTTACCCTTGTGCCCCGATATGTGGCCCAGAATTGCCCCTATAATTCCATATTCCATTTCACATATTTATCACATGCCACCACCATTTAAGGGATGTACCTTGGACATACTATCCCCTCTAAAGGTAGAAACCACCTAATAGAGCACTTGGCTAACCCCCTTTGGAGCTTGGAGACATTAGCACACGTGAAAGCCCATTATGGAAGGGCATGCCATTATGAAGTGTCCACTTGTTGTCCGTGATTTGTAATCTCTTTTACCTGATTAATTTAGTGACTTTTTGTACTGGAAGGATAGGGGACGCATTGGATCTTATGCAGGGTTGCAAATGGTGTCCATTTGGGTTTGGTCTCCCTATACAGGGTCCTAACCCTTCATAGGGCTACAATTGCACATATAGGGTGTGTGTAGAGAGCCATGGGCCTCCACAACAGTAGACAACACTCCATGGATCCCCAGAGATGTTTAGATATTGCTAGTGATCCACCTTTTGGATGAGGAAGATGCATTTGGTACACTATGCTCAACTGGCCCCATAGGTGCACCACACACTTGCCAAGGTGTCCCGGGATTTGTACGACAACATGGCAGCATGCATTCCATCATCTGAGCTCTTACAAATGGTCTACATGAATATTCGACTCATATGGAGACCCATGAGGTCATTAGTGTGCCCCCACAGCCAACGGGAGCACCACAAGTTTATTGTTGTAGAACAAGGGGCACCCCCCTTTTCCATCACTTTCAAGGATCCTATTCATCATTATGACACTTATGGACCTCATCACACCTCTTGGAGGGCCCTACGACATGAACAGATTATTATTTGACGACTTGAGAGGCTTATTATTTTATTCGTGAGCTAGTTTGGTGGACTTGTCACCAGAAGTTACTTAATTTGCACATTATTTTATGTTTAGGTGCTAATGTGGGCCCATTAGGTAATTCAAACTCCTAATGAGTGTATAAATAGGAGTTGGATGGATTCATTTGTATCATCGTTGGGATTTGGATCATTCTCTCATTAGAGAACTTCACACTTTTTCCTTGGTGGATATTTTTGGATAATGGATGAATTTTGATGTATGGATTGGGTTCTTCTTATATTGGAGCTTCTTATATTGCAAATGTGTTGTTGGTTGGATATATTCTCTTACATGTAAGTGCAATTTTAACGCTATTTTCTTTCATTTTGCTGCATAAATTGGTTATGAGATTTTTTCTATTTAAGGGCTAATTGTTGCATGCATTTAAGACATTAATGTGGAATTATGTTTCCATTTAGCTTATATCTATTTATGGGTCATGTTTGATGAATGAATTGTCTTAGCGATCGTGTTATCTCAATAAGCCTCTTCCATTTGCAACGAAGTATAAATGCTTTTAAGGTGAATTTTATTCTTGTACCCTTAACATTGGATGAAGTTGACTTTGAGAGCCTCCTTGAACAAGAAATAAAGTCCATCTTCATAATTCTCCTTGACTCCATATCCCTAAGAGGAATTAAGCACTGATCCATCAAAGGGTGATCACTTAACCCATATGCTTTCACCTTTTCCTCCCTCTTCTAGATCTAGCCACACTAGGCCACCTAGGGCATTAATTTCCTGACAAACTAGCCCTATAAAAGTTTCGATCTCCTAGACCTACTGCGTAGGTGTGTCCTCAAAGTCTCCTCTGAATTTGACTAGATTCCGACAATGGGATTCCAAGATATCCCAAGCCCTAGGTCTAAGATCAAAATTTTCCCTAGTGTTCCCTAGGCTAGTACCTCATAGGATCAATTTGACATCTTTAAGTGAAAATTCTTGTTTAATCCTTTCCCCTTGCCTTGATCAAGTTAAAAATATCATCAGTCGCTAGATTCCATCCCCTTAACTTGGGTTGGCTCCACTTGGCCCCGTGTGGTCCCATTTCTTATCAAAGACAATTCATCAAGGGCAACATGGGAATCTAAGTTCTATAAGGATTTTAAGGATTGGGAAACTCCTTTTTCAAGTCATATTCCTTTAACCTAAACCTCAATTCCTCACCTCCTTTCCCTAAAAATTCGTGTACCTTGCTTAAAGAGCAAGCAAGCTCCATTCTTAATCATATCATAGGGAAAGGGTCTTTAAGGTCACTTCACATCTATTTGTTGATCCATCCTTTATAGGTGACTTCCTAATTACCGGGTCTCCTCCCATCATGAAAGTCCGTAAAGAGAAGGGATTCTTATTTGTGGTGACAGCGGGCTAAGTCTCCATCATTTCCCTTGACCTAGCAGTTGCCCTTTTAGGAGTCCTTTTTAGGTCCTTTGTTGGTTTGAGTGGTAACAGAGCCAATCGCACTAGCTATGATGGTTGAGGCGCTACCCCAACATATGCAAGTTGATCTCATACCTCCTGAATTCTGGTGAGGAAGGGATTTATGACTTCTCCCTTCTACATCCTTATTCATCTCAACTTTTCTTCCACGAACATCTTCCATTGCTCGGAAGTACCTTGATATAGCATGGAGAGAACATCCCATATCTCTTTGGTTGTACCCTTTTCTGCCACATGTGAGACTATATGATCTCAGACTCCATCCAAGATCAATCACTTCACTCTCACCATCTCCTTCCTGTATTCTTTCTATTGATCGACATCCTAGGGAACTACCACCACATTATCTATGTAGGCTTTTAGGCCATATTCATCTAGAAGGTAGGATATCCTACGCTTACAAATGACATAGTTGGAAGCTCCATCCAACCTATCCTAATGTCTATGCCATGTTGTGTCCATCTCTGATTAAATAGGAAACTCCCTCTTTCCCTCTGCTCGGTTGTTGCTCTGCTACTCGCACTCCCTTTTGGAATGCGTAGATATGCTAGCTATTACTACCAATCTACCTCGGGGAATTGAACTTCTGAGACTCAAAGTTCCCTGAGCGAATTTTTGCCTCTGTTGTGTGTGATTTTCTCTTCCACTCGATGTTGGTTCCACTGCTGCAAAACCCTTTGCATCTAACCATAAATTTGGTCAGTGAAAAATATGAGTTGTTGTTGCTCCCTCTGACTGTCGGAATCACTATCCCGAGCAACTCGCCTTTCTTTCCAACCTGTAATTGAAAATTGAACCCTTGCCCCAGTAATTCGACCTGTTTGTCTGGGTACTGCGTAGTCTCAGAGAATTTTGACCTACTACTCCCTCTAAACAACAAAATTCTCTCTTCTACTTTTGAGCTTCTCTGCTGATCAGTTACGGTTTGATACCATGTGAAATTTTCATTTATCACAACAATTGGAAATTATTCTCCTAATTGTCAATTTATTTAACAATTTATTTGCCGTTTGCTATAACAAATACCAAATAATTTATATTGTGATTTTCAAAAATAAATATTGCGGAAAAAAAATAGCGTTGGAAACTGAGAAAATACTAGCACACACAAACAATAATTAACACAATTAATTTTGGACA
The DNA here is from genome assembly GCA_034641835.2 of Pinus albicaulis. Taxonomy (NCBI): domain Eukaryota; kingdom Viridiplantae; phylum Streptophyta; class Pinopsida; order Pinales; family Pinaceae; genus Pinus; species Pinus albicaulis. The sequence goes on from CM076582.1 coordinate 709,389,653, forward strand.
AACGACCTCGGGAAAACCCAAATTAGGAAAACTGGTGCAGCAGCTGAGGGTTTTTATTATTAAGCAACAGTGAAATCTGAGTACAATCTATGGATGCCCAACTAGTAATCTAAACAACAAGAAAACCTGACCAACATTACCTAAGGGGATTTCCCTTCCTCCACAAGCAACCTCGAAACAAATTTCCTTTAGAAAAATCATCCTCCTAGACCCTCTGCGTCAGCTTCTGCGCAATGCAGAACCTTGGACGTCTAAGCCCATAACTGCCTCTGATGAAGTCATTCTACTTGTCTCTATTGAGGAAACTGATTCTCCAACCCTCTTGAAGACTTTCTCAACCTTTGGAAGTTGAATCGATTTTTCCTCTAACCAAATTGAATCTCTTTTGAAGCAACTGCACAGTCCTCTGCGCTGCCTCACTGGGAATAACTCAACCCCTTGTTGTTGCCTCTTCGGATCTGGAAAAATTCCTTCGGATCACTGTCTCTACCCCTCACTAACTCTACTTCGATCTTTGGCTCTCTGACAACTGTTGTTGCTCTTTGGAAATCGATCTGCCAAGGAAATCACATTGTTGAAGTGTCGTTTCCAAGTTCCCATCAACTTCTTCTTATAATCCTCTGTTAGGACTCCAACGACCAATATTAAATCTTAATCAAAAGATAGGATCATCTTGAACTCAATCTGTGCGAGTTTCTAGACTATTCTCACCTTGAATTAATTAATTCTGATTAATTAACCATCTTTCCAAAGTTTAGACTTAGGAAAATTTTAAAAAAATGACTAATAATATAATTAAGCCATCTTTAGGTGGAATTTCCATAAATGATTTCTGGGTTTTGGAGATCTCATGTAGTCTAGCCTCTCCACCAAGTTTCGTGACTAGAACACATCTGATGCTACAAAAACTAACAATATGGGTCTTGGATCAACTGCCTAACCCTCATGAAGTGCTAATTTGGTTGGGGGCATATTAGTCCGAGTGCATCATCCCATAGATAATATAGGGAAAGGTGCCAAAATTGTAGGAATTTACAGGGTAAATTCCGTAGATCAAGAACCAAAGGTCACTGTTCACAAATAGATCACAAATCAGTACACCAGTATAATCACGTGGTTAAAACCCTCAAAGAGGGAAACAGTCCACGCCCTGAGCCAATGCGACCACTTCAGGGAATTTATTAATATAAAATAAAAGTTACATATGTTTCTCTCATAAACGGTTACAAGACAAATGGCCCTTCATGCTCTTTAAATAGAGATCATGGACCAATCGGGTGTTAAGCTACAGATCAAGTGTTGTTAATACCGAGGTGAGAGATAACCGTCGGATCACTACAAATCGTGACTGTTGAATTATAAGTTACAAATGTACATGGTAAAGAAACACACTTTACCTAACTCTACACTAGACTAAGTTATTCTTAACTATTTCCTATGTGTTAGAATATCCTAATAAAAATTGTGGGTGTTGTAGGTGCTCATGGCTATGTATGATGCTCTAAAATGCTACAAAGTCCCATGGTTGCTAACACATCACCTATGGGTGTCAATTTGTTACTTTGGAGAACTTGAACCTAGTTAAGTTTCCCAAAACTATAGGTGGAACCACCAGTCAATCACACACAATATCAAGAGCTGCAACTTTCAACATCATGTACATTAATCATTAAAGCATTTATGTGATCCAAGCTTGAAATAAATGGCCATAATGACACTTCATATGTGGTTTTGTTTCCAAAATTGGGGCCTATTAACATAATGGTGTTACCTCCTTGGGTAGGAGTGGCTAATGGACGACCTGTTGGCAATATGATGCAATGTGTTGTCCTTGATGGAAACCTACTTGATGAAGTTGTCCCTGATGGAATCTGACTTGATGAGTTGTCTTTGATAGCAACCTATTTACTAAAGATGTAAAAATGATGCATCTACAAAACAGTTCAGATGTAATGAAGAAATAAATTTCAGTAAGTGCCAGAGTAATGATAAACAAGGTATGTCACAAAGCATACGCGGGTTTGTAAAGGCAAAGTGGCGTATATACGCGGAAAAGAGTGTACCAAGTAGCATATGCCTATTTGTGCTCTAAATTTATAAAACCAGGGGAATTTACCATGGTATTGGCCCACAGTATTGATCGTTGGATTGTCAAATTGATCCCGTCCAGGAAGACCATTAGTGGTTGCGTGGTTTTGACTCATGGTATTGATAAAGACTAAATCTATATAAGGAGAAGAAGATCATAGTGTAAAGGTGTGCATGAGTAAGGGTTGTTGATGAATAAATATCTCTAAGGAATATCTGCATGGATGAACTTTGTTCTTAACTGATAGATCTGAATCTATGATGCACCCATGGATCTGAGGATGGTTCAAGATCTCTAGATCTGATGATGATGAATCTCTAAGATGATCTGCAGAAGAAGAAATGGTGAAGATCTGGTGCAAAGTCTGTTGAAGATAATGAGGAAATCTGGGTAAGTTTATAGATCTGATCTGTTCTGCAAAGTTTTCCATTTACAGATCTATACGCTAGTTTGTCTCGGAAAAAGTGCATGTATACGCGGGTTCTCTTAATGAAAAGCATGTATAGGGTTTTCTGAATAATAAAATACACAGAAGTATACGCGGCTTGGTGTGCAGGAAAGCGCGTATGTACGTGGCTTTAGTAAAGCAAAGTAGCGTATGCTAATTGAATTAATGAAAGATTAGGGTTGAGTTTGTATCCACATATCTATTCTGAAGTCTGGGTTAGTTTTGATATTCTGGTTACAGTGATCTCACTGTTCTGTTTGAAGTATTGGGCAAAGTATGTTTATTGATGTTATGTAAAGGGTTGTGTTGAAGATGTTTGATCCAGTATGAAAATTGATGAAACGTGGTCTGCAGTGGGTCTGAAGGTTGAAGCCTTCAGTATGGAAGTAGAAGCTTTCAACTAGTAGAAGCTGGTGTTGAATTCAGGGGGTCGAAGCTCCCTTCCAGGAGAGGCTGGTAAACGAGCTCAGGGGGTTGGAGCTCCCTTCCAGTTGTAGCTGGAGAATGATAGAAGGTTGCAGCCTTCTGCAGGTGGGTGCCTATGTGCTGGTATGAGTCTGCTCCAGTACAAAATTGTAAGAATTTTTCTTTATAATAAATATTGAAGACAGAGACAACAACAGCGGTGGTTTTCTCTCGAATTGGGTTTCCACCTTAAATACTGGTGTTCATGTGTGTTGCTTATTTGTGATGGTATATTCTGTTATTATTGCACATGCTTACTGCTTACTAAACATCTGGTGAATAAATGATGCAATGATTTAAGTAAAGAATTAAAATACATAATAAGAGCTCTGAGCATACACGAGTTTTCTTAAGGATATCCGCGTGTATACGCGAGTCTTGTTCAACAAAGTAGTGTATGGGATTTTTAGAAATAAAAATAAAAAGTTTTATCAGTCAGCTCTAAATACTGATTCACCCCCCCTCTCAGTATTTTTCCCAACAATTGGTATCAAAGCAAGTCCTTCTGAAAAAGCTTAGCCGCTAGAAGGAAGATCAAGCAAGATGAGAAATCAAGATGGAACAGCATCTATCAGGCCTCTGCTCTTTAACGGAAACAATTTAATCTTCTGGAAAACAAGGATGAGATCCTATCTTTAGTCTCTGGGAGCAGATGTATGGGCTATGGTTGAAGGAGGATATCAGTATCCAGCCGCAGTACCAACAGATCTGACGGAAAGAAAGAATTATGAAACAAATGCAAAGGCAGTCAATTCTCTATTGGGAAGTCTAACTGAATCAGAATTTGTCAAAGTCATGCAACTAAATACAACAAAGGCAATATGGGACAAAATCATTGCTAAACTCCAAACTCTCAGAATTCAATATGAGAATCTAAAAATGGATAATGAGGAGAGCATTGCCAATTTCTTTTTACATCTTGATGATATTGTAAATCATATGAGAAATCTGGGAGAAACAATAACCGAATCTACTTTGGTTGAGAAAATTTTAAGATCACTAACGGCAAAATTTGAGTCAAAAGTTTCTGCTCTTGAAGAAAAGCAGGATCTTCAAAATCTTACTATGGTGCAACTTCATGGCATACTAACTGCGTATGAAATGAGAAGAGGAGGACCATCTGAAGTCAAAGAAACAGTCTTTAGAGCTTCTATAAAAGGGAAAGAAGTACAAGGAACAGAAGGATCAGGATATATCTCAGAAGAAGATGCGGTAAATTTTGTAAAGAAACTTCCTTGGCACAGGACAGTTCAGAGGTAAGCTTCCTTTCAAATGTTTTGATTGTGGAAGAGTTGGTCATTATGCTGCTAAGTGTCCTCATAAAGAAACACATGAAAAAGGGAAGGTAGTATCAAGAAGGAATAAGAATCGGTTTAGCACTAGAAAAAGTTACTATACTCATGAAGATAGTGATGGGTTAACTGATAGTGAAGAAGAATGTGAACAAGATCTTAAAATTCTCATAGCATTTGAAAAAGAATCTAGAGAAGAAAAGGATACTTTTATGGATGCTCTAGAGGACAATGATTTTCTTGATGAAAACAATCAACTCAAAATATGATTAGAAGAAAGTAAAATAACCATAGAAACTTTGAAAAATCAGCTTGAAGAAAAGGAGAAACACAATGAAAAATTAGAATGTGAAGTAGTAAGTCTAAGAAAAGAACTTGAGAAAGTAAAGACTCTGAATCTTAGATTTGCTAAAGGATCTGAAACCTTAGATGAGATTATCAAGGTACAACGTTCTCCTCTTATAAAGAAAGGTCTTGGATATATCGGAGAATCTTCTCAGGCTTCAGCACCAAATTATCTAAAAGCAGCTACAACTGGTATACAACATTCTGCCACTCAGCAAGGGAATAAAGAATCTTTATAGGTAAAGCATGATCATCTCAATTCAAAGAACACTAACAGGAATATATTTCAAAGAAACACCAATCAACAAGTCAATTAAAGTAGAAGATTTCATGAACGCAGAAATTTCTTCTTCAATGGACAATGTTTCTCATGTCACAATTTTGGTCATAAAGTTGTTCAATGTTTTGCATATAAAACCATCATGACAAGAGAAGCAAGAAAGAAAAGGGTTGATATTGGAACAAAGAAGAATACCTATAACAACTTTTCTCCTCTTCAAAATGAAGTTGAATGTGCTTATTGCAATAACTTTGGCCATGAAGAATCTGAATGCAGGAGCAAAGTCTAGCCAAAAGAGCATTTTCCTTCAAGCTCCAAAGTGTGGAAAAAGAAGGAATTACAGGTTGAAAACTGTGGCATAGCTTTATTTGCAGAAGGTGAAGAAAATCAATGGTACATTGATAGTGGATGCTCAAAACACATGACAGGTGACAAAAACAAACTTCTTGCATATAGTGCTCTAGAAAAGGAAAAGAATGTTACATTTGGAAATGATACTCCTGCTGTCATTAAGCGAAAAGGGTCTATTTTTCTAAAAGAAAAGGTGAAAGCTAATAATGTCATGTATGTGGATGGATTAAAGCATAACCTGTTAAGTGTAAGTCAAATGTGTGATCAAGGAACGGAAGTTGTCTTTAGTTCAAAAGAATGTGTTGTACGTGATCTTGATACAGGTAAAACAATTATAAAAGGAAAAAAAACTCCAAACAACCTGTATGTATTGAAGAACTACAAAGAACAATGTTACTTGAGTAAATCTTCAGAAAACTAGCTATGGCATAGAAGGTTGGGGCATCTAAATTTCTCTCAAATTAACAAATCAAGCAGACTTAAAGTTGTTCCTGATCTTCCCAATATTACTCTACCTGAAAGTATCATATGCAAATCTTGCCAATTTGGTAAGAAAACCAGAGTGCAATTTAATGCCAAGGAAGGATCATCAAGAAAGCCTCTTGAACTCATTCATACTGACATATGTGGACCTGTGAGGAAAAATTCACCACGTGGTGAACAATACTATATCTTATTTATTGATGATTTCTCTAAAATGTGTTGGATTGGGTTGCTTAAACACAAAGATGAAGCATTTGAGAAATTTCAGATCTTCAAGGCTCTAGTTGAAAATGAATTAGATCTAAAACTCAAATGTCTTAGATCTGATCGAGGAGTAGAATATACTTCAGATGAATTCCTTGAATTTTGTGAACAACATGGCATAAAAAGACAGTTTTCTGTAGTTGGCACTCCACAAAAAAATGGCGTAGCAGAAAGAATGAATAGAACAGTTCAACAAATGGCTAGAGCTATGCTTGATGATTCCAGAACACCTGACATATTTTGGGGAGAAGCAGTACATACAGTGGTAAATATTCTTAACAAGGCACATGTTCGTGTAAATAGTGATAAAACTCCATATGAACTCTAGTATGGTAATCCTCCCACTGTGAAGCATTTTAGAGTTTTTGGAAGCAAATGCTTTATCAAAAATAATGATGAAAAACTTGGCAAGTTTGAACCGAGAGCAGATGAAGGAATACTTCTTGGTTACTCCTCTAGGAGAAGAGCATATAAATGTTACAATAAAAGACTTCGGAAGATTGTTGAATGTATTAATGTTGTTATTGATGAGTCTCCTGCAGCTCCAAAAGAAGAAAAACAAACAACAGATGAAGATTATGATGACATATATCCTTCTACTTCAAATAGAAATGATATGGACTGTGAACCCAATGAATAACCCAAAGATGGTTTATTTGAAAAAGCTCCATCCAGATATGTTCAAAAGAATCATCCAGAATCTCAAATTTTGGGAGAAAAGGGATCGGGTGTACAAACAAGAAGGACTCTTGTGGGAACTTCTAGCTATCTAGCATTTCTATCCACTATTGAACCACATAATGTCAATCAAGATAGCAAATATGAATGTTGGATTCAAACCATGAATGAAGAGCTTGATCAAATTGAAAAGAATCACACTTGGGAATTAGTACCAAGACCTCATGACAAAAATGTCATTGGAACTAAATGGATATTCAAAAACAAGTTAAATGAGAATGGGGATGTTATAAGAAATAAAGCTAGACTTGTTTGCAAGGGGTATGCTCAACAAGGAGGTATGAATTTTGAAGAAACTTTGCTCCACTGTAGCTAGACTTGAAGCCATAAGAATGTTTCTTGCTTTTTCAAGCTTCCAACAAATCAAAGTTTATCAAATGGATGTTAAATCTGCTTTCCTCAATGGTGATCTAGAAGAAGAAGTTTATATAGAACAACTAGAAGGATTCATTTTGGGAAATGATGAAAAACTTATTTGTAGACTTAAAAAGGCTCTATATGGTCTCAAACAAGCTTCAAGGGCATGGTATTATCGTCTTGACAAATATCTTCATCAGCAAGGTTTTTCAAAGGGGTCTGCTGATAGAAACTTATACACAAAAAATGAAAATGATAAACTATTGATTGTGGTTGTATATGTTGATGATATTATTTTTGGAAGTAATGAAGAGTCTATGAGTCAGAAATTTGCTTCTGTTATGCAACAAGAATTTGAAATGTCTTTACTTGGGGAACTAACATTCTTTCTTGGCTTGCAAGTGCATCAAACAACAGATGGCATATTCTTATCACAAGCAAAATATCTTAAGCAAATTTTGAAGAAGTATGGCATGGAAGAATGCAAACCTGTAAGTACACCAATGATAACCGGATGTAATCTCATCTCTCATATGATTCCCCCGCGGTGAATCAACCAGAATACAAATCTGTGATAGGAAGTCTACTTTATCTCATTGGGACTAAACCAGACATTATGCATGCAGTGGGGATTTTTGGACGATTCCAAGCTAATCCAAAAGAATCTCACCTTCAGGCTGTCAAAATAATATTCAAATATCTACAAGGAACTCAAGATTTTGGACTATGGTATCCAAAGAATGCTGATCTTACTCTTCATGCTTACACTAATGCAGACTGGGCTGGAAATGTTGATGATCGGAAAAGCACTAGTGGTGGTGCATTCTATATGGGGCCCTGGTTGGTATCTTGGTTCAGCAAGAAGCAAAGCTCTATTGCCTTATCTATAGCAGAAGCAGAATATGTGGCTGCCGCATCATGTTGCACTCAACTTCTTTGGATGATGCAAACCTTACAAGACATTCAAATCAAATTTTCACCTCCTATCTCCATTATGTGTGATAATACAAGTGCCATCAGTATCTCAAATAATCTTGTTATGCATTCCAAGACCAAGCACATTCCCATCAAGTATCACTTCTTACGTGAACAATTGCTTGAACAAAAGGTGAGGTTGGAGTATGTTCCCTCCAAAGAACAAGTTGCTGATATTTTTACCAAACCTTTACCCAGGGAAGCATTCGAATACCTCAGACAGAAGCTGGGAGTAGTCTCTACCATGCAGAAGATCAGATCTACTTGAAAACAGAAGATTAAATTGGATACGCAGATTTCCTGAAGGACAGTCGCGTATATACGCGAGTTTATACACAGAAAACTGCGTATGGGTGTTTGCTGACAAATTTTTTCTGGGTTAGCATTCTTCAGCACAGTTGTGGTGCTGATTGGTATCTCTGGTGATGTTTCAGCTCTCATATTTCTATTTCATTCTCTGATGTTTGATGAATATGCCTTGATGATTTGTTGTTGAAAGTGTTCAGGATGCACAAGATAAGGGGGTGCATTGGTCATGTGGAAAGGATGCATTGTTGGCATTCTAATTATTTGTTGTAGTCTGATCTCATGCTTGAGATTCTTTGGTCTTGATTGTATAAATTATTTCTATAATTTGATGAAAAGGTCATGTAGAGACATAGGATGTAAAGTGTTATATTCAGTCATGTAAGGAATTCTTCAAATTTGTAAACCCACTTGGTTGGGTACTTGAGTCTCATATGTAAATCCACTTGGTTGGATCATTGATGTAAGCATGAGTCCTTGGTAATAAGAAAAGGTCATAGAGTTATGTACTTCATTGAGAAATATGTTTGAAGATTCAGCATGAACTCAGGGGGAGCATGGTAACTTCAATGCACATCAGAGCTACAAAGCTCTTCTACAAGAGAAGAAAAACCTTGTTTTGGTTTTGATTCGCCCTTTTCCCTTGATGTCAAAGGGGGAAAGTATCATGGTGTTTGAATAATGGTTATAATCAATGTATCTATCTATTGTGGTGATCAAACACCATCATGGTTGCCATCAAGTCCAAAGGGGGAGATTGTTGGAAATATGATGCAATGTGTTGTCCTTGATGGCAACCTACTTGATGAAGTTGTCCCTGATGGAATCTGACTTGATGAGTTGTCTTTGATAGCAACCTATTTACTAAAGATGTAAAAATGATGCATCTACAGATCAGTTTAGATGTAATGAAGAAATAAATTCCAGTAAGTGCCAGAGTAATGATAAACAAGGTATGTCACAAATCATACGCGGGTTTGTAAAGGCGAAGTGGCGTATATACGCGGAAAAGAACGTACCAAGTAGCGTATGCTTACTTGCGCTCTAAATTTATAAAACCAGGGGACTTTACCATGGTATTGGCCCACAGTATTGAGCGCTGGATTGTCAACTTGATCCCGTCCAGGAATACCATCAGTGGTTGCGTGGTTTTGACTCATGGTATTGATAAAGGCTAAATCTATATAAGGAGAAGAAGATCATAGTGCAAAGGTGTACATGAGTAAGGGTTGTTGATGAATAAATATCTCTAAGGAATATATGCATGGATGAAATATGTTCTTAATTGGTAGATCTGAATCTATGATGCACCCATGGATCTGAGGATGGTTCAAGATCTCTCGATCTAATGATGATGAATCTCTAAGATGATCTGCAGAAGAAGAAATGGTGAAGATCTGGTGCAAAGTCTGCTGAAGATAATGAGGAAATCTGGGTAAGTTTATAGATCTGATCTGTTCTGCAAAGTTTTCCATTTACAGATCTATACGCTAGTTTGTCTCGGCAAAAGCGCATGTATACGCGGGTTCTCTTAATGAAAAGCACGTATAGGGTTTTCTGAAGAATAAAATACACAGAAGTATACGCGGGTTGGTGTGCAGGAAAGCGCGTATGTACGCAGCTTCAGTAAAGCAAAGTAGCGTATGATAACTGAATTAATGAAAGATCAGGGTTGAGTTTGTATCCACATATCTATTCTGAAGTCTGGGTTAGTTCTGATATTCTGGTTACAATGATCTCAATGTTCTGTTTGAAGCATTGGGAAAAGTATGTTTGTTGATGTTATGTAAAGGGTTGTGTTGAAGCTGTTTGATCCAGTATGAAAATTGATGAAACGTGGTCTGCAGTGGATCTGAAGGTTAAAGCCTTCAGTATGGAAGTAGAAGCTTTCAGCCAATAGAAGCTAGTGTTGAATTCAGGGGGTCGAAACTCCCTTCCAGGAGAGGCTGGTAAACAAGCTCAGGGGGTTGGAGCTCCCTTCCAGTTGCAGCTGGAGAACGAGAGAAGGTTGCAGCCTTCTGCAAGTGGGTGCCTGTGTGCTGGTATGAGTATGTGCCAGTACAAAATTGTAAGAAGTTTTTTTATAATAGATATTGAAGACAGAGACGACAGCAACAGTGGTTTTCTCCCGAATTGGGTTTCCACCTTAAATACTAGTGTTCATGTGTGTTGCTTATTTGTGATGGTATATTCTGTTATTACTGCACATGCTTACTGCTTACTAAACATCTGGTGAATAAATGATGCAATGATTTAAGTAAATAATTAAAATACATAATAAGAGCTTTGAGCATACGCGAGTTTTCTTAAGGATATCTGCGTGTATACGCGAGTTTTGTTCAATAAAGTAGCATATGGGTTTTTGAGAAAGAAAAATAATTTTTTTTATTAGTCAGCTCTAAATACTAATTCACCCCCCTCTTAGTATTTTTCCCAACACGACCCTATTAGGTGTTTCCAACTCCCTGAAGGGAAGTGGCATGTCCTTAATCCTCCTTTCAATCGATAGGTGCCATGTGAATAATGATGGAATGGAGGGGAAAGAAACTCCATGGCCAAGTGCCTTGGTCAAAGGGACCAATTATGATGGCATACCTCATCCTTGGTGTATGGATGTGAGGAGGGAGCAATTGTAGATGAATGAGTTACCCCAAACATTGTTTTTCTACCTCTTTTTATATTACCTTTTACTTTTTCTTGAATTTCCCTTGTATTACTGCTCATAGCTCGAGGAACAAGAAATTTCTTTGTATGATGTATAGTAGTTATTACACCCTTTAGGATGGAGTTTTTCATCGCCCATAAGGGTTTGGGACATCCAAGGGCTCCTTGTCTTCTATGAGATATGGCAACATTGGCTCAAGAACTGGGTGATGGCCATATGATAAAGGTAGAGCTCATGCTTGGCATTTTCCCACATGCTAATTTATAAGTCCTGACCATCTTTTACATTTTTTTTTCTTGTGGCCATTATATGCTCTTTCTTTTTCTTTTGGTTGTGTCAACCTCCTAGGGTGCATTTCTAGGTTCTACCCAAGGTATCAAAATGTGTGGTTGCCAAATCCCAATGAACTTGTGGTCAGTTGATCCAAAGAAAGGAGGTGGAATAAGGGATCGTAATGTAAGAAGGGAAGTGATAAGTATGGAAAAGGGATAGATGGGGCACACTATCTCAATCATGGATTCCCAAGTAGTGTCGTGGCAGTGCCCCTTCCTAAAGCCATGGGCCATTAGGGGTGGTCCCACTAAACTAGGATAGAAAAATAACCCCATTTAGGGTGAGGGAACAAGACTATTGTCAAGACCCTTCTTTCTTCCAAGCCACCCTTGTAATCCATGTTAAAATGCCCAAATACAAAAAAGCATAAGCACTCGATTGCATAATGAATAAAGTACCATTTGATTAGATGCCCACCTTCCAACTTGTGCTCTTAACAAATGGGCGAGGAAACATATGAATGATGTAGATGGCAGAGATATGAATGGCACATCAAATCGGCTACAAGGGTGGCTCTCAAGGGTTGCTAACTGCCAACGATAAGAGATGAAGAGGAGAAAAGTTTCTCATAGGGGTCACCCACTTTTTTTGGGTAACAAGTACTAATGTTTACCATCTAGATTTCTTGTTGTATATGCAAATATATTCAGTTGTAAATGTTGAGAACTTGAAATTGTATGAACTTCTTATGATTATGGATCAGGATGACAGTGGTCAAGTTCCTTTTGTTGATGAATTTGCTCCTGAATACTTAAACGAATTGCAAAAAGATGTTATTCGTGGCAAGAAAATAATAACTTCACGTAAGGGTGATGTGGAGTATCTTCGAGTGGGTTTTCAAAGGGTACATCCAAGCAAGGAATGATGGATAGAGATCGAGAAAGTGAAGGAGTTGTACCCTCAATTATTTTTTGAGTAAACCAGAGTTTTGGTGTCCCAAAATCCTCCAATGGGGAGGACTGATCCAAGTGGATCCTCATGATAAATAAAAATTGATGTCTTTAAATTTTGACACAAAGGTCTCCATGTTGAAGAGCTTGTCAAGAGCTTTCCAATGACGCTTGAACAAATTAAAATGGACATTGTATGAGAAAGTTATGGCCTTCCGAAGTTTTTGAGAAAGAGACAAAAACTTTGCAGTGTGTGCCATGTGGCAACACCATAAGAAGACACGTCATTGTACGAACAATATAGAGACTAACGTGGAAGTTGACATGGTAGTACAATAGATGGCATAGCAATGTAAATGCTAACATGGCTAACAAGTGGCAACACTAGGACGTGACATGTGGCATGTTGATCGTACATGTGAGTTAATGTGGTAGTGAGGTGGTATTAACATGGCTACAACAATGGTAGGTGACTGGGTAGGTTACATGGTTGACATAAGTCCCAATCATTTACTTCCATGTGGCAGTTCGAGTTAGGCCAAAATGGTCTATCGTCTATGGAATGATCGGTTAAGGAATCAAACCCCCGACCTTCCTAGTGTAAATCCAATGGGTTATCATTGCACCAACCAACAACTATTATTGTGGATTATAAAGAAATTTTATTTAAAATTTATTAAATAGTCTAGTGTTACAATTGTCATTGATGGGGATTGACCCTATAACCTCCACCATTCAACAAATTACTAATATTCCAACGACGCCAATTGTAACGACATGTGACATATTATGTATTTAAACTTTATGGCTTCACAATGGGTTAAAATGGAGTGTTAGCGGACTTGATCCCCCAATATACCCACCAACATTCGAACGATTTAACCAAAGCACCAATGGACTTACTTGGTGTGGCTAATAACAATAACATATTTAAAGTTTGTTGAAACCAAAGGGCATATATAGAAGTGTTGGACATTGGATAAAGCAGCGCCCCTCTTCTGTTTCACGACATGAACTAATTGCCTCTCATAGATCCTTATCTTTGGCAATGTGATCATTGGCTAACACCTACAGGTTTTGTTCCAACGACAATCATGATTCCCAACAAGCGGTATCCAAGTGTAGGCAGGAGTTTGATATACACACTATTCACGCTAAGGTGGGAGATTGTTGGACATTGGATAAACTAGCGCTCCTAGTGTGTTTCGAGACATGGTCTAACCATGTAATATTCCTAATTAGCCATTCTGCTAATTAGAAATATTAAAGTTTTGATAATTTTGTATTTCTTAGTGTTAGCCAAAAATAATGTGAGTTCGGGACCCACAAATTAGATTTAGGCAACCCATCACCTTTTCCTATAGTAGAGAGGAAAATATTGTGGCTTTGGTGGGGGCTCGATGAGCCAATGAGAAATGACTATTCCATCCATGAAGGAAGCATTATGGTTGGTTGATGGGAGGCAGCACAGGAGTGGTTGGAGAAGGGGAACCGCAGCTCTTGGTGGGACCCAAGAGGAACGTTGGGCCTTTGGGGACAAAAAGGAAGAGGCAACTCATTTTTTCCATTCATCTATCATCTATTGAACTTGTCTTTTGACATAGCACGCTTGAGCAAGTGCCAAGTCTGCCATTGTTGTTTAGCATCCGAGTCTTTCCGAGTGGGAACATCAACCTCTTCTTTGGAGGGACTTCCAGTGCCTACCCAAGGGAGGAGATCTAACCATTTCGATCCAGTGGGGAGCTGTGTGATTCATCCATAGAGTGACTATATTCAGAGACAACGGGGAGCAGTCCCAATAGCGCCATCACTACGCAGTAGTGAGAGGGAGATCATTCGGGCACTGTGGAGTGCAAGAAATTTTGAGTTGGGAATTGGTGGGGAGGCTGAGATCTTCCTAACAGGGTTATTGCACACAATTTGGGAGCGGCCTGCAGTAGAATTTCCAGGAGCACAGATTTACCCAGCAGCGCCGAGACCCAAGCCCAAGAGGGCCAATTTCTAGGGTCAACCATTCCACAAATCCTTTGCGGGTTATTGTGGGTTTTGTGAGTAGAGACCGAGGTTAAAAGCTGGTAATTTTTTGAGCATTATTCCTGGCCCAACCAACAAATTTAGTGGAGAAACAACAGTATTTTTGGGCCAGAACTACGTAGATCCAGAGCAGCGCAGTGTACTCTTTGAGGGTGGATTCAACTTGTTTAAAAGGCCTCTTAATCTTTCCTTGAGCACTCAGCAAGCGCAGGTGCCATTATTCCAGCACCCATATTGTACACCTTTACATCAGATTAATAAAATGGCTCATACTTGAATTTTATGGCTCCAGTTTGTGTTTTGATGGCATAATTGTTTTGTTGTTGTTAATTTATGTTGATGCATTGTTATTACTATTAATTTCCTGTTAGGAATATTACAAAATTCCTCTCGTGGATCCCTATCTCTGGCAATGCGATCATTGAGTAACACCTGCGGGTTTTGGTCTAATGAAAATTGTGATTCCCAAAAAGAAGGTTCACAGGTTTGAACCTGCAACGTCCTCAGCAACAGACTAATCGTTCAACCAATGTGCCACAATGTTTCTTTGTATTGGTCCAATACAATATTCTATTTATTCTCTAAATCATACAGAGGCTGAAATATCGGAACTAATTGTGGTTTGACCCCACGACCTGCATTATATAATCATATAACTTTTACCAATGCGCGAAGGGGTGCTTCATGTGAAAGGACTATCAAACAGAGTTACCTTTACGCTGTGGAAACTCTGTGAAGTGTTGGAGAAAAGTGGTTTTAGAGCCTTGTTTCGACTATCCTACGAGGCAGAAGTGGTTTTTCTGGAAACCATCATCTTTGCTGCGGGATAGAGGGCGACAATTGTTGCAGGTTGCAAACCTAGTGATTGTAATTTCGCTTTTCTATCACTTAATCGAGTGGTCACTCATTGGAAGTTGGCCGAGAGACATAGCCCATACTGGGTGAACTCTATTAACAGCCTGATTTCTTCTTCTCTCTTTATTTTCTGCCTTTAGTCCTTCAAGTACAATCTTTTATTTCACTCATTAAGCTAATCACACTTGTAATACTTGCAAATTAAGTCATGGATTTTTGGATCAATAATTAGCAAGAAAAACCATCCTTTATGGTAATCTTGTTTTGGGGTATAATTTATAACTGGACCTATGATCAATTGTTCCAACGTTTTGAATGTCACCTTCAGCCATGTTTAATCACACTCTAATTTATTTGGCAATGAAATTACAGAGCCCATTTCCAAGGAGAAGAGGCTCTTTCACATAAGGTTTGGTAATATTTGTCATAAGGTTGTAGCCAGCATCGACTTTAGAAGTATGATACCCCTATGCACAGGGTTCAAGGTTCATTTTTATAGCCAATTTCCTAACGTTCATAGCCCTTCTAAGGTTATTATGATGTTATTATAGGATTCTTGGGAAAAGTGGTTAAATCATTGTCCATACGAAAACCCGCTAAGGGAAAGGGTTGGAAAATGACAAGGGTGTATAATCATATCACAGTGAGTTCAGGAATGTATATCACTGCCTTTTTTTATCTTTGACAAATTCAACAAATTTCTACCATAGCACCTATTGTGATTTAAACTGACATTTATTGCAGCATGTTGGCTTTAGATGCATGCTCTAATTCAAGGGACTTTTGAATTTTTTCTTATTGGGCAATCCATGTGAAGAGATAAAGTACGAAAAGGCCATTCTTGGTAATGATGAGGAGTTTCCTTTGTACACAAATCTGGCAACGAAATAAGTGCTAAAAGAGGCCAAGCATCTAGCCTCTCATAAATGCTTTTGTAGTTACAACTGTCACATAGTTCTTATGATGATGGACAAGAATTTGATAGACTACCTGCTATGGATATAGGGGTAAATGGACATATTTGTATTAAATTTCATGGTTTTTAAATTAGAAGAAATCCTTGAAAGAGATGAAGATTTATATCCACCCCATTGCTGAATTTAGAAGTGCAATTATCATGATTGATTCTTAGACCTGCAGTGCAAATTAGTTAGGCACAATAATTCATTGATAACTCACAGGTTCTTGGTTGATTTGTTGGAACAACTTCAAGCAGAGATGAAGTAGCTATAGACTATAAAAGGCACTCCCATGTTACAGATATGAACACTTGTATAGTTGCTTTCAGAGGAGATACCACATCGTTGCCTCTTCAAGAACTTGGAATTTGAAAATGTTTGCTTATACCAATGGTAGACAAGGTTTCATAGCACCATGCATTTGACATTTTGAAGAATATGACTAATTTTCTTTATGACCTTATTGGTTAATTTTGTGGTAATTATGCAACATTTTGAATCTCTAATAAAGATACCTTTTGTAATATGTTTTTCATGTTCAAAGTTTAATTTTGCAATAAATTTATCAAAGGCGACCATGACTCAATCTACTCTTGTAAGTCACTTTGACAGTTTAATGTTCTATTAAAAGTATACACAAAAATTGCTTGTGTAAAGAACAGACGTTGAGACCTTGAAAACCATCACCAAAGATAAATACTATACTAGAGATGAGCTTTCTTTATCTTTGATATGAGATGTAAGAAAATAATTCCAAACTAAAATAGGAAAAAGAACAAAAAAACAATGTCATGTAAAGTTTCTGAGTATTTCAGAAGTGTCCACCATGTCATGGCCCAATAGTGTAAGAAACCTTTGTCAATCCTCTTCGCACTCGAATTTGAGAAACCTGCAAATGAAGTACATAATATAATGATCACAATGGAGTCTCAAACCAAGATCAAACAGAATCCTTACTTAATTACTTATAATTAATTTCATTTGTGTAATCTATTGTAATTATCATGCATTATATTGTGACTAGGCATCTTCCAGTAACGTCGAAGGAAAAATGTATGAGAGAACCATTTCTAATTAGATGAAGTAAATGGTCTATCATAAACAACACCCTATGGAATGGTGTTAAGACATAATCAAATGCATTCGCATGAGTTTGTCAATAAATCTGATAGAAATGTTTTGTGCAAATACACATAATTATCAACTATCGAATACTATACACCACCAAAAATAAGCTTCAAGGATAGCGACGCACCTTTGACATCATACTGTAATATAGCTTATTTTCATGGATCTCTAACATATGAATTCCTTCTAGAGAAATATGAATTATTAGTATTGCCTATTTCCATTTCAAGGCTTACTAACTGAAATGGACTTCCATTCTAACACAAATCATCGTGGTTTCTTGCACCACTGATCTTGAAACTATCTCTTTCTACAAATTCGCATGATTCGGCACAAATTCAGAATAGTGACAAGTTTGTGCAGTTTAATTAAAAGTTAATTTGTGGTAGTTAACCAACTGCAGTTGGGAAGCTAATTAATAGCTTTTACGAAACTTTCCTTTGCTTGATTTTTTGACATTTTCCAGCAAGCATTGGTATATTTTCTTGAGCAAATTTTAGGTGATAACCATAGTATTCAAAACCAGCCATTGCCTGGAGGGACCAAACATGTAGAAAAATCAGTTTTTTTATTTGTGCGGACTAGGTTTCCATTAACTGGCCATAAACCGGCTAGTTTATTACAGGTCGGCTGCAGACACCACACGAGTGGCTTTTTGGTGTTTTGGAGCAGTTTTGAGGGAAACTAGGGGTTATTTCCCTCCTAAAACAACCCCGCAAGCCTTTAAAAGGATGTCTACCATTTCATTTGCTTCACACATCTCATTTGGAGTTTTCGTGAGCTTGGAGAGTGTTGAGTTTTTGCTAGAGTAGTGAAAGTAAAATAATCTTGTCTTTGTGTAATACAACCTTCGACTAAGGCACGACCAACTGATGAACAAAGACCTGATCTAGATCCCATTGTGTTAGACGATATTGATTCAACATCAGAATGGTTGGAGGAGACTCAACCAACTGAGTTTGATGTTGATTTTGATATTGATGGCATGGAGTTAGCTAGCTTGATCCCAATGTAGAACTGGTAGTGCCAATGAAACCAGAACCAGTAGTCGAATCAAGCAAAGGAAAACAACCAATAGAAGGCACTACTTATGCAGCTTGACCAACTCTTGCTTCCATTAGGCCTAGTTTTATTGCTACTAGTGATACTATCGAGGTTGCAGATGAGGCAAAGGCGTCCTCAGACTCTGTGCTAGATGATGTTTATGTAACTCTTGTTGATGATCCCATGTCTAGTAGTGGTGATGATTTTGATCATGATGAGGAGTGATCATGTTGATCACTGATATGTAGACCTATAGTCTGGTAGTAGGCCAATGGCCCCATAGGTTGTAGCATTGTTTTTGGACTTTAGAGGCCATTTAGAGCCACAGTGATTGTGTATTTTTTCGTTGATATGTATTGCATTCGGTGCCATTTTGATATATTCACCTTTACATGGTATATAGATGAGAAAACTTTGCATATTTTGTCTCTATTGGTTTGGAATCATGGTTTTAAATCTTAAAAATAATTTTTTTCATTAAAAAATTATTATTTCGATTATCTTTTTAAAGACTGGTTCATCCAAATCTGACCAGTCCGATTTTTTCGGTTCCAGTTTGAAACCTGGTTTGATAGGTGGACCGACTTGGTCACTGGTTCCGGTTTTGAATACTTTGGTGATAACTGACACCCCTACTCGTTTGTGGGTGTATTTTTAATAAAGAAATTATTATTGTAAGAAGGGACTTAATCTCCAAGATTGTATGACAAGTCAAATAATATTATTTCAAGAGAGAGTCATTATATAGTTGTTATCTAACCATTACAAGAAAGATTATAAAAGGATAGATCTTCCTCACATTAGTTGTTGTTGAACTGTGAGCTCAAACGCCATAAAAGAACTTTTATTTGCAAATATTTTGTGTACAAATTGTGGGTTCATTTTTTCTATTCCATTTTTTCTTGGCTTTTGTTGTAATAGTTTTTAATAAGATAAACACAGGAAGTTCCAGGTTACACAGTGGTTGATGGGACGATCCATTGAGGGGCTACATAGCCACATGGGCAGAATAACCTAGGTGTTAGTCTTTATTATCTCCCTTGTTAGAGGTTGGAGTTATTGATTTCATTAGTTGGATTATGTTACTGATTTGATTAGCAAGGTTGCCAAGGTCTTGGGAATTTACTGGATGGGCACACACAGGACAGGGACCCACTACCACCTTGGCCCAAGACCTTGGTTTTTAAACCCAGCAACCTCCTAAAGGGTCAAGGGAGGAGTCCCATATATAATCCCAAACAATCCCAAGTAATACCAATGCCTTAGATAGGGGCAGTAGGAGTGGAGGTGTTAATTTCCCAGAATTGTCTACCTGGTTTTTAATGTCACAGTACAATAGAAAACTAAAAGGGGATTTAGAAGTACCAAAATACAAAAAATATGGTGTACCCAGGAAATTTTGTCTGCAAAATTGCTCTAACCAAATATGTAATTATATTTCAGTTTGGACCACTGGTTAGAGACTTATGGGTCAAAATAGCTTGTTGTCCTGTAAAATCATATTTTAAAGTCCACGTAAAAATAGGAACAATAACTTGTTAAGGCCCAAATCAGCCACCCTACAGGTGCATAAGCACTACCAAATTTTATGACTAGGGGTGGAGAGGCTTGAAGATCAAAATAAATGCTTATGAAACCGCTTCTCAACCTATGACAGCTAAAAAAGTCAACTTCCAGCAAGCTGGAAATTGTTTTTTCAGGAACTTGGGTAAAACTCTCTTGGGAAAGATGGCCCAAGAATTTCTAGATCTGAATTTTGACTTTAAATGTCAATGAAAATGAAATAAATTCAACTCTAAATAGTGAAATAAATGATATTACGCAAGATAGAGTCAAAGGTCGGATTTTTGAGGTGTAACTTGGAAAAACATTGAAACCCTTGTCTTTGTTGCAAATCCTGTATGCTATAGCCAACAAAACCTTTGATTTGCAAAATAAGTAGACTAGATAGAGGCATAAAATGTGCATATGATATTTTTTGTACATATCCTTGGTTAGGTCTAGCAATTTTGTTCAATTTACTCAAGGTAATGCTTGCTAACAAAATAAATAAATGAATAAACTAGCAAGCAATTAAATCCTAAAATAATGCTTAAAATACAAACTTCAAATTTTCATAGAAAAATGTATGTTGAGTTTATACCTATGGCCAACATATCTCACCCTTGCAGGAGTGTAAAATCAACACTTTATTAAGTTGCTCTTGCTTGATAAATTGTAATATTCCTAATTAGCTATGGCTAATTGGAATATTCGATTTTGCTCAATTTTTCCATCTATAGTTTATTCATAAATAAAAAGGTGAGTAGAGAAGACATAACTCACTTTAGAAATAAAATTTCACTCCCTAGTAGCACAACATTGTAACTTAAGTGAGCCAAGGGGGCCAAGAGACCACGCAGAGAGGGGGGCCACGTAGACACATGGAGGGTCTGCGCAAGCCAAGAGGGAGCACATGGCAACGTTGGAGGAGGTGAGCCTTAGGGTTGAGAGGGGCTAACACTATATAGAGGGGAGAGCCTCCTCATTTTGATCATTCTTTGTTGATGATATTGAGCTGGTTGTTTTGACTTCTTGAGCACGCTGGCTGTTTAGCCTGTCTGCAGCACTGTTTAGTGCAGTGAGTGTCTCCGATCAAAGATCTCGCCCTTAGCCCCGGGGGACTTCGAGTGCTTGCTCGTGCAAGGTAGTTTCTTCAGTAGTTTGTGGGAGGATTGATGTTTGGGTTTTCTTGCGGAGCCAGGCATTCAGAGACTGCGCAGTATTTGAGAGGGAGGATGCAGTCCATTCTAGGGGAGCTCCGGATTGAGTTTCTTGTAGGGGTTTTGAGCCTAGAGATTGAGCAAAGGATTAGAATTTTCCTTTGGGAGGATTTTGGTGGAGTTTGAGGCTGTATTTCAATGGTTCCTATTCAGCCTCTGCGCAGAGCCTTGGAGGACAGCGTAATTCCCCAAGGGGGTGATTTCCAGGGGTCAGCCATTTCAGATATGATTTCTGGGTTTTGCTATGGTTGGTGAGTAGAGGTGGATTCCATATTTTCAGCTCATTCTGGCGAGGGGATCAGCCCCAAGTCATCAGTTCAGTTCAGCAGTAGCAGCTACACGACAATTTTCCAGCAGCTGGGACACAGTTCAGAGAGCAGCCATTTCTTGGATATTCTGAGAGTATTTCTTCACTTGCCTTGAGCAATTCTAGGTGCCATCACTCTGATCACCTATTGTACTTCATTATATTTCTCAGTATAATAAAATGGCTTAGCATTCTCTCTCTATATTTCTGGATGATTTGTCGTACATTCTATCTATGCTATTGTATGTCTGCTTTACTGTTATCTTTACATATTTCTAAGCATTCTAGTTCTATACCACTTGGTGTGTTTATCTCATACTCTTAGACAGAGTCTGGAAAGGGCCAGGTAGCCTCCACATCTCACCCTCTTCTCAGAGGTGAAATATCTGGTAAACGCCTTCCCAGTCCATCTCTGGTTGGAGTTTGCTTGTGTTTTAGAGATATCCCTGAAACGAGCTATTACAATGGTATCAGAGCATAGTTCTGGCTCAGCCTGTGGAGCTAGTTTTCTATGACACCAGGGAAGAGGCCCTACATTTGTTACAGAGGCAGAAAGTACAGAGATTATGAGCGTAGGCTGGAGAACACCTATGGAGAGGGAGATTGTGTTGGGTGGTGGACACAGAGCAGGAGGAGCTTGTGATAGACGCAGAGCAGGAGGAGCCTGTGTTAGATTCAGAGCAGAGAGAGCCAATGGCAGATGACACTGAGGCCAAAAAATTTGGGGAGGCGCTCCTCAAATCGGTGCAGGATCTAGCGAGGCAGATTGAGGTGATGGGCCAGAGATTCACCGCTGTGGAGGCTAGACAATGTGAGACCCCACGGGTTTTCCAGGTAGGTGAGGGATCGGGTACATCCCACCATTTTCTGGAGCATGGTGCTACTCAGCGTGATACTACTCAGCAGATGGCTTCACATGCACCTACACGCTCTACCATGCCCACTTTCTTGGGAGCAGACACAGGGGCAGGAGCCCAGTAGGAGGCAGAGCCCGAGCATATGGGTGATTATTTTGCAGAATATCAGGCCTATGAGCAGGAGTTCAGGGATGCTCTCTCTTTCAGAGATTTTGTTCAGCTTCAGCGAGACAGTAGACCCCGCGACCATCATAGAGGGCACCAACATTATCATGACAAAGATACCCACCGCACAGCTAGCAGATTCCACTTGCCTACGTTTGATGGTTCATCAAACAGTTCGGCGAAGTCTTGGGTGGAGAAGCTGGACATCTATTTCCAGCTTAACCAGATGTTGGAGATAGAGGCCATCAAGGTGGCGACATTACATTTGGATGGTGAGGCCCAAGACTGGTGGTTCCATGGGATGGTTACACTCGGACATTCTGCAGAGACTTCTTGAGGGTTTCAGTGATGGTTCCAGATCTATCCGTGGCACAGATGATCTATATGTTTGTGGAGGGGTTAGCAGAGCCACTTCAGGGTCTAGTCAGATCTACGAGACCAGCCACACTCCAGGATGCTATTAGCAGAACCTGGGATTTACAGGATGCATTACCTAGGACTCGGACACCTTACCCCCAGAGACAAGCTTAAGGGGAATCCAGGATGAGCACAGATGGATGATGATGCCAGGAGGGAGCTGAGGAAGAAGCGGTTATGCTTTACCTGTCAGGAGCCGTGGGCACCGGGATATAGATGTGTTGTTGGCAAAGCACATTTTATTGAGATCTTCTTCGAGAGCAGCGGGGAAGAGGATGAGGAGGATGACATGGAGGTAGGAGACAATCATGCATTGTAGGATCCTTTGCCACCTCCACCAGCAGCAGTAGGTGGTGCAGCTTTTGCACCTATCGGAGGAGCCCTTGCAGCACTGCGAGGAGTTCCCAAGTATTTGACGCTGCGCGTACGGGGGACAGTACGTGGCCAGTGAGTATCAGTTTTGGTTGAAAGTGGGGCAACCCACAACTTCATCAATGCACAGATGGTTGAGCGGAGAGGTATTCAAACTGAGAGCTTTGATGGATTTTTAGTTTTGGTCCCAGGAGATTAGACCATGATGTGTGCTCGTTATGTTCCAGAGTTATCAGTGACGATGGGCACTTACACACTGACTGATCACTTTTTCGTGGTCAATATTCCGGACACCAACATGGTACTAGGTGTTCAGTGGCTTATCACTCTAGGGAAGGTCACTATAGATTGGAAGGCCCTAGAGATGGAGTGGGATGATGAGAAGACAGGGAGGCATGAGAAGATACGGGGACAACACACATATCCGCCTCAAACTGTTTCGGCTCATCGGATGGAGGCAGTCTTCCGTAAGGGAGATGTAGAGAGGGCAGTGGCGCTGCGTGCGTCAGAGGTAGGGACTATAGGGCAGACGGTGCACCCAGAGATACAGTCCATCCTTGACAGGTATGCCATAGTGTTTGGGGATATTCCGCCGGGACAGCCACCGGACCCAGGGTTTGAGCACACCATTGAGCTTGAGCAAGGCATACAGGTAGTGATTACTACCCCCTATAGGCATCCCAAAGCCTATCGGGATGAAATTGAGTGAGCCATCCAGGAGTTGCTAGCTCTTGGGCACATCCGGCCGAGTACGAGTCCTTTTGCTTCTTTCGTGGTGTTGGTGAAGAAGAAGGATGGCACCTTGAGGATGTGTATTGACTATAGGGCCCTGAACAAGAAGAGCCTGAAGAACAGGTACCCTATACTCAGGATCGATGAGTTGAGAGGAGCCCGGTTCTTCTCAAAGATTGATTTGAGATCGGGGTACCATCAGATTCGCGTGAGGGAACAGGACATTCCCAAGACCGCCTTCAGGTGTCACTATGGGCACTTTGAGTTTTTGGTGATGCCCTTTGGGCTGACCAATGCCCCAGTGACATTCCAGTCTTGCATGAATCACATCTTCCACAGTCACTTGAGGAAGTTTGTGATGGTGTTCTTTGATGATATCCTCATTTACAACAGGACTTGGGAGGAGCATCTCCAGCACATTGAGGCAGTGTTGCGCATTTTGGAGGAGCAGCAGTTCTATGCCAAGCTCTTCAAGTGTGAGTTTGGGTTGTCAGAGATGTTGTACTTGGGACATATCATAGGAGTGGATGGAGTGAGAGTCCACGAGGAGAAGATTAGGGCCATCAGAGATTGGCCGGAGCCGAGGAACATGACAGAACTTCGGGGATTCATTGGCATTTGTACTTATTACAGGAAGTTCGTCAGGAGTTTCTCACAGCTTTCTGCACCCCTTACAGATTTGACGAAGAAGGGGGCATTCAGTTGGTCAGATACAGCGCAGCGAGCATTTGACAGGCTCAAGGAGGTGATGAGCAGCTACCCAGTGCTTGCATTGCCAGATTTTATGCAGCCATTTGTTTTGGAGTGTGATGCATCGGGAGAGGGGATCAGTGCAGTACTGATGCAGGGAGGACATCCTATAGCCTTTGAGAGCCGAAAGCTCCTTCCACATGAGAGGTTGTATTCCATATACGACAAGGAGATGTTGGCCATTATGCATGCATTGGCCAAATTTCGGCAGTATTTAGTGGGTAACAGGTTCAGGGTGAGGACTGATCACAATAGCCTCAGGTTCTTTTTGGAGCAGAAGCAACTACAGGAGAGGCAGCAGAAGTGGATCAGTAAGATCCAGGCATATGACTTTGACATTGAGTATGTCAAGCTTAAGAACAACGTGTTAGCAGATGCCCTTTCATGTAGACCAGCCACGTTGTCTCTTATGAGCTTGGATACGGATTGGAGAGCTCAACTTTTAGTACAGTACTCCAAGGACAGATTTTCATGTGAGGTTATGGATGGACAGGTGGCGGATGACAGGTACAAGGTGGTCGATGAGATCATCTACTACAGGGACCAAATATTCTTGACTGAGGGATCTCAGCTCAAGAAGAAGATACTTCAGGCATCACATGATTCACCTTTGGCTGGCCATCAAGGGTTTACCAAAACCTACACGGCCATTAGAGAGAGGTTCTCATGGAAGGGCCTCAAGGAGGACGTAGTCCAACACATCAGGGAGTGCGATGTTTGCCAAAGGAACAAGGGGGAGATGAGCCATCCCGCAGGATTATTGCAGTCTCTTCCCATTCCGGAGGGGAAATGGGAGAGTATTTCGATGGATTTCATCATAGGGTTGCCCATGGTGTAGGGCAAGGATTGTATCTTTGTCTTCGTTGATCGACGGGAAAACTATGCGCATTTTTTCGCCATATCCGCGCATTACACAATAGCACAGGTGGCTGAGCTGTTCTTCAGAGAGGTTTTCAGGCTACATGGTCTTCCTAAGACCATCATCAGTGATAGGGACAACCGCTTCATGGGCGGATTTTGGCAGGAGCTTTTCCGGTTGGTGGGGACAGAGTTGACACCGAGCACCAATTATCACCCACAGACGGATGGACAGACGAAGATAGTTAACAAGTGGCTAGAGGGCTACTTGCGTAACTATGTCAGTGGACAACAGCGAGCATGGCTGAAGTGGTTGCATCTGGGGGAGTACTGCTACAACACTACACATCACATGTCCATTGGTATGTCACCATTCTACGATTGTATGGATATCATTATTTGTCTTTTGCTGATGTGATGTTCGGTGCTAGCAAGGCTCCAAGAGCCAAGATTTGGATCCAAGAGAGTCAGGACATTCTCCGAGCTCTCAAGGATAATATGGCTATAGCACAAGACTAGCAGAAGTTGTATGCTAACAGAGGTCGAGTGGAAAGACAGTTTGAGGTAGGGGACTTGGTCTACCTACGATTACAGCCATACCAACAGACGTCACTAAAGCAGAAGGGAGATGAGAAGCTCAAGCCCCGCTTTTACGGGCCATACAGGGTGATACGCAGGATTGGACAGGTTACATATGAGTTGGAGTTGCCCCAAGGCAGCAAGATTCATAATTTTTTTCATGTATCATGCCTGAAAAAGGCACTGGGGCAGCAGGTGACAGTGACAGATGAGCTACCACCCATGGATGATGAGGGGCATTTGGTGTTGCAGCTAGAGGCTATTATTGATACTAGGGAGAGGCAGCTACGGAGAAGGACAATCCGGGAATTCTTGTTGAGGTGGAAGAATTTTCTGGATGAGGATGCTACTTGGGAGAGTGAGAAAATTTTGCAGCATCCATCACTCAGTTGCTTGAGGACAAGCAACATTTTTCCGGGGGAGACTGTAATATTCCTAATTAGCTATGGCTAATTGGAATATTCGATTTTGCTCAATTTTGTTGTCTATATTTTATTCATAAATAAAAAGGTGAGTAGAGAAGACATATTTCACTTTAGAAATAAAATTTCACTCCCTAGTAGCACAACGTTGTAACTTAAGTGAGCCAAGTGGGCCAAGAGACCACGCAGAGGGGGGGCCCACGTAGACACATGGTGGCCAAGAGGGAGCATGTGGCAACGTTGGAGGAGGTGAGCCTTAGGGTTGAGAAGGGCTAACACTATATAGAGGGGAGAGCCTCCTCATTTTGATCATTCGTTGTTGATGATATTGAGTTGGTCATTTCGACTTCTTGAGCACGCTAGCTGTTTAGCCTGTCTGCAGCACTGTTTAGTGCATTGAGTGTCTCCGATCAGAGATCTTGCCCTTAGCCTCGGGGTACTTCGAGTGCCTGCTCGAGCAAGGTAGTTTCTTCAGTAGTTTGTGGGAGGATTGATGTTTTGGTTTTCTTGCAGAGCTGGGCATTCAGAGACTGTGCAGTCATTGAGAGGGCGGACGCAGTCCATTCTAGGGGAGCTCCAGATTGAGTTTCTTGCAGGGGTTTTGAGCCTGGAGATTGAGAAAAGGATCAGAATTTACCTTTGGGAGTATTTTGGTGAAGTTTGAGGCTACATTTCAGTGGTTCCTATTCAGCCTCTGCGCAGAGCCTTGGAGGACAGCGTAATTCCCCAAGGGGGTGATTTTCGGGGGTCAGCCCTTTCAGATATGATTTATGGGTTTTGTTGTGGTTAGTGAGTAGAGGTGGATTCCATATTTTCAGCTCATTCTGGCAAGGGGATCAGCCCCAAGTCATCAGTTCAGTTCAGCAGTAGCAGCTACACGGAAGTTTTTCAACAGTTGGGACACAGTTCAGACAACAACCATTTCTTGGATATTCTGAGAGTAATTCTTCACTTGCCTTGAGCAAGTCTAGGTGCCATCACTCTTATCACCTATTGTACTTCATTATATTTCTCAGTATAATAAAATGGCTTAGCATTCTCTCTCTATATTTCTAGATGATTTGTCGTACATTCTATCTATGCTATTGTATGTCTTCTTTATTGTTATCTTTACATATTTCCGGGAATTTTAGTTCTATACCACTTGGTGTGTTTATCTCATATGCTTAGACAGAGTCTGGAAAGGGCCAAGTAGCCTCCAGATCTCACCCTCTTCTCAGAGGTGAAATATCTGGTAAACGCCCTCCGAGTCCATCTCTGGTTGGAGTTTGCTTGTGTTTGAGAGATATCCCCGAAACAGGATATTACATAAATCAAGGAAGTGGGTTTGGTCTCTAAGAGAAGTCACTCCCACTATTGACTTAATACCCTTAATAATGTTTCAACCCAACAAGGAGCGACCCCTTCAATGTGGCATCTCCAGTATTGAAATCATGTGTGAGATGTGTTACCCACAATTTTGTGGGTGATATCCCTAGGAGAATTTTTTTGTCCATGATGGTCCTCAGTCAGCAACCAGTAGCCCCTTGCCACCACCAACTAGCTCACTGTGCCATTTCTCCGCCACCTGAGCCAGCCATGTGGTCCCTCACCCATTTTTCATGATCGTATGTTTGTTCATGCCTTGTCATTTGGTGATTGAGTATTGTAATTTACTTATCATGGAAACTTATGGGCATGGATTAATGGGGGGTGTTAGCACTGGTTTTGATTTCTTTGAAAATTTCCCTCTCTATCATTTTATTTGGCCTCTAGCCCCTTATGCTTCATTTTTCCAAATGCTAAATTACAACGTAAAAGCAGCTCCACCCCCCACAACAAACCTTTAATATATATGATATTACATATATGATATCATATATATTTTCTGCACTTAACCATATTGAAACCCTTACCTTTTTATCACAATTTTCTTATCACAGATCCAAACTTCATTTACATTACCATCTCCTATAAACCATTGGCAGAATCCCTTGTGCCTTATCGCATATCGCGGTTGCAAAGTTTTTTTACAACAATCAAATGCAAAACTTATAAATCGTCGATGCGATATGAAGTGGGACCCATTCTCCACCACGCTTCCCTTCCATTTCATTTTCCATCGAAATATACGTTAACTTACCCTTTTTCCGCCTTTCCGCTTTACCCTTCCACCTTTACCGTTTCATCGCTTTTCATTCCCCGATCACGATCAAAGTGGGGCCCTCATCGCATTTCGCAAACTTTGCGTGTTTGGCATTAAAACTAAACAGTAAATAATGTGATCTCTGATTTGCAATATCGTATCGCATTCATTTCACCTTGTGAACGCCCGCAATCTATTCTATTTAGTTTGTGATGCGGTAAGTCAGCCCCACCTCAGCAGTTTCCCCCCATTGTACAGTCGTCACAATACATTGATATACCATATAAACTTCGTAACACTTACCACGTAAACTTTTGTCGATTCATAAAACTCCACTACATAACAGTGGGTCCCTCTCCCTGCACATTGCAAAGTTTAACCCTGCAGCTTATAACAAAAAACAAAAAGTTGCAATGTGCAATTGCGATCAGGTCCCACTTCTTCCCTGCCACGTCATTCACCTCCTTCCTCGCGTGTCACACTTCGTAGTTCTTAGTATTTACATCCTCCGTGCTTATAACTAAAAAGCTACGAATTGCGATATGCGCTGTGGTCCAGTCCCACTTTTTCCCTAGCATGTCACCTCCCCTTTGCATTGCAATTTGTAATTCGCAAAACTTACCTTTTGTGTTTTATTATTAACTCCTCTGATTCCCGAATTGCGATATACTCTGTAGCCTATTCCACCTCGAGATCTTCCCCACTTCTTTAATCAACGACTCTTGTTTTATTTCAACCCCCTTCTCCCATTCTAGCTTTAACATAGTTGGGGGGTCCGAAATAGGCAGCACTATGATCTGACCCCATTGCAATGTGTCTTCCTCTTTTCATTTCGCACCCCCCTTCATTCAAACTACTTACCGCTTACATACCCCCCTGAAAACCATTCTTCGCTTTGTGTTAATGACGTCGGCCCCACCTTTTTCTCTGCCATTTTATCCAAAAGGTTTTGGGTTTCCACCATTTAGAAGGAAAACAGCGGAAAAAATCCTCTAGAACATATTTCCATTAAACCTGCAGCACCATTAATCTTAGTACTAACATGCTTCAACAAGGCACCAAACAACATTCAAGGGATAGTTGGAAGAATTACAAGAACCTCGGCAGAAGTTACTCAGGCGGTTAAGATAATATCAACAGACCCTGTACTTCTTCACCTACAGTTCAAGATTAAAAACTACCACGTTCACAATGTTGTTAGAATCAATAAATATCAGCCGAGTATTCTGTAAAGTTTTCTTGTTATTGTAATAAATTAGAAACAAAAACTCCCTATTCCTTTGGATTTTAATAAAATTTTTGTCTATGGATATATTCGAGAGTCTAGCCTTTCTAGCAGACCACTGTAAATCTATAAATACATAGTTTACAGATGAAGAAGAAAGGGAAATGGTTGGTGGCATAGGACCTAGTGCTCTAGCCTTGTTACTGATCCTCATGTTATTCCTGAAGCTGTGTATTGTTGAACACATAATATATTCCAGTTACACTCTTGAGGATTCACAAAATCATATGGTGTGTGTATTGTTTTCCCTTCTGTTTTTACATACTTTATCTGTCTTTCCGGGTTTATCAATAAAGTTCTATCTTATGTTTTTATCAGTCTTGTGAACCTCCAAGTCATATGGATCTGTTTTTTTAAGTCTTGTTCTAAGCTTTCTTGATTCAGTATAAATTGAAGATTGTTCATAAGCGTTTCTTGAGGTGGAATTAAACCCTGTTTCATGTTTTTTTAAGTCTTTTGATCCAGCATGCATGTTAATCTGTTTTTGTCAGTCTTGATTCACCAAGCATTCCTGATTCAAGAGGTCATGTTAGTTAGAAGCATTCTTTGTAATGGGATTATTTAAATGTAAAGTGAAATTCTTGTAAGTCTTTTAAAAGCATTCTTTCACTATACATTTCAGATCTGGAATTTGTGTCATTTTTCCTCCCAGTAGTGGATTTTTGTCCTACAGACCCACTGTCTTTCTTCCATTCTTCTAACCATCCAGCTACAAACTCAATTTTGCTACGAAATCATACACCAGTGCCCTCATATGTGTCAGAGCCTTTTATTTGTTCAACATTCCTTTTAGAGTGCTTGAGATCCAACCACTTTCCAAAAAACCCAATCAAATGATAAGAATAGCTCTCAGAGCTTAAGACGTGTCTGGTCAGGCGCTTGATGCAGTCCAAGTGTTGATTCCAGTGCTAACAGGGGGATTCAGCAGAAAGAGTGGATTAGGTTTGTGTTCCTGTCCCCTAGACTTTTTTTGGATGTTACCCTTGGATCCTAGTCTCGTGCGAACTCTTTTATTGACCTTTGGGCTTTCAGGATGGTATTAAATGGGAAACCCTAATTTTGGGTTGTGTGGTACCGCTCCCTCATCCATATATATCACTCCCCTTCCATTCATCATTTTTCCCACCCTGATCCACATTCCTCCACTGGGTCCACATAGGGTTAGCCTCCCCTCCCCGTGCCCACACCTTGGGCTAGGCCTAAAATTATGCCCCAGAGGTTGATGCAACTGAAAAGAGAAAGTAAAAGCATAATTGGCCGCATTCAATAGGAAAATTTACTACAAAATGAAAAATATGGCCGAGACAAACACATTTAGCACGTGGGAAAAAGCCAAATGCATGAGCTCTACCCCATTCCCATGGCCATCACCCTAGTTCCTATAGGCCCTAGATGAGCCTCCTTTATCATTCAAGAACCCACGATTGTCCCAACCTCTGGTGGGAAACAAACTGCCCTACCTTAAAGGGGGTATCCATTGTTGTACTTTGTACATCATGCTCTTATCCCTTGAGCCTTGGGCAGTTAATAAAAAAAAAATCATAAAAGGCAAAAGGCATATGAAGAAGGGTGGAAAAATTAAGGTCGGGGCAACTCATGTACAACGATTGCTCCCTCCTATACATTATATACCCAAGTGTGGGCTTCCCTTTGTTAGTTACCCTTGTACCCCGACATGTGGTCCAAGACTGCCCCTTTTCATTTCCTCTTCCATTCATCTCTTTATCACATGCCACCACCATTTGAAGGATGTACCTTGGACATACTGTCCCCTTTAAAAATAGAAACTATCTAATAGGGTACTTGGTTAATCCCCCTTGGAGCTTGGAGAGATTAACACATGCCAAAACCCACTATGGAAGGGAATGCTATAGGTTAGCTGCATTAATAATGTAACCATTCACCTATAATAATTCTCCTAAATAAAAAATAATTACTCTGTTAAAACAATAATCATGTTATAACATAAGAGATCTTCAATCAACTTCAAAGAGGAATGATATTTTCCTTGAAAATATTCCTTGCAGCTCCTTATGCTGGAGAAATAGTTGCCTTTATTTGTGTATTGCAAAATATCCAAACTTCAGAGAAATAGTTTCTCTTTTCACTGTGTTACCAATGAAGCTTAAGTAGGGGTAGCTTTTATTTTATTACAAAATGACCAATAACCTTCGACACTAACCTAAGTTAAAATAGTGGTTTTAACTTCTTTTATGAACCTAAGACACAATACCACATATAAAACTTAAAAACCTTTTTGGTTTTGAGACTCTTTTTGACTTTTATTGAAAATGACTAGAACTTTGACATAGGCTAGGGAACAAGAAAAAATTGAAAACAGTGATACAATGGCAGTCAGACTATTAACATTTATAGTCCTAACACCACCCATCAGTGAAAGTCCGTAAAGAGCAAGGAGACTTAGCTGTGGTGACAGTGGGATAAGTCTCCATCGTTGCCCTTGACCTAGCAATTTCCCTCATAGGAACACATCTTAGGTCCCCTGCAGGTTTGAGTGGTAACATTTTTGGTGCCATTGCTGGGGAGGAAGCATGTCTGCCTCCCTAGTGAATCATTGAGGAATTGATTCATTGACGACACTCTCATTATTCCTCTGGCGACTCCATTCATTGTCAAAACCCCTAGTTTTCCTGAAGGTGACAATATTCCTCCTTTAACTAGGGTTGTTGCAAGAAGAAGGGAACGTGATCCATCACCTGTTTGAACCATTTCCTGAGTTTGAAAAATTCAGTGACCCCACCCCAAAACTAGCAGAGACTTCTAGCATTGATAAACACAAATCAAAAGTGAAATACATTTGGTTAGTGTCTTTGCTCCTTTTAAATTGAGTGATGATTCCCAAGCCATTACCTGAGAAATATAACCGATGGTTACCCAAGTTCAAAGGAGATGCCACTATGAGTGCCCGTGACTTTGTTGAAGAATTTTATTGGCACCTGTCCCCTAGGATGATCTTTGATCAAGATAGGATCATAATGCTTTTTTCTTTATCACTTGAGGGACCAGCTAGAGAATGGTACCTTAGTCTTCCCCTAGGATGCATTGATGACTCCGACGAATTTCAGGACCTATTCATGAAAAGGTGGTCTTGCAATGCCCAAGGAACATTCAACATTGAAATTTTTTATCAAATATCAAGGGGAAGGGAAGACATTTGGGAATTCGTCCAAAATTTTGATAGGGTTGTCTGGGATATCCCTGCTCACCTAAAGCCCTTCGATGCCAACATCCTTGATAAGTTTTTCAAAGTCGTAGGGGGCCACCTAAACTATTCCTTAAGAGACAAGAAACCCTCCACATTGGTCGAAGCTAAAGAGATGGCAACGCAAGTTGAATAAAATCTTCGTATCTCAAAAATGAATGTTGATGACCTCCCCAAAACCAAAACTGAGACCAAGAAAGAAAAATCAAAGGATCAACACAAAGAGATCCTTCTGGCGATCCTAAGAAAGATGGAGAAGCTTATTGAAGAGGTCCATTCACGAGATCAAATTGTCATGAAAAAAATCATTGCTTTGGAAAGGGCCCAAAGGTCAAGTTATATTCCAAAAGGGAAACTTTTTTCGAGAAAGCAAAGTGAGGAAGATAGACCTAGCTCATCTCAAGTCCCAAACACGTTGGCTCCAACCAATGTAGTGGACCAAGATTCATCCTCCAAAGATGAGCAAAGTGAGAGTGATGATAGTGATGATGATGAGACAAACGAGAAAACTAATCTCATGGAATCCGATGTATTTAATATTTTTCTTGGGTGTTCATACACACAACCTCCCATAAATGAGGTCAAAACCAAAGATAAGAAAGAGGAACCTATTCTAAATGTTGATGAGCGTAGTGGAAGATTCAAGGGGTCCAATATTCACGAAGAGACAATAACAAAGACCCCGCAACCTTCAAAGAACCTAACAAGGAAGACTCTCTTCCCAAGCAAGATCCTCCCAAAAATATCCCCTCTAAAGAGAAATCCTTTCAAGGGATCCCCCAAAAAAGGGTTCCCAAACTAAAGTTTATCCTAAAAAGGGCCCTTAAAAAGGAGGAAACATTGAAAGGAAAGAAAAGAGGAAACATGTTGGGCTCAACATTGACATGGATGTTATTATAGTGAAGATGACCGTATCTGTCCCTTTAAAAGAGATTGCTAGGCTTCTCGAACAACAACAACAAATTAAGAAGTCCGTGGGCTTTGAAGAGGAAGAACTACCTGAAGACTTGCAAAACATTCACATTCTTGATCATAAGCCTAGACATGAACCTTTTATGCACACTTTGGGTATCAATGACCCTTATCTCCATATTTGTATGCTTGACTGGGGGGGTTCCACAAACATCATGCCTTTAACTGTCATGAAGCAATTGGGTCTTAACATCACCTAACCATACAAGGTGTGTGGATTTAACTCCAAACCTATGGAGGTGGAGGGACTCATTAAGGACCTTAAGGTATCTTTTTCTACGAACCCCAACATATCCCTTTTCATGGATGTTGTTGTCATTGATATTCTTGATGTGTGGGGGATGTTACTATCTAGGAAATGGGGAGCCACTGTTGGAGCTCGTGTTCAAATGGACCTATCATATGCTACCATCCCACCATCCGATGGGACCCATTTTATCCTTTATAGAGAACCCACCAGCCTATCTCATGTGATTAAGCCTGGACCATATTATGAAGTGTGAAAATTCTGGTTTCGGAATCCTACTGTAGCATCTGATTAAATTTCTTCTATTTTTCTAACTGAAAAAATTATTTAACATATGTTGTGCTAAATATCGAAATGAAATACAAGAAAAAATGCTAGCACAAGTATACACACATGGACATCATTATTTTTGGACAATTGTCCCCAGAAAACCCCAATGTGGGAAAACTGGTGCAGCAACTGAGGGTTTGAATATTATGCAATGATTTTTCTGAGTACAAATTTATGATTGTCACTTTTGACAAATCATATAGAGAAATCTGAAAAACAAAGTCTTGTGAGACAAATCTCCCTCTACCATGGGATTCCGACACCGACCTACACCTGACACAAGCTGCTCTGCACTGCCTCTGCGCAGTCACTACGTCACCCACGCAGTCTTTGCATCACAACTGCAGTTTCTCTCTATCTCTGCTCTAACACTCACTACTGCCTGGAAACTGGAATCTTCTGCCCTCCAAAAATATTCTCCAAGAGCTGGCACTGACCCATTGATGTCTCCTCAACAAAAAACAAAACTCCCTCTATAGCTCTGCAAAGTCCCAGCGTAATCTCTGCATCACTGGCTCTGCGCAGCTGCCCGTGGCTTTTGTTTCCTTCTCTCTATGAACTCTCCAGATCTAGAATTCTTCCTTCAGTAAATTATCTCTGCCCCTCTCTGTGATAATTATCTCGATCGATCTCCTCCCTAAGCACTGCTCACTAAATAATTTCGATCACTGGCTTTCTTCGTCTCGATATGTTTTCCAAATGACCCTTTATAGTCTTCTCGTTGAAACTTCAATGGGCCCAGATTAGATCTCTAATCAATGGCTAAGATAAACTTTTGACTTGATTCAGCTTTTCTAGAACATTCACACCCATATTCTATTAATTCACTTTAATTATTTTATTTTCCTAAGCTTAGACTTAGGGTCCCTTTAAAATAATTAATTATTTTAATAGAATACAATCTGGGTGGAATTTCACCAAACTTTTTTTGGGTTATCTGGAATACATGTGTCTAAGCCTCTCCAAAAAATTTGAGACTTAGAGCACATCTGATGCTACCCCATATCAACACTCCCTCTTAGCGAGGAATGTGCTTTAAATTTATGACCTACTGCACACTACTCTGACCCTGAAGCATCTCTCACTGCGTTGCTGAAGTCTGACACTGTTTCCCATCAAATCAGCGCAAACGTTGCATCTGTACTACTATGGACACTGCCACTGTCAACACTACTGCAACTCCCTCTAATCTGATGCTACTAACAACCCATCCGCTACTGAAACGGGTTTTCAACCATACCCATCTGCTCCCTAAACTGAACAAACTTCGCTCTTCCTAGAAACTTTGTGAGTACATCTGCTACTTGATCTCCTGTGGGACATACTGCAGTTGTACTGTCCCACGCTGAACACGGTCTTTGATAAAATGACATATGATATCATGTGTTTGGACCAATCATGAAATACTGCATTCTCAGAGAGCTTGATACAACTTTTATTGTCACAGTAAACACTAGTCGGCTCCATCCTCTTCCTGAACATGCTCACAAGAAGCTTCCTAAGCCATATGGCTTCGCACATTGTTGTGTTGGCTGCCATATATTGTGCTTTGGTTGAGGTCAATGCTACCGACTTTTGTTTCCTGCTACACCAAGAGATCATTCCTGATCTAATGCTGAAACAGTACCCAGAGGTACCTTTTCGGTCTGCTGAACTTCCTGCCCAATCTGCATCTATGAACCCGCTCAATCTGACATCATCTCCTCGGGTGTATTTCAACCCATATCTGAATGTTCCCTACACATATCTGAGAATGTGCCTCGTTCTGCCCAATGTACCCTTTTCGATTCCACCATGAACTAACTAAGGGTGTTGACAGCAAATCAAATTTCTAGCCTGGTATTGACCAGATACATAAGTGACCCAATGAGTTGTTTGTACAAGGTGGGGTCCACTTCCTTGTCTCTTGATGCATCTATCTTCTTCCAGTTGGTGATCATTAGTGTCGCCATCGACTAGCAATTCTGCAGCCTGAACCTCTTCAGAATTTCTATGGCATATCTCCCTTGCCCTAAGAAGATTTTTGCATTCTTTTGCCATACCTCCAACCCTAGAAAATAATGCATCAACCCCAAATCCTTCATGTCGAATTCTGCTTCCAGGTTCTTCTTGCAGTCCTTTATGAGCCAAGATGATCTTGTAAGGAACAGGTCATCTACATATAGTACCATAACTAGAGGCTCATTCTCTACCAACAAATCGTACAGATTGGGATCTGCATCACTCTTGACAAATCCCAACTGTTGCAAGTAGCTATCAATCTGACCATACCATGCTCTGGGTGCCTGCTTGACGCCATCTAGGGCTTTCTTCAATCTACATACATGAGATTTCTTCTCATGGGTTTCGAAGCCTTCAGGTTGTTTTATGCACACCTCCCCATTAGGGAACTTTTGAGGTCTAAAATGGGCCTCCTAAGAAAAATGTACAACCAAAATAAACTTTATAAGAACCATTAGGATTCAAGATGATGATGTCAACCATGGGAGGTGATTCACCATTTATGGGGTAAAAAAGTAAATAGATTAAAAAATAATAAAATAATAAAACTACTTTTTCAACTTTTCAACTTATCTCCCTAAGGTTTTCCTCAAATTTCGAGCGGGAGTACTCATTTGATGCGAAATTTAATTTCTCATCCAAGGAGTACCTATGTTGCATACTTTTGATAGACCCTACTACACAAAAAATGAGATATACATGAAAAAAAGTTATTGCAATCACGTTTTTTCATGTATTTCTCATTTTTCGTGTATCACGGTCCATTGAAAGTATGCAACATGGGTACTCCTTGGATGATGAATCAGATTATGCGTCCAATGAGTGTTCCCACTCGAAATTTGAGTAAACCCATAGGGAGATAAGTTGAAAATACAAGTTAAAAAAGTTGTTTCTTCTTTTTTCCCTCTAAAATTTGATGATGTAATCAAATCTTATTTTATTATTTCCACTATTATTTTATAATTTCCTTAGGAGGCCCATTTTAGAACCCAAAATTCCCCTAATGCTTCTATCACCCCATTCAAGAACGTTGTCTTGACATCCATTTGGTGAATCTCCCATCCCATCTAAGCTGCCAGGGATACAACAGATCTTATGGAGGTGTATCTCGCTACCGAGGCGAAGGTCTCTTCATGGTCAATTCCTTCTTTTTGTGCATACCCCTTTTCCATGAACCATGCCTTGTACTTCTCCACACTACCATCTGCAACGTACTTGATCTTGTAGATCTATCTTGATCCTACAACTGATCTATTCTCTGGTCTAGGTACAACTTCCCAAACATAATTCATCGTGATAGACATGTACTCTTCTACCGTGGCATCCACCCATACTTGGTGTTGAATGGCTTCTGGAAAACTGGAGGGTTCTTCTACCTGTGCTACCAATGCCCGGTACTTGTCAGGTTGTCTACACTGCCTCTTCTAAATTCTGGGAGCTCCAATTAATTGCTTTGCACCCCTCAATGTTTGTCGTGCCTCCCTACTAGTTCAACCACTAGTGGTAGGAGGATCTCTCAATTCCTCCTCTTGTTCCTGTTGTTCCATCTGTTGAGAACTACCGGACTCTTCCCCTCCTATGGAAATGCTAGTACTAGTCATTGTACTTTATCCCGATGTATTTCCTCCTTCCTGTCCTTCATGTTGCCCCTGCTACTGTTGGACTAAAGGAACTTCTGATGCCTGATCCTCTGTTGGCATCTCACGAGATTTCCAGAAGGCTCTATCTTCCATAAACTTAACATCTCGTGTCACTATAATTTTCCTATTGCTAGGAATGTAGATTTTGTATGCTTTTGAGGTCTCACTATATCCTACGAGGTACCCCAATTTTGCAATCTGATCAAGTTTACTTCTCTTCTCATCTGGCACGTGGAAATATGCCAGACTTCTAAATATCTGGAGCTGTCCTACTTTCGGTTTCTTCCCTGTGAAAACTCCTTCAGGCATTTTCTTCCCCAATGCTCTATGAGGAATTCTATTCTAGATATATACAATTGTGTTACATGCCTCTTCCCATAAGAATCCACGTAGTTCACATAACATGGCTTCTGCTGCCCCAAAAATAGTTTTGTTCTTCCACTCCGCTACACCATTCTGTTGTGGATTGTATGGAGTTGTCCACTCTCTCTTGATGCCCTCCTTTGTGCAGAAATCTGTGAAGTCTCTATTTGTATATTCTCCACAGTTATCTGAATACAATACCTTTATTTTATTCCCTATTATGTTCTCTACGAGAACTTTAAACTCTCTGAACCAATCAAAAACCTCATCTTTGGTCTTTAGGAAGTAAATCCAAGTCTTCCTGCAGTAGTCATCAATGAAGGTGACAAAGTATTCGCCACCACTGAGAGCTCTAGTGGACATTGGACCACAAATGTCTAGCTGTATTAATCCTAATGTGCCTTCTACTCAGTTATCACTTCTGGGAAAGGCTGCCTTAGCATACTTCCCTAGTATACACCTTCTGCATACGTCATCATGCTTCGTACTGAGGAATGGTACTCTAGTAACAGTCTCTCTGAGCATCCTCAATGCTCCATGGTGCAGATGTCCCATTATCCTATGCCATAGTTCATTCAGGTTTCTCTCGCCATTAAGGTTGCTACTTATCAATGCCATTGGAGACTCGAGCTGCAATCTCTACAATATATTGCTTCAAGTTCCAATTTTCCTCTTCTTCTTCCAACTTGGATGCTTGACATATGCCTTCTTCCCAATGAAGCATACATCGTATCCCTTCTCCTTCAACTGGGACACTGAAATTAGATTCATCCCTAGCCCTGGCACATGCAACACATTCATGCCCCTGATGTTGGTTCCTGCTTCCATCTGAAACATTATGGTGCCTCTCCCAGCTAAGTGCATTTTGTTGTGTTCCCCATAGTGATCTGGAAGTCCATCTGCTTTTCTTGATAACTCGATAAATATTCTTGTACTCCAATCATATGAGTTGAAGCCCCGCTATCAATGTACCAAATACCTGGAGATGTTGAACTTGACAAACATGCACATTCTTCTTCTAATCTAGAAGATAAGATATCTAAGTCTTCCATAGTTATCTGGGTTATTTTTCCTTCAAAAAAATTGTGTCCCTTCTGAAGCTTTAAGTTGAGCCTGCTGCGCGGTCCTTTGGGAAAGCTAGTTTATTGTCTACATAGTCTCCTCCCTCTTTAGCTCAGTACTGCCTCTTCTAGATCTATCAACTTTGATACCATGTCAAAATTCTGCTACTCGGAATCCTCCTGCAACATCTGATTAAATTTCTTCTATTTGTCTAACTAAAAAAATTATTCAACATATGTTTTCGTAAATATCGAAATGAAATACATTGCAGTTTTCACGAGAAAAAATACTAGCACAAGTATACACACATGGACACTATTATTTTTGGACAATTGTCCCGGAAAAACTCAATGTGGGAAAACCGGTGCAGTAGCTAAGGGTTTGAATATTATGCAGTAATTTTCTGAGTACAAATTTATGATTGTCGCTTCTGACAAATCATATAGAGAAATCTGACAAACAAAGTCTTGTGAGACAAATATCACTCTACCACGGGATTTTGGCACTGACCTGCACCTGACACAAGCTACTCTACGCTGCCTCTGCGCAGTGACTGCGTCACCCACGCAGTCTCTGCATCACAACTGTAGCTGCTCTCTGTCTCTACTCTGCCACTCACTACTGCGTGGAAATTGGAATCTTCTACCCTCCGAAAATATTCTTCGGGAACTAGCATTGACCCAATGTTGTATCCTCAATAGCAAACGAAACTCCCTCTGCAACTCTAGGCAATCCAAGCGTAATCTCTACGTCACTGGCTCTGCGCAGCTGCCTGTGGCTTATGTTGCCTTCTCTCTATGTACTCTCCAGGTCTGGAATTCTTCTTTCTAGAAATTATCTCTGCCCCTCTCAGTGAGAATCTTCTCAATCGATCTCCTCCCTGAGCACTAGTCACTAAAGAATTTCTTTCTCTGGATTCTTTCTCCGTCTCGATGTGTTTTCCAAATGATCCTTCAAGCCATTCTTATAGTCTTCTCGTTGAAACTTAAACAATCCAGATTACATCTCTAATCAATGGCTAAGATCAACTTTTGACTTGATCTGCCTCTTCTAGAACATTCACACCCATATTCTATTAATT
The DNA here is from genome assembly GCA_034641835.2 of Pinus albicaulis. Classification (NCBI taxonomy): domain Eukaryota; kingdom Viridiplantae; phylum Streptophyta; class Pinopsida; order Pinales; family Pinaceae; genus Pinus; species Pinus albicaulis. The sequence goes on from CM076582.1 coordinate 709,430,504, forward strand.
CACTTTAATTATTTGATTTTCCTAAGTTTAGACTTAGGGTCCCTTTAAAATAATTAATTATTTTAATAGAATACAATCCGGGTGGAATTTCACCAAACGATTTCTGGGTTATCTGGAATACATGTGTCTAAGCCTCTCCACAAAATTTGAGACTTAGAGCACATCTGATTCCACCCCAAATCAACATGAAGCATATGAACTTGAGAGACCTTCTCCCATTCTCACTTCACAAGAGGTGTGTATCCTAAAAAGGCCAACTCTCAAACCAAGCAAAAGGTGGAAGCCTAGAAAAGAATATAAAGTAGGGGACTTGGTTGTACTGGATAAAGATTTGGTTCCCATCAAGATTCATGGGAAAGTTGGGGATGACTATTACTACATTGCTCAACTCAACAATGAACTTAAGCCTTAGCCAGTCAAGTTAAGTCACATCACTCCTTTCATTGATACTTGACGATGTACTATATGCATGTTAGACTAAGATGCATTCCATGTTGATTTCTTGCATTAGAACTAACATCATATGATATTTATCATGATAGATTAACTGCATTTAGATTAAAAATTTCATATTTTTATTACTTGTTGATTTGATTAAGCATGGGTGATCATAACACACCGTGAAAAACATGTTGTCCTGTGGTTTTGGCCATTGCCATGTGTAGATAACAGGTCTACAATGACCAAGAGATTGTTGGAGTTATCGTGACCTCTCGTTCAAGTATCCTTTCCCGCCTCTTCGAGAGATCACGTCCCAGTTGGAGCCAGATGTTACCCCCCACTTCGTGGGTGATGTCCCTAGGAGAAAAATTTTCTCCATGATAGACCTCAGCCTACAGCCAGCAACCCCTTCCAGTCCTCAACTAGCTCGTTGTGCCATTTCTCCGCCACCTGAGCCAACCATGTGGTCACTCACCCATCTGTATTGATTGTATATTTGACGGTGGGCCTCCTGAATCTAAAGGTATGTCTTGTCATTTCGTAATTGAGTATTGGGTTTACTTATCGTGGACACTTATGGGCATGGATTGATGGGTGGATTTGGCAGAAAGAGTGGGCTTAGTTTGTGCTCTTGTCCCCCTGATCTCTTTTGGATGTTACCCATGGATCTTAGTCCCGTGGGATCTCCTTTATTGACCATTTGGTTCTAGGGTTGTACTACTTGGGAAACCCCAACTTTAGGTGTGTGGTCCCACTGTTTATCTCATATATTACTCCCTTTTCACTCATTATACCCCCATTCATCATTTCTCCCACCTAGGTCCACATTGCCTCTCTAGGTCCACATAAGGTCAGCCTCCCTACCCCCTTTCCCCCACCTTGGGTCAGGCTTCAAACGATGCCCTGGAGTTTGAAGCAACTAAAAGAAAAAGTAAAAGCATAAATGGCCACATTCAACAAGAAATTGTACCATGAAATGCAAAAGATGGTCTGGAAAAAAATAATTAGCACGTGGGAAAAAACCAATACATGAGCTCTACCCCATATCCATGGTCATCACCCTGGTTCCATAGGCCCTAGATGAGCCTCCTTTATCATTTAGGAATCCATGATTCTCCCAACCCCTGGAGGGCAATCAACCTCCCTACATAAAAGGGGGTAGTCGTTGCCATATCTTACACATCATGCTCTTGTCCTTTGAGCCTCAAGCAGTTAATTAAAGAAAATTCATAAAAGGAAAAAGCCATATAAGGGTGGAAAAATCAAGGTCGAGGTACCTCATGTACCACGATTGCTCCCTCCTACACATTATATACCCAGGTTTGGGCTCCCCTTTCTCTAGCTACCCTTGTGCCCCAATATATGGCCCGGGACAGCCCCTCTCATTCCCTATTCCATTTCACTTCTTTATAACTTGCCACCCCCATTTGAGTGATGGACCTTGGACATACTATACCCTCTAAGGGTAGAAACAACCTAATAAGGTACCTGGCTAACCCCCTTTGGAGCTTGGAGACATTAGCACATGCCAAAGCCCACTACGGAAGGGCATGCCATGATGAAGTGCCCACTTTGTCGTCTATGGTTTGTAAACTCTTTTATAAGATTATCCTAATGACTTGTTGTACTGGAAGGCTAGGCGATGCATTAGATCTTATATAGGATTGCAGATGGTGTCCATTTGGGTTTTGTCTCCCTATATGGGGCCCTAACCTCCCGGAAGGCTACATTGGGACATATAGGGTGTGTGTAAAAAACCACGGACCTCCACAGCAGTAGACAACACTCCATGGATCCCCACTGATGTCCAGAGATTACTAGGGATCCACCTTTGGGACGAGGATGATACACTTGCTACACTATGCTAAGTTGGCCCCGCAGGAGCACCACAAACTTTGCAGGTGTTACAGGAATTATATGATGACATGGAAGCGCCCATTCCATCTTTTGAGCCCTTACAAATGATCTACAAGCATCCTCGACTCATATGGAGATCCATGGGGTCATTGGTGTGACCACGCGCCCATTGGAAGCACCACTAGTCTACTACTTGGAGAACTAGGGGTGACACCCTTGTCCATCACCTTTTGAGGATTTTATTCATCATTATGGTACTTTTGGATATTATCAAGCCTCTTGGAGGGCCCCACGACATGCATATATTATTATTTGACCTTCTGAGAGGCCTATTATTTCATTTACGAGCTAGTTTGGTGGGCTTGTCACCAAAAAATGGTTTATTTGCACATTATTTTATTTTTAGTGGCTAATGTGTGAAAATTTCTAAATGTTACAAATGCAGTAATCTATTGTTAGATCTAGTTATGCTTCTACTACTTATTTAAGTTATTAAGCTGAAAATTCAGATTAATATCGAAGCAAACACATAACAGACTTTCACCAATTCAGATCTAGAAAAAGTACATGCACACATAAACGAAGTGACACAAGGATTTTCTAGACAATAGTCCCCGGAAAAACCCAATGCGGGAAAACCAATCTGCTAGCTGCTGGAGGGTTTTATTATTAAGATTTTTCTGAATACGACATATCTGGGTTCCAAATCTAGAAAACCCGACAGAGAAAATATAGATTTGTAGCTCACCTACTGTTCTGAGGCCAAAATATTTACTGATCCACAACCTCAAACGGGATTTACAAGACTCAGGCAGATCTTGGATGTAGAAACCCCAGCGCTGCCCCTGAAGCCCCTGCGTCAGCCTCTGCGTCCCTCTGTGCTGGCCTAGAAAGGGTTGCGTAACCCCAGATGGAGTGATGTAGTCCCTATGCTGCCCCTAAGGGTCTCTGCGTAAACCCTGGGGGTCTCCTGCTACCTAACTTTGCCTTGAGAGAGACTGCGTAGCTGAAGTTTCCTCTGCATTGCGCTGCTCCTACTTCTCTGCGTTGCCTCTGGAAGCTACTCTCTGCTTCTTGTTGATTCTAGGCACTAGGATCAGACCATCCCTTTTTCCTAAACTCCCCTCTCGACAGCTGAAACACTTCTGAGAATTCTTAGCAAACACTGCCCTAGAATCTCAGCTTAGCTTCAATGCTTTGCCTCTGTGTGCCTTTACAAATGACCCCAAGCCTTTCCTTTATACTTTTCTCATTGGGAAACTAACAGCCATGATCAAATCTTGAATCAATGGCTAAGATTAAAAGAAAGCTTGATCCATGTGATTTAAGACAATTTCATCACATGTTTAATTTAATTAACTTTAATTATTTAATTTTCCTAAGTTTAGACTTAAGAAATACATTAAAATAATTAATTAATTAAATATCTCACAAACCAGATGAAATTTCCCAAATCCCTTTTTGGGTCTTGTAGATAGTTTGTACTCTAGTCCCTCCACAAATTTTGGGATCTAGAGCACATACGATGCTACCCCCACTACAAAAAATATCAACACTCCCTCTTAGCACAGAGTGTGCTCTAGCAATACATCACACCATGTATCACAAGATTTTGGGCACTGGTTTCTGTGTTGTTGATGTTGGGTCTGCTGCCCTTCAACACTGCACTGTTGTTGCCATTTTGTATTGCTACCCATGACGCTGTCACCGCCACTTCCACATTTGTACTGCAGCTCCCTCTCAATCTGCTGCATCCGTGTTGCCCATAGCACTACCACTACTAATCGGTTGCACTGCAACTTCAGTTAATGAGAGAAGCAACTGAATCTCCTGCCCAATTTTTGACAAACAAGTCAGTTGGACTGTAACCATATAACTGAAGCTCCATCGATTGCTAATCTATGCAGTCATCTAGAGGATGATGCACAGCTATAGCTCTGCACTGCATAAGAAGACTCCCTTTTCACTGCTGAAGTCACATCAGCCCCTTGTGCTGAAATCTCTCACGCTGTTGTTGCACTACGTTGTCCTCCTGAAGCCTCCACGTTGCTGCAGCTTTGCTCTTCGCTGCTAAAGTCATCCCATATACTGTTGTTGTTGCATCTGCACTGCGCTGCCCCTTCCAACCTTTAGATCTGCCTCTGCTTCATCCATGATCTATGCACCCACTACTCCACTTGTCCAGTTATTGTCTTAAGGCTCACGTAGCTCAGATGTGATCCAAGAGATGAGTTGCTCAAGGATCTCACCCCATTCTATAGCTGCTCTATAGATCCATGTCACCCCACTTTCGTGGTTCATGAGCGCTCATGGCTGCATCATCTTCTGACCCATCATCTGCCACAGCAGCCTTGGAAGAAGAAGCTTCCTTGTGCTTTTTCTTCTGAGGACAATTGTTGGCGAAATGTCCTAGTTCGCCACACTGGAAGCACTTAATCTTTGATAGATCTCTCTTCTTCTTTCCCTATTACCTCTTTGATGCCAAGGCAACATTTTCTTCATCTGCCTTCTTCACCTTACTCGATCCCGTGTTGTACAGCTTCTTGGTGAATCTGCAAAGTTCTTCTTGATGCATGATTGCCCACAAGTTGTTCCAATCGGGAAGGTCCGCTCTGCCCAAGATTTTTTGAACAAAGGTTTCCCACTCATCTGTGACCGCATTGAGAGTAGTCCTGACCATCACATCATCCTCCACCTTTGCACCTGTGGCAGTCAACTGGTCTCTGATCGACTGTAATCTGAAGAGAAAATGTTCCATGTCTTCCCCCTTGGTCATCATGAATGACTGCCTCTGAGTCTTCAAAAGCATCTTCCTCTAGATGGACTTTCCCTCTTATAGGGATGTTAAGGCCTTCCACATATCATTAGTTGTCTTCTTCTTAGCTATGTGTGGGACAACATGGTCCTTAACTCAATCCATTATCAGTTGCTTGGCATGTCCAACAGCTTCATTATGCTTCCTCAAGAGATCTGCATAGGTCGGCATGGCCAATGGTCTCGTAGATGATATGCCTCTAGGACTATCAGGATTCTAGACTTCCATACTGCAAAGTTGGATAGGACATCTAATCTATCTTGATCACGCAGTCCATGAGGAGACATCTACTCAGAAATCTGTCGGAGTTCCTCTTCTCTCTGCTAGAAATCTGGATCTAGGGTCCTTTGCGAAATGGACACCCTCTGCTCCCTCTGACAACTGATTTCCCTCGTTGGAAATCTGCCAAATCTACAATGATTAAGCTCTCTTTGATCCTCTGAACGATCTGCAAGTTTCTTTGGCTAGAAACTCTCTGAGAAGTTGATCTCCTCCCGCTCTTTGTCACTAATGCTTAAGCTAAAATTCTGAAAACTTCAAAAAATTAACCCCACCAGCACCTTTTGAATTTCTGTAGCTCTGCTTCAGGCACTTCTAAATCAGACAAATTCAGATCTGCGTCACCCTGGCTGCCTTGAGACAATCCCAGCGCTGCCTCTGCGCAGTAATTACGTGCGCCTGCATGGAGACAGCGTAAGACTACGTCACCCTGCCCTCTACATGATTCTTCTCTCTCTGAAACTACGATGTCTTTTCAAATCCGACCTTCTGTTGTTGTTGCTGCTCTTCCTGTTGCTTTCTGCAGCAAGATCCTTCGGACTTCTACTGGTGACCTTGCTAGATCTGCAATTGCTCTGATACCATGTGAATTTTTTTTAATGTTACTAATGCAGAAATCTATTGTTAGATCTGGTTATGCTTCTCCTACTTATTTAAGTTATTAAGATGAAAATATAGATTAATATCGAAGAAAACACATAACAAACTTTCACCAATTCAAATCTAGAAAAAGTACATGCACACATAGACAAAGTGACACAAGAATTTTCTAGACAATAGTCCTCAGGAAAACCCAATGCGGGAAAACTAGTATGTTGGCTGCTGGAGGCTTTTATTATTAAGAGTTTTCTGAATACAACAAATATGGGTTCCAAATCTGGAAAACCTGACAGAGAAAATATAGACTTGCAGCTCACCTGTTGTTCTGAGGCCAAAATATTGACTGATCCACACCCTCAAAAGGGATTTATAGGACTCAGCCAGATCTTGGCCCTAGAAACCCCAGTGCTGCCCTTAAAGCCCCTGCATTAGCCTCTGCAGCCTCTGCGTCGCTCTACGTTGGCCTGGAAAGGGCTGCGTAACCCCAAACTAGGTGACGCAGTCCCTACGCTGCCCCTGAGGGTCTTTGCGTAACCCTTGAGGGTCTCCTGTTGCCTAACATTGCCTTGAGAGAGACAGTGCAACACCTGCATAGCTGAAGTTGCCTCTGTGCTACATAGCTACTGCTCTCTCTGATGTTTCTCTCTACCTCTTGTTGATTCTAGGCCCTGGGATCAGACCATCCCCTTTGCCTAAACTCCCCTCTCTACAGCTGAAACACTTCTGAGAATTCTTAGTAAACCCTGCCCTAGAATCTCAACTTAGCTTTAGTGTTCTACCTCTGTGTGCCTTTACAAATGAGCCCAAGCCTTTCCTTTATACTTTTCTTATTGAGAAACCATCGACTATGATCAGATCTTGAATCAATGGCTAATATTAAAAGAAAACTCGATTTGTGTGACTTAAGGCAATTTCATCACATGTTTAATTTTATTAACTTTAATTATTTATTTCCTAAGTTTAGACTTAGGAAATACATTAAAATAATTAATTAATTAAATATCTCCCAAACCAAATGAAAGTTCCCAAATCCCTTTCTGGGTCTTGTAGATCATGTGTACTATAGTCCTTCCACAAATTTTGGGAGCTAGAGCACATCCGATGCTACCCCCACTACACAAAATCTCAACATAATGTAGGCTCATTAGCTAAATCGAACTCTTAATTGGTGTATAAATAGGACTTAGTTGGATTCATTTGTATCATCACTTGACTTGGGATCTCTTTATCTTTAGAGAATTTCACATTTTTGCTTGGATGACTATTTTTGGATGATGGATGAATTTTGATGTATGGATTTGGGCTATTTCTATCTCGAAGCTTCTTATTTGCAAATGTGATGTCGGTTGGATATACTCTCTAACATCATAAGTGCAAATTTAATGTTATTTTTCTTGTTGTTACATACAATTGGACTTCGCTATAATTAAGACTAATTGTTGCATGTATGAAATGTGGAATTATGTGTCTATTTAGCTTATTCTATGTATGGGCCATTGTTAGATAAATGAAATGTCCTAGAAATCATGTTATCTTGATTATCTTGCACCATTTGTATGAAGTATAAACTCTTGAAAGTGACTTTTCTTCTCTATCCTCTAACATTGGCAAAGTTGACTTTTGGAGCCTCCTTGAACAAGAAATTGAATCCTTCTTCATTATTATCCTTGATAGGCACTGGTCCCTCAAAAAAGGGTGAATATTTCCCCCTTTTTCACTTTTTCCCCTTTTTTCTAGGTCTAGCCCCATTAGGTCACCTAGGGTATCAAGTGCCCAGGAATCATGCCACAGGAAAACTTCGATCTCCTAGATACAATTGCGTTGGTCGGTCCCCTCACTCTCCTCCAAATTTGGAGCAATTCCGACAGTGGAATCTCTGGATACCCCAAGCCCTAGCTCTAGGATCAAGTTTTGCATAGGTGTTCCCAAGGCTAGAACCTAGTAGGATCAATTTGGCATCATTAGAAGAAAATTCTTATTTGATCCATTCCGCTCACCTTGGCTAGGTTAAGAACATCATTGAGTGCCAAAATCCATCCCCTAACCTGGGTTGGGTGCACTTGGCCCTGTGTGGTCTCATTCTTGATCAAAGTTGATTTATCAAGGACTAATCGGGAATCCAAGTTCCCAAAGGATTTTAAGGTTTGAGAGCCTCCTTTATAAATCTTATTCTTCTACCTCAACCCTCCAATCATGATCCCCTCTCCCTAGAAGATCAAGTCCCTTGCTTAAAAAGTTGAAAGCTTTAGTCCATCTTAGTCCCACCTCTTATATGGATAGATTGCCCTGGTCAGGAATCTAGTCCATGGCATTGCGGGGCCTAAACTCTTTATAGTTCATATAGTTTGAGATCTTCCTTATGAATACCTCCCTAGTTAAGAGGGAGTGTTGAAAATTGTAATTATGTTCGTTCTTCCTAAATGTAACTAAGTCACTATGTAATGTAATTGCCAAACGAATAAAGAAAAGAATTTTTATTATTATTACAATGACTTATTAAAGCATGGGTTTCATGCTTGGGTCATCATTATATTAGTCAAATTCCCCATTGTGTACTCCTAGGATTAATATTGAGTCGTTATAGTCATTGTACCTTTTGCAAGAACCTTCTTGGGCTTTTGAATTATGTAAAAAGTATTATTTTTTAGTCAAATATGCATTATGTCACCTCCACAACATTTCAGCCTAAAGGAGATCAAGTCGGCCTCAACATGTGCAATTCAACCTCACTTGGAGCCTATATATTGGAGTAGATTGAATTCATTTGAACCATCTCACTCACTCAAGTTTCGATATCTCAACAGTAGATGGGAAAAGTGCGAAGGAGGAAAAGAAGGCTGAAAGGAGAGTGAATTTGGTCAAGGTGAAGGAGAAGAAGAAAATCGAAGTTTTGACACCTCCCTCTCTCTCTCTCGTACCCTGGTTTGGAAGATTGAACTTTTTCTAGTGTTGTTACTCCCAGTTGCTACCTATTGTTACATAGCCGAAGTTGTTGGGGTGAAGTTGTTGTTGCTACAAGGTTGAAGATCTGGGAGGGCTGACTTGGTGTGGAGGAAGGTCTGGTCTATGTCTAGGTTGAAGAGTCTCAAGGAAAATGTAATATCCGGAAGGGGAAATAGACAGTAATACAAAGCATATAACAAGAGATAAAATGCTAGAAACAGATCATGAAGCAGAGACACATGAAATAGAGAGAATGCTAAGCCATTTTATTATACTGAGAAATAGAGATGAGTACAAGAGGTGACCAAAGTGATGGCACCTCGACTTGCACCAAGCAAGTGTAGGAATACTCTCAGAATATCAATGGAAATGGCTGCTCTCTGCTCTGCGTCCAAGCTGCTGGAATACTGCCGTGCTGCTGCTACTACTGGAACAAAATGAGTATTTGGGGTTGTTCCCCTACTCAGACAAAGTTGAAACTCTGGAATCGACCTCTACTCACAATACCCAGAAAAGCCCAGAGAGCGTTTCTGAAATGGTCCACCCTTGAAAATGCCTCCCTTGAGGATCTACGCTATCCTCCCAAGGGCCACACTGATGCTGAATGCAATTCTCCAAAATATGGCCTCCCACTCTGCCAAATGTCTCCAATAGGCAAGGGCTGGCCCCTTGCTCAATCCTCTGGTAAGAATCCTCCAAAATGGTGCCACTCCGAAGCTCCCTCAAGATGGACTGCGTCCTCCCTCTCAAGACTGCGGAGTCTCTAAATGCTCTTCTCCTCCACGAGTGCAATCACCGATCCTCCTGCAAAATGTTGATGGAAATACCTCACTTGGGCAAGCACTCGAAGTCTCCCGGGGCTGACGGTGGGATCTCTGAACGGACACCCGATGTACTGAACAGTACTGCAGACTAGCTAAACAGCCAGCGTGCTCCAAGTCGAAATGACTAGCTCAATATGCATAAACAAGGATGACCAAATGAGGGGGCTCTCCTCCCTTTTATAACATTCGGCCTCTCTCTCTCTCTAGGCCCCACCTCCTCCATGTGCTCCTTGGCCCACACTGTCCCTTTCATTTGCGTGAGGTAGGCCCCACACTACCCACGTGGTCTGCGTCCCTCTCCTGCGTTGTCCACTTGACCACTAGGCCCCACTCCTTTAATTTCATTGTGGACTTTAGGAAAGTGTTTGATCCTAAGTGAGTTAATTAATATTTTACTCACTTTATTCATGCTCTGACTATAATAAGGAAAAATTGATCAAAATTAATATTTCCAATTAGCTATCGCTAATTGGGAATATTACAGTCTCCCCTGGAAAAATGTTGCTTGAACCCAAGCAACTGTAGTGATGGATGCTGCAAGATCTTCTCACTCTCCCAAAGTGGCATCCTCATCCGGAAAATTCTTCCACCTCACTAAGAATTCCTGGGCTGTCCTGCTCCGCAGCTACCTCTCCCTGATATCAATAATGGCCTCCGACAGTAGCACCAAATGCCCCTTGTCATCCGTAGGCGGAAGCTCCTCTGTCACTGTCACCTGCTGTCCCAATGCCTTCTTCAGGCACGATACGTGAAAGATGTTATGAATCTTGCTTCCTTGGGGCAGCTCCAACTCAAAGGCAACCTGTCCAACCCTATGTATCACCCTGTAAGGCCCATAAAAACGGGGCTTGAGCTTCTCAGCTCCCTTCTGCTTCAAAGTCGACTGTCGGTATGGCTGCAAACGTAGGTAGACCAAGTCCCCTACCTCAAACTGTCTCTCCACTTGACCCCTGTCGGCATACAGCTTCTGCTGGTTCTGTGTTGTAGCCATGTTATCCTTGAAAGCTCAGAGGATGTCTCGACTCTCTTGGATCCAATCCTTGGCTCTCAGAGCCTTGCTGGCACCAAACATCACATCAACAAAAGATAAAGCATGCTAACCATATAATGCATAGAATGGAGACATACCGATAGACATGTGATGTGTGTTGTTGTAGTAGTACTCTCCTAGGTGCAGCCACTTCATCCATGCTCTCTGCTGCCCACTGATATAGTTACGCAAGTAGCCCTCCAGCCACTTGTTAACTATCTCTGTCTGCCTGTAATATTCCTAATTTGCGATAGCAAATTGGAATATTCTATTTTGTTTATTTTGCCACCTATAGTTTGTAAGTAAATAAAAAGTGAGTAAAGAGGGTCTAAACTCACTTAAATGAAATAAGACATCCACCTAGTAGCACAATGTTGTGACTTAAGTGGGAGTCAAGGGGGGACCCAACACCACGTGGAGGAGGGGGCCTATGTACACTCTAGAAGTTTCTCCAAGCTTCTGCGCAGATAAGGATGAAAATGTGGATAAGGATGAGGATGTGGAGGAGAGAGAGAGGCTACATTAGGTTTTGGAGGGAAACCAACACTATAAAAGATGGAGGAGCCTCCTCATTTGATTCATGCTTGGATTCTTGGATTATTGATTATTGAGTGAGACATTTGTCTTTCTTTGGCACGCTGGCTGTTTAGCCCGTCTGCTGCACTGTTTAGTGCATCGAGTGTCTCCGTGCGGAGATCTCACCCTTAGCCTCGGGGGACTTCGAGTGCCTGCTCGAGCAAGGTTATTTTCTTAGCATCATCCTCCAGGACAACGTTATTGCTGCAGCAGCGTAATACTGTGTTGTAGGGTGTTGCCGTGGTGACTTTACGACACCACTTCCTTCTCTTGTTTTTCAGAGGGAGAGTCTTTCTCTCCTTTGGAGGATCAGGTTGGAGGATATTGGAGCTGATTTTCAGATCTTTGCACTTGGCCAAAGTGTTTATTTCCACTACTGCGCAATCCCTCTCAGTTTTCGCGTTATCTTCATGGTGTATTTGCAGTGAGGGTTTGCCAGTTGATTTGAGGGGAAGATCTCAAGTATAAGGATCAGCCTTCCACTTTGGAGATCTATTGGAGGAGGTCTATTTCCGTTGCTCATCATCTTCAGCCTTCTCTATTTGGTTTCAGTTTGGAGTTGCAGTAGCTGCCCAGCAACTCCGACATTTTTGTCGTATTGTGTATTTCAGCCAATCCCTTGGAGGATTGAGTTATTCTTGCTTATAAGGGTTATATCATTGCTCCCCTATTGTATTTGAGCTATATATTTTCATATCTATGTATTGGAGCAGCATTCTATCTTAGACTACGTTTTTCATAGCCTGGGGTTTATGCAGAAATAGCAGTACTTTTCATGTTTATGTACATGTGTTGTGGAGGCTTGCATTTCTTCTCTTGAGAGGTTGTTTCCTCAAGATTTGTACTCTATTCTGCTGCTATACATTATTATTGGCTATACATGCATCTTCCGTCTCACAGCTACTGCAGAAAACGTTGTAGGGTTTCTGGATTATTTTCTTGTCTTGCGGCACCTCTATCTTTAGGGGTTTTCTTTATAAAATTGTTGTTTAAACTTACTGAAAGCCTATGCCTTGTTCTCAAACTCATTCTATGATTATTTATAGTGTTATACATCATATTCCTTCAGAAAATATTCTGCCCTTTCTTCATAAAATTTCTGCATATTCAAAGTCTTGGGAAATCAGGGTTTTTATTGACTAGTCGGGAAGGAGGAACTGTTTAACATATAAAAACGAATTTTTTTGAGCTTAAATTCGACATGGAAGTCCCTCTTGACCTATTATAACATATTCCAGAACCTTGACCCGTCATTTTACGCAGATTTCCTTATTCACTCATTTTAGGGCCAAAATCCTCACTTTTCCCCACCTTTTTGCCCTTAAAAGCTGAGTAAAGGTTGCTGCTGCTATTTATTTTGGTTGCTGAACATTTTCATAGATATGATATGATAACTTAAGCCCTCATACCTGAATAATGCATTTTTCAAGCATGATCTGCTGAAGAATCCATTATTGGGATATTACAGTAGTATCAGAGCATAGTTCTGGCTCAGCCTATGGAGCTAGCTATCTATGGAAAATATGAGGATAAAAATTCCTACATTCTTACCTCTAGTACCGAGTGAGAAAGGGAGGCAGCATGGTCATATACCCTTTGGAGACTATTTCCAAGAATGGAAATCCAAGGGGGAGGACTTCAAAGCAGCTTTGCCCTTCAAAGATTACTGTCAGCTCAGACTGGATGAAGGAGGAAGGTACTATGGTAACAGAGGAGTTTCTAGCATGTAAAGGTCAGATTTGCAGCGTAATACTGGGAGATCACCTCTTCCCATGCATGAGGGATCCACTAGTCCCTGTGAATCTAAGCCCAAGAAGACCGGAACGGTGAAAAAGGAGAGTTTATTCTTTTTCGGATCCAGAAAAGATGCATCCACTGTTGAGGAGGTCAAGAAGGTTGAAGAAAAAGAAGAGGAAGTACCATGCACTTCCAATTCTAATCGAGAAGAAGAGATCACATCACCTCTTGAGGAGGCTTGTGAAAACGCTGTCACACTCATGGAGGAGCAGCCACATGCATCAACAGTTGGGGCAGCCAACACTTTTCAGGATGGGACTCTTGTAGACCTACAAGAAGTTCCAAATGCACATCAAGGCATGAAAATATTTCCACATTCCATTGTTGCAACAAATTATTCTGATCAATGTGGAGATCTACTTTTGCAGGACCAAGGGTCAAATCTCAGTGCTACTATAGAGCAGCTTGGTTGCACTGCGCTGTGCAACATGGAAACACTCAAGAAGGAATCAAACACTCATTCTCATGAGCCATTGTTGGATTGTACATCACATTGGAGACTGGGGTTTGAAGACTTGAAGGTTGATGGTAGACATCTTGGAGTAAGAAACCTTTTCTCCCTTCAAGATGACACTTTCTCGATGAGCTCTTCTCAGCTCATCGAGGAACTTCTACTTTCAGATCCAAGGCCTCATTGGTTTTGGAAGACTATGGATGAAACGGAGGTCTCAAGGAGAGATCTCGTTGGAGATGCACTTCGACACACCATGGAATGCAATGATTTTCTTTCCTTCTCACGAGAGCTGATAGAAGATGGAGGAAATCTTAGGATGGATAACATCTCTCATGCTTGTGTTGGACATCCCTTGAGCCATACACATCATGATGGGAGGTTTTTACCTACCACCTATTTGATTCTTGATAGGGTCTCATTGATCCTTGAGAAGTTTATATTTCAAAATCCCATGAAGTGCAAAATCAGTAATTTGATTTGGGAGGATGGTAGCCCTCATGGGAGGAGTACCAGGATGAGGAGAAGAAGGAGGCATCCATAAGTGATTGAGTGGATGGGGATGATGAGCAAGGAGCTAGGAGGCTACTTGCAGATCTGTAATACCAGGTAGCAGGAGGCTTGGATACGCTGGTTACTCTTGAGGGAGTTTGGCCGTCACTTGTACTTACAGATCTATGATACCGGGCAGCAGGAGGCTTGGATGCGCTGGTTACTCTTGAAAGAGTTTGGGCATCACTTGGAAAACACTCTTCCTAAGAGTCAGGGGATGAAGGAAATATGGTTGGATACTTGCATCATTGAGAAGCATAGAGTATGGATGCATGGTGTTGATATGATACTCATATCATTCATTGTGTCTTCATCACATGATTGGTATGATGGAAGTATGGGGAGGCAGCAAAATGTCTTGTTGCTTTGCTTGGGAGAGCAAGGGAAGATTTGCTCTCACACTTTGTATGATGTTGCAGGAGGAGGAGATGGCACTATCTCCTTGGTCTTTGATGATGATTGGGAAGCACTTCCATCTTGGAAGGTATTCCATATTTGTTGCAGCATTATTAGAGGAGTCTTTGACAAGGAGCATGTCAAAGAACAGAGCTTTGTATTGACAGGAGCTTACTTGCATGAGCTCACAGCATTGTCACCTTGGAGCAGAGATTTATGGATGAAGTGTTCCCAGCAGAGATATGGTGGATCTATAACCCATAGGTCCCAAGATCACTTCATATTTGTGGCACTTAGAGGAGGTAATGATGATAGAGACATTTATCACTATGGCATATTCTTCTTAACTTGGATTTCCAAGCATAAGGAGGATTATCTTCTTGTAGCACATGGTTCATTCTTCTTCATAGCATGCCAAAAAACTATGAAGGACTCATTTATGGATCCATGTACCATCTTACTTCCAGCATATGGTGAGGAGTTTGTCTATACATTCATTGATTTGCACACTCTTGCCATTCCTATGAAGTGCATTGCTTCACAAGGGGGCAAGCTTGTCATATTGCTCCATGAGTTTTATTGGGCCAATCTACATGATGGAGGCAACCATCTCTTTTGTAGCTTTGGGAAAATGTTTTATCACCTCATTTATGTTCATTTGCAGCACTATATCATGTATCATATGAAGACATGCATGGTTAACATAAACATTTTTCCTTGTACTCTTATCAAGCAGCGACTTGTAAAATTGCGCTGTACTTGTTGGGGAAGTTGTTGGTACCTCTTTTCATCACATGTAACCTTCAGCGTTTCCTTCATTTTGCTGGTGATCATGTCTCCATTTGCTGATATAGATCAGATTTGTATGGGAGGCTTGATTATGAGGGAGACACATGAGTTGGATGTGTCTATGAGTGGGAAGAATTCTCACATTCTCTGCACTACATGTTCTAATGGGAGCATGGGAGGGGGCATGGCCACCACTACTACATATTTGTTCTCTTTTGAGGTGGGCCATGAGATTGATATTCATCCATTGTACAGCCATGGGCAAGTGTTTGGTCTTATGTTGTTGTCATATTCAGCCATTTACTATCCATTAGTAGATGTGATGAATCTTGTACATTGCTTGCCATGTAATTTTCTGAAGTTGCAGTGGATGAGACTATGTTGTATCCTTGTGAGAGATTGTTTGCATTATGTATCCTCATGTAACACATTCAGAAAACATCTCATTAGGATGATCCATGATGCACATGTCCTATTCTTCATGGATGAATTGTTTTGGGCCAGCCTGTTCTTCATTGTTGGAGGAACCTTCTTTGGAGGATTGTTCTTCACTTTGCCATTGGAGAGCAATGATTTTGCAGCCCAAGATCAGCATACACTCTACACTTGTCATGAGTGGAGAGAAGGACAACATGGGGTAAGCTATGATGCTTGCCAAGATCAGATTTTCAGCCCACCTTCATTACCGGAGCTTGAGGTGGGAGGAGATTTTGAGGAGTTGCGTTGTCGGGACGTGGCTCATTTTGTTTGGATGATTGCTTGGGGATGGAGGACCCACATGAGAGAGATGTTCCTCACTTCATGCCTTGAGTGGAGAGAGGTGATGAGCTGGTACACAGTCGATGGGACAGCTTACACCATGACAGATATAGCACAGTCGGAGTCATGGTCTTCATCAGTCATAGCTAGAGGCAGTGCACAGTCCGAGCCATGGGACTTGGGCTATTATTGGCCATGGTGGCGAGGGGATCCAGGAGGATTGTTGGTTGGCTGGTACCATGAGAGATCGGTTTGGGATCCTGGCATTAAGAGATCCCTTCATATCAGGATGATGCAGAGTACAGGGGAGATTCAGTGGCGCATCTGGGACCCAGGCATATTTTACAGTATCAGTGGAGAGCATCCGCTAGGAGGAGACTTGCTCAGGCAGTTGCTTGAGGAAAAGCAACATTTTGCCAGGGGGGACTGTAATATTCCTAATTTGTGACAGCAAATTGGAATATTCTATTTTGTTTATTTTGCCACCTATAGTTTGTAAGTAAATAAAAAGTGAGTAAAGAGGGTCTAAACTCACTTAAATGAAATAAGACATCCACAAAGTAGCACAACGTTGTGAATTAAGTAGGAGTCAAGGGGGGACCCAACACCACGTGGAGGAGGGGGCCTATGTACACTCTAGAAGTTTCTCCAAGTTTCTGCGCAGATAAGGATGATAATGTGGATAAGGATGAGGATGTGGAGGAGAGAGAGAGGCTACATTGGATTTTGGAGGGAAAACAACACTATAAAAGATGGAGGAGCCTCCTCATTTGATTCATGCTTGGATTCTTGGATTATTGATTATTGAGTGAGACATTTGTCTTTCTTTGGCACGCTGGCTGTTTAGCCCGTCTGCTGCACTGTTTAGTGCAACCGAGTGTCTCCATGCGGAGATCTCACCCTTAGCCCCGGGGGACTTCGAGTGCCTACTCGGGCAAGGTTATTTCCAAAGCTACTATCTCCGGGGACAACGTTATTCTTTGCGACGGTGTAATGCGTGTTGTAGGGTGTTGCGAGGTAGTGACTTTCGACACCCTTCTTCTCATGTTTTTAGATGGAGAGTCTTTCTTTCCTTTGGGGGGATCAGGTTGGAGGGATATTGGAGCTGACGTTTTCCAGATCTTGGCACTTGGCCAAAGTGTTCTCTCTCCCTCTTGCGCGATCCCTCTTTGTCCCTCGTTATCTTTGCAGTGTATTGCAGTGAAGGTTTCTTGGGTTGATTTGAAGATCTCAAGTGTAAGGATCAGCCTTCCACTTTGGAGATCTATTGGAGGAGGTCTATTTACGTTGCTCATCATCTTCAGCCTTCTCTATTTGGTTTCGGTTTGGAGTTGCAGTAGCTGCCCAGCAACTCCGAAATTTTTGTCGTATTATGTATTTCAGCCAATCCCTTGGAGGATTGAGTTATTCTTGCTTATAAGGGTTAGAGCTTTGATTCCCTATTGTATTTGAGCTATATATTGTCATATCTATGTATTGGAGCAGCATTCTATCTTAGACTGCGTTTTTCATAGCCTGGGGTTTATGCAGAAATAACAGTACTTTTCATGTTTATGTACATGTGTTGTGGAGGCTTGCATTTCTTCTCTTGAGAGGTTGTTTCCTCAATATTTGTAATCTCTTCTGCTGCTATACATTATTATTGGATATACATGCATCTCCTGTCTCACAGCTACTACAGAAAATGCTGCAGGGTTTCTGGATTATTTTCTTGTCTTGCGGCACCTCTATCTTGAGGGGTTTTCTATATAAAATTGTTGTTTAACCTTGCTGAAAGCCTATGCCTTGTTTTCAAACTCATTATCTGATTATTTTTAGTGTTATACATCATATTCCTTTAGAAAATACGCTTCCCTTGCTTCAGAAAATTTCTGCATATTCAAAGTCTTGGGAAATCAGGGTTTTTATTGACTAGTCGGGAAGGAGGAACTATTTAACATAGAAAAATGCCTTTTTTTGAGCTGAAATTAGACATGGAAGTACCTCTTGACCTATTCGAACATATTCCAGAACCTTGACCCATCATTTTACGCATATTTCCTTATTCACTCATTTTAGGGCCAACATCCTCACTTTTCCCCACCTTTTTGCCCTTAAAAGCTGAGTAAAGGTTGCTAATGCTATTTATTTTGGTTGCTAAACATTTTCAGAGATATTATATGATAACTGAAGCCCTCATACCTTAATAATGTGTTTTTCAGGCATGATTTGCTGAAGAATCCATTATTTGGATATTACACTGTCGATCTGTCTGTGGGTGGTAGTTGGTGCTCGGTGTCAACTCTTTCCCCACCAGCCGGAAGAGCTCCTGCCAAAATTTTCCCATGAAGCAACTATCCCTGTCACTGAAAATGGTCTTGGGAAGACCATGTAACTTGAAGATATCCCTAAAGAACAACTCCGCCCCCTGCACTGCGGTATAATGTGCGGATATGGAAAAAAAATGTGCATATTTCGTCAATCGATCAACGACGACAAATATACAATCCTTTCCCTGCACCATGGGCAACCCTGTGATGAAGTCCATCGAAATACTCTCCCATTTCCCCTCTGGATCGGGTAGAGGCTGCAACAAACCTACTGGATGGTTCATCTCCCCCTTATTGTGCTGGAAAATCTTGCACTCCCTAACATGCTGGAGTACGTCCTCCTTGAGGCCCTTCCATGAGAACCTCTCCCTGATGGCCTTGTAGGTTTTGGTAAACCCCTGGTGGCCAGACAATGGTGAATCATGAAAAGCCTACAATATTTTCTTCTTGAGCTGGGAGCCCTCAATCAAGAAGAGCCTATCCCGTCGTAGATGATCTTATACATCACCCCGTATCTATCATCTGTCCATCCAGAACCTCACAACCAAACCTATCCTTGGAGTACTCCACCAAAATTCGAGCCCTCCAATATGCGTCCAAACTCATCAGAGACAACGTGGCTGGTTTGTGTGAAAGTGCATCAGCCACCACGTTGTTCTTCCCTTTGACATACTCGCTGTAAAAGTCGTAGGCCTGGATCTTGCTAACCCACTTCTGCTGCCTCTCCTGTAGCTGCTTCTGCTCTAATAAGAACCTGAGGCTGTTGTGGTCAGTCCTCACCCTGAACCTGTTACCTATGGGGTACTGCGAGAATTTGGCCAATGCATGCATGATGGTCAACATCTCCTTGTCGTATATGGCATACAACCTCTCATGTGGAAGGAGCTTCTGGCTCTAAAAAGCTATAGGGTGGCCTCCCTGCATCAACACTACGCCGATCCCCTCTCCTGATGCATCACACTCTAGAACGAATGGCTGCGTGAAGTCTGGCAATGCAAGCACAGGACAGCTGCTCATAACCTCCTTGGGCTTGTCAAAGGCCCGCTGCATTGTATCTGTCCAACTGAATGCCCCCTTCTTCGTCAGATCTGTAAGGGGTGCAGCACGCTAAGAGAAACTCTTGACGAACTTCCTGTAGTAGGTGCAAATACCCACAAACCCTCGAAGTTTCATCACATTTCTCTGCTCTGGCCAATCCCTAATGGCCCTGATCTTCTCCTCGTGGACCCTCACTCTGTCCACACCTATAATGTGTCCCAAGTATAGCATCTCTGTCAACCCAAACTCGCACTTGGAGAGCTTAGCATAAAACTACTGCTCCTCCAAAATACGCAACACTGCCTCTATGTGCTAGAGATGCTCCTCCCATGTCCTCCTATATATCAATATATCATCAAAGAAGACCAACACAAACTTCCTCAGATGACTGCGGAAGATGTGGTTCATACACAACTGGAAGGTGGCTGGTGCGTTGGTTAGCCCGAAGGGCATCACTAAGAACTCAAAATGGTCGTGATGGCACTTGAAAGCGGTCTTGGGAATGTCCTGTTCCCTCACGCAAATCTGGTGGTACCCAGATCTCAAATCAATATTTGAGAAGAACTGTGCCCCTCTCAACTCATCCATCAGCTCGTCAATCCGTGGTATAGGGTGTAATATCCCGAAAGGGAAATAACCAGTAATACAAAGCATACAACAAGATACAAAATGCTATAAACTGAACATGAAGCAGATACACATTAAATAGAGAGAATACTGAGCCATTTTATTATGCTGAGAAATAGCAATGAGTACAAGAGGTGATCAGAGTGATGGCACCTCGACTTGCACCAGGAAAGTGTAGGAATACTCTCAGAATATCAAAGGAATGGCTGCTCTCTGCTCTGCGTCCAAGCTGCTGGAAAACTGCCGTGCTGCTGCTACTGCTGGAACAAAATGAGTACTTGGGGCTGCTCCCCTACTCGGAATGAGCTGAAACTCTAGAATCCGCCTCTACTCACAATACCTAGAAAAGCCCAGAGAGCGTTTCTAGAATGGATGACCCCTAAAAATACCTCCCTTGAGGATCTACACTATCCTCCCAAGGGCCACACTCAGGCTGAATGAAATCCTCTGGAAGATGGCCTCCCACTCTGCCAAAAGTCTCCAATAGGCAAGGGCTGGCCCCTTGCTCAATCTCCTGACCAAAATCCTCTGAAATACTGCTACCCCAGAGCTCCCTCAAGATGGACTGCGTCCTCCCTCTCAAGACTGCGCAGTCTCTATGGCTCTGCTCCTCCCACGAAATTCCAACACCAATCGTCCTGCAAAATACTGATGAGACTACCTCACCCGAGCAAGCACTCGAAGTCTCCCGGGGTTGAGGGTGGGATCTTCGAACAGAGACACCCGACGCACTAAATAGTGCTGTAAACAAGCTAAATAGCCAGCGTGCTCTAAGTCGAAGTGACCAAATCAATATGCATAAAATCGAATGAGGAAATGAGGAGGCTCTCCTCCTTTTTATAACAATGGGCCTCTCTCAACCCTAGGCCCCACCATCTCCTACGTTGCCTCCATTTGGCCCAGGTTGCCAACTCAACTACGCTGGCCATGCTCATGTAGTCCGTGTGGGTCCCCCTTCATGTGGTCACTTGGCCCCACTTGGCCCACCTTAGTCACAACGTTGATGTTACTAGGTGACTTTAGGGAGTGCACTTTATTCTAAGTGAGTTATATCCCCCTCTTACTCACTTTTATTTATAGTTTTACTATAGAAGGAAAAATTGATCAAAATTAATATTTCCAATTAGATATCGCTAATTGGGAATATTACAGTCTCCCCTGGAAAAATGTTGCTTGACCCCAAGCAACTGTAGTGATGGATGCTGCAAGATCTTCTCACTCTCCCAAGTGGCATCCACATCCAGCAAATTCTTCCACCTCACCAAGAATTCCCGGACTGTCCTGCTCCGCAGCTATCTCTCTCTGACATCAATAATGGCCTCCAGCTGTAGCACCAAATGCCCCTCATCCTCTGTAGACGGAAGCTCCTCTGTCACTGTCACCTGATGTCCCAAAGCTTTCTTCAGGCATGATACGTGAAAAATGTTATGAATCTTGCTACCTTGGGGCAGGTCCAACTCATAAGCAACATGTCCAACCCTGCGTATCACCCTGTAAGGTCCATAAAAGCGGGGCTTGAGCTTTTCAGCCCCCTTCTGCTTTAGAGTCGACTGTTGGTATGGTTGCAAGTGTAGGTAGACCAAGTCCCCTACCTCAAACTATCTCTCCACCCAACCCTTGTTGGCATACAACTTCTGCTGGTTCTGCGTTGTAGCCATGTTATCCTTGAAAGCTCGGAGGATGTCTTGACTCTCTTGGATCCAATCCTTGGCTCTCGGAGCCTTGCTGGCACCAAACATCACATCAACGAAAGATAAGGCATGATAACCATATAATGCATAGAACAGAGACATACCGATAGAAATGTGATGTGTGCTGTTGTAGCAGTACTTTCCTAGGTGCAGCCACTTTAGCCATGCTCTTTGCTCCCCACTGACATAGTTACGCAAGTAGCCCTCCAGCCACTTGTTAACTATCTCCGTCTGCCCATCTGTATGTGGGTGATAGCTGGTGCTCGGTGTCAACTCTGTCCCCACCAACCGAAAAAGCTCCTGCCAAAATCCGCCCATGAAGCGACTGTCCCTATCACTGACAACCTGAAGATATCCCGGAAGAACAGCTCTGCTACCTGTGCTGCTATGTAGTGTGCAGATATGGCGACAAAGTGTGCATTTTTTGTTAGTCGATCAATGACGACAAATATACAAACCTTGCCCTGCACCATGGGCAACCCTATGATGAAGTCCATCGAAATACTCTCCCATTTCCCCTCTGGAATGGGAAGAGGCTGCAACAAACCTGCTGGATGGTTCATTTCCCCCTTGTTTCACTAACAAACTTCGCACTCCCTGACATGCTGAAGTACATCCTCCTTCAGGCCCTTCCATTAGAACCTCTCTCTGATGGCCCTGTAGGTTTTGGTAAACCCCTGGTGACCAGCCAATGGTGAATCATGAGAAGCCTGTAGTATCTTCTTCTTGAGCTGAAAGCCCTCAGTCAAGAAGATCCTATCCCTATAGTAGATGATCTCATCCATCACCCTGTATCTATCATCCATCACCTGTCCATCCAGAACCTCGCAAGCAAGCCTGTCCTTGGAGTACTCCACCAAAAGTCGAGCCCTCCAATCTGCCTCCAAACTCATCAGAGACAACACTGCTAGTCTGCGTGAAAGTGCATCAGCCACCACGTTGTTCTTCCCTTTGACATACTCAATGTCAAAGTAGTAGGCCTGGATCTTGCTGACCCACTTCTGCTGCCTCTCCTGTAGCTGCTTCTGCTCTATAAAAAGAATCTGAGGCTGTTGTGGTCAGTCCTCACCCTGAACCTACTACCTACCAGGTACTGCCGGAATTTGGCCAAGGCATGCATGATGGCCAACATATCCTTGTCATATATGGCGTATAACCGCTCATGTGGAAGGAGCTTTCGGCTTTCAAAAGCTATCGGGTGACCTCCCTACATCAACACTGCACTGATCCCCTCTCCCGATGCATCACACTCCAAAACAAATGGCTGCGTGAAATCTGGAAATGCAAGTACTAGGCAGCTGCTCATCACCTCCTTGAACCTGTCAGAGGCCAGCTGCATTGTATCCATCCAACTGAATGTCCCTTTCTTCATCAAATATGTCAGGGGTGCAGCAAGCTGAGAGAAACTCTTGACAAACTTGTAGTAGGTGCAGATACCTACAAACCCTCGAAGTTTTGTCACGTTTCTCGGCTCTGGCCATTCTTTGATGGCCCTAATCTTCTCCTCGTGGACCCTCACTCCGTCCACCCCTATAATGTGTCCCAAATATAGCATCTCTATCAACCCAACATCTTACTTGGAGAGCTTAGCATAAAACTTATGCTCGTCCAAAATACACAACACTGCCACTATGTGCTGGAGATGCTCCTCCCATATCCTGCTGTATATCAATATATCATCAAAGAAGACCAGCACAAACTTCCTTAGGTGACTACGGAAGATGTGGTTCATGCACGACTGGAATGTGGCTGGTGCATTGGTTAACCCGAAGAGCATCACCAACAACTCGAAATAGCCATAATGGCACCTGAAAGCGATCTTGGGAATGTCTTGTTCCCTCACGCGAATCTGATGGTACCCGGATCTCAAATCAATATTTGAGAAGAACTGTGCTCCTCTCAACTCGTCCATCAGCTCGTCAATCCGCGGTATGGGGTACCTGTTCTTCATGGTTTTCTTGTTCAAAGCCCTGTAATAAATGCACATCCGCAATGTGTCGTCCTTCTTTTTTACCAACACTACTGAAGAAGCGAAAGGACTAGTGCTGGGCCATATGTGTCCAAGAGCCAACAGCTCACGGATAGCCCGCTCAATCTCGTCACGATAGGCCTTGGGATGCCTATAGGGTGTGGTAATAACGGCCTGAATGCCCTGCTCTAGCTCAATAATATGCTCGAATCCCCGATCCGGTGCCTGACCTGGCTGTATCTCCCCAAACACTGTGGCATACCTGTCAAGGATGGTCTGTATCTCAGGATGAACTCTCTACCCTGTAGTCCCTGCCTCTGATGCACGCAGCTCTACTGCCCACTCTATGTCTCCCTTCCCGAATTCTGCCTCCATCCGGTGAGCTGAAACAATCTGGGGTGGGTAAGTGTGCATTCCCCGTATCTTCTCATGTTTCCCGGTCTTCTTATCATCCTACTCCATCTCCAAGGCCTCCCAATTTGTGGTGACCTTCCCTAGAGTGATCAGCCACTGTACACCTAATACCACATTGGTATTCGGTATGTTAACCACAAAAAAGTGGTCAGTCACTATGTAGGTGCCCTTCGTCTCAGCCAGCTCTGAAACAAATCTGGCACACTGCATCGTCTGATCTCCTGGGACCAACACTGAAAATCCATCGAAGCTCTCTGTCGGTATGCCTCTCCACTCAACCATCTGTGCATCGATGAAGTTGTGGGTTGCCCCACTATCCACCAGTACTAAAACTTGTTGCCCTCGTACTGTCCCTCGGACACGTAGCGTCAGATACTTGAGTACTCCCTGCAATGCTACAAGGGTCCCCCCCGTGGGTGCAAAAGCTGCACCTCCTGCTCCTAGTGGTGGAGGTGGAAAATGGTCCTGCGCTGCAAGGCTGCCTCCTGCCTCAACGTCATCATACTCGTCCTCTTCTCCGCTGCTCTTGGAGAAGACCTCAATAAAGTGTTCTTTGCCAGCAGCACAACTGTGTCCTGGTGCCCATGGCTCCTGACATGTAAAACATAGCCTTTTCTTCTTCAGCTCCCTCCTCGCATCATCATCCAACTGTCGCCTACCCGGATTCCCCTTTGGAGGTGGAATCCTCACGTCCTTCCCCTTAGGCTAGAAAGCATGTCTCTAGGGGTAAGGCATCCTGGTCTTGGGTAAGGCATCCTGTAAATCCCGGGTCCTACCAACTGCGTCATAGAGTGTGGTTGGTCTAGTGGATCTGACCAAACCCCGAAGCGGCTCTGCTAACCCCTCAATGAACATGTAGATCATCCGTACCACGGATAGATCTGGCACCATCACTGAAAGTCTCAGGAAATCTAAGATATAAGTATGCAAGCTCCCGGTCTGCTTCAGCCTCGTCAGCTCAACAAAATGCTCCTCTGGATCCCTCCTATCAAACCTCTCTATCAATCTCCGGGTGAACTCGGCATATGTAGTCACTATCGAATGTCTGAGTGTAACCATCCCATGGAACCACCAATCCTGGGCCTCTCCATCCAGATGCAGTGCTGCCACCTTGATGGCCTCCATCTCTGCCATCTAGTTGAGCTGGAAGTATATGTCCAACTTCTCCACCCAAGCCTTTTTCGAACTGTTTGATGAACCATCAAACGTGGGCAAATGGAACCTGCTCACTGTACGCTGAGTGTCTCCCTCATGATAATGCCGGTGCCCTCTGTGATGGTCGCGGGGTTTTTTGCCCCGCTGGAGCTGAACAAAATATTTGAAGGGAAGGGCATCCCTGAACTCCTGCCCATATGCCTGATACTCAGCAAAATAATCATCCATGTGGCCATGCTCTGGCTCCTACCCCAGTGTCTACTCCTAGAAAAGTAGGCATAGTGGAATGTGTGGGGGCATGTGATGCCATGTGCAGACTGGCATCGTGCTCTTGCAAATGGTGGGACGTGCCTAATCCCTCACCAATTTGAAAACCCCTTCGGATTTCACGCTGTCTAGCCTCTACAGCAGTGAATCTCTGCCCCATCACCTCAATCTGCCTCGACAAATCCTGTACTGACTTGAGGAGCATTTCCCCAAACTTCTTTGCATCACTATCATCTGCCATTGGCTCCTCCTGTTCTGCATCCACTAATGGATCATGTTCTGCGTCCTCTACTGGAACGCAGTCACCCTCTCTGTAGGTGATTTGCAACCTACGTTCTCCGTCATGGTACTTCCTACCCCTGTAGCAAATGTATGACTTCTCTCTCGGTGTCATAGACAACTTGCTCCACAGGCTGAGCCAGGTCTATCAGCTCTGATACCACTGTAATATCCTGAAAAGGAAATAACCAGTAATACAAAGCATACAACAAGATACAAAATGCTATAAACTAAACATGAAGCAAATACACATGAAATAGAGAGAATACTGAGCCATTTTATTATACTGAGAAATAGAAACGAGTACAAGAGGTGATCAGAGTGATGGCACCTCGACTTGCACCAGGCAAGTGTAGGAATACTCTCAGAATATCAAAGGAATCGCTGCTCTTTGCTCTGTATCCAAGCTGCTGGAAAACTGTCATGTTGCTGCTACTGTTGGAAAAAAATGAGTACTTGGGGCTGCTCCCCTACTCAGAATGAGCTGAAACTTTGGAATCCGCCTCTACTCACAATACCCAGAAAAGCCCAGAGAGCATTTCTGGAATGGATGACCCCCGAAAATACCTCCCTTGAGGATCTACGCTATCCTCTCAAGGGCCACACTGAGGCTGAATGAAATCCTCTAGAAGATGGCCTCTCGCTCTGCTAAAAGTCTCCAATAGGCAAGGGCTGGCCCCTTGCTCAATCTCCTGACCAAAATCCTTCGAAATACTGCTATCCCGGAGCTCCCTCAAGATGGACTGCATCCTCCCTCTCAAGATTACACAGTCTCTATGGCTCTTCTCCTCCCGCGAAATGCCAACACCAATCCTCCTACAAAATACTGATGAGACTACCTCACTTGAGCAAGCACTCGAGGTCTCCCGGGGCTGAGGGTGGGATCTCCGAACGGAGACAACCAATGCACTAAAAAATGCTGCAGACAAGCTAAACGGCCAGCGCGCTCTAAGTCGAAGTGACCAGCTCAATATGCATAAAATCGAATGAGGAAATGAGGAGGCTCTCCTCCTTTTTATAACAATGGGCCTCTCTCAACCCTAGGCCCCACAATCTCTTACGTTGCCTCCATTTGGCCCACGTTTCCAACTCAACTGTGCTGGCCATGCTCACGCAGTCCGTGTGGGTCCCCCTTCACATGGTCACTTGGCCCCCCTTGGCCCACCTTAGTCACAACGTTGATGTTACTAGGTGACTTTAGGGAGTGCACTTTATTCTAAGTGAGTTATATCCCCCTCTTACTCACTTTTATTTATATTTTTACTATAGAACGAAAAATTGATCAAAATTAATATTCCAATTAGCTATCGCTAATTGGGAATATTACATAGGGTACCTGTTCTTCATGGTTTTCTTATTCAGGGCCCTGTAATCAATGCACATCCGCAATGTGTCGTCCTTTTTCTTCACCAACACTACCGAAGAAGCGAAAGGACTGGTGCTAGGTTGAATGTGTCCAAGAGCTAATAGCTTGCGGATAGCCCGCTCAATCTCGTCTCGATAGGCCTTGGGGTGCCTATAGGGTGTGGTAATGACGGCCTGAATGCCCTACTCTAGCTCAATCGTATGCTCAAATCCCCGATCCGATGGCTATCCTGGCAGTATCTCCCCAAACACCGTGGCAAACCTGTCAAGGATGGTCTGCATCTCGGAATGAACTGTCTGCCCTGTGGTCCCTGCCTCTGATGCATGCATCTCTACGGCCCACTCTATGTCTTCCTTCCGGAAGTCTGCCTCCATCCGGTGAGCTAAAACGGTCTGAGGTGGGTAAGTGTGCATACCCCGTATCTTCTCATGCTTCCCGGTCTTCTTATCATCCCACTCCATCTCCAAGGCCTCCCAATCTGTGGTTACCTTCCCTAGAGTGATCAGCCATTGTACACCCAATACAACATTGGTATCCGGTATGTTAACCATGAAAAACTGGTTAGTCACTGTGTAGGTACGCATCGTCACTGCCAGCTCTGGAACATATCTAGCACATTGCATAGTCTGATCACCTGCGACCAATATTGAAAACCCATCGAAGCTCTCTGTCTGTATGCCTCTCCGCTCTACCATCTGTGCATCGATGAAGTTGTGGGTTGCCCCACTGTCCACCAGTACTGATACTCGTTGCCCCGGTACTGTCCCTCGAACACGTAGCGTCAGATACTTGGGTACTCCTCGCAATGCTGCAAGGGTTCCCCCGGTAGGTGCAAAGGCTGCACCTCCTCCTCCTGGTGGTGGAGCTGGCAAATGGTCCTGCGTTGCATGGTTGCCCCCCACCTCCACATCATCATACTCATCCTCTTCACCGCTGCTCTCGGAGAAGACCTCAATAAAGTGTGCTTTGCCAGCAGCACATCTGTGTCCTGGTGCCCACGGCTCCTGACAGGTGAAACACAGCCTCTTCTTCTTCAACTCCCTCCTGGCATCATCATCCAATTGTCCCCTACCCTGATTCCCTTTTGCAGAT
Organism: Pinus albicaulis; assembly: GCA_034641835.2. Classification (NCBI taxonomy): domain Eukaryota; kingdom Viridiplantae; phylum Streptophyta; class Pinopsida; order Pinales; family Pinaceae; genus Pinus; species Pinus albicaulis. The sequence goes on from CM076582.1 coordinate 709,458,820, forward strand.
AGAATCCTCACATCCTTCCCCTTAGGCTGGAAAGCCGGTCTTTGGGGGTAAGGCATCCTGGTCCTGGGTAAGGCATCCTGTAAGTCCCGGGTCCTGCCAACTGCGTCATGGAGTGTGGTTGGTCTAGTGGATCTGACCAATCCCCGAAGCGGCTCTGCTAACCCCTCAATGAACATGTAAATCATCCGTGCCGCAGATAGATATGGCACCATCACTGAAAGTCTCAGGAAATATCCGATATATGTATCCGGACTCCCGGTCTGTTTAAGCCTCGTCAGCTCAATAAAGTGCTTCTCCGGATCCTTTCGATCAAACCTCTCTATCAACCTCCAGGTGAACTCGGCATATGTAGTCACTGTAGAATGCCTGAGTTTAATCATCTCGTGGAACCACCAATCCTAGGCTTCGCCATCCAGATGCAGCGCTGCGACCTTGATGGCCTCCGTCTCTTCCATCTGGTTGAGTTGGAAGTAGATGTCAGATTCTCCACCCAAGCCTTTGCCGAACTGTTTGATGAACCATCAAACATAGATGACCTTGACCAGTGCACCTATTGTCACTCTAGGTCCGTATACTAGAGGTGTCCAGACTCCATACCCAATCTTCCTATAATAGAAACAAGAGAGATCCATTTCTTTCATGAATTGGATCTATGCTCTAGGTGCAAAGTGCATGGTTAATTATGCGTACAACACCACCTATGACCATTTGGAGGCAATGACAAAGGCATGAACAAATACGTCATTCAAAAATCTATCAATAAGAGATAAATTTAAAGAGAAGCCATTCTCAAAGGCATGTAAATCAGAAGGTCTAAATTTTATGCTACAGCCACTCATAATCTGATGCCATAAAATAAAATCATGTTTCATCCTCTTAAAAGATGTCTTCAACAACACATAATCAACATCAGCCCTCTCCTCAAGATCACGAAATGTGTAAGGACTCAATCCATCAATTTATACATGAACTTACCTCCTTGTCAGATGTAAACGTAAATTCAAACTACATGAGGCCAGCAATAAAATTTATTTTACATAAGTAACTGTCTTACAAAAATAGAAGTGCCTGAAACCTGAAACATAATTTAAGCTTGCATAAGTAACTATCTTACACAAAGGAATACCTGAAAACTTGAAACAAAACCTGAAACGAATTGATGATTGCTTGAGTTGTGGATCTTCTCTTCAACGTAGCGGACATATTAAAGAATCAATCAGTTCCTCCCAGCGAATTTAGGAAACAATCCTAAACCCAGAGGACGCCTCCTCCACCCCCGTGCCTAGTATTCCAAGATCTAGGAGACTCCCTTTCAAAACAGCTTATCTCTTTCCAGCAAAATTTAGCAAAACACTCGACCCCCTCTCCTCCACATTTCATCGCTTATATAACTTTCCTTCCACTGCCTCTTCTCCATCGAGATCTTATATGCATTAATGAAGATATGAATGTATTTATGGAGATGTCATTCGAATAAATGTGGATATGAATGTATTTGTGGAGATGTCATAAACGATTGTCTTATTCGTGGAGCTTTTAATTTTAATTAATTATTCTTTAAGGTTAAATTTTATTTTTGTATATTTATATTTAACTTAATTAATTAACTTCATATTTTACTTAAATTATATTATGTTCTTTTATTAGTTCATTTAAATATAATTTATACTTAGTTATATATATGTATATATATTAACTGATTTTTTATCACATTTCAGCGAGGACAAATGTAAGGTGATTTTCGATTTGTTTTCGAATTTAGGTAATCTTAAATATTAGCAGGTATGTATACTAGTGCGATGTGCACGATATATGCATGTGTAGCTATCAAATGCGTATATCGTATACACGCTAATATTATTTTGCTTATAACTTGGGAATGGGTTGTTACATACTTCCTCCCTTCGGAAAACTTCGTCCCGAAGTTAGGGTTTCATATACTCATATCAATAATTGTGTTTTTAGAGATTAGGGTGATTGTAGAAGACTTGTATTTTTTAAGATTGAATTTCCATTTGAATATGTATGTATCTGTAATTTAATTGTTACTTCCCATCTCAACCGACTCTCCAAACTATTATAAAATCATCCTATCATTTCTAATCTCTTCTACTACCATCCTATCTGTCCTCTACAGGAATATGCCATGGCATCAGTTTTATTAATCCATTCATATACCTTAAGGATATCAGCGTCGATTACGTCGACCTGACATGCTTGTAGGCATCCGGCAGTCATCATCACATGTCTAGGGGAGCGTGACTCGTACAGTCCTCTCATGACTCCAAGTATTGCAGTATAAACGGTGGGCAACACCTCCACCCCTCCCAGTAGGACCAGGATCAACACCCTATCGTGGAACCTCAGGGAGTCTCAACTGTTCTTGGAATTCTGTCATCACGTAGATTGTTTCTATAATCTGTGTTCTGCAAGGTAATCACTTGTACACAATCTGCAATGTAAACATTCGTACACACATTACAGCATATGCATCTATATTGTTCATAACAAATTGTTACCCATATAAGAATCTCTACACATTCCAAATATATTGCTATCTATGATATTGATCCTAGAACTTATATAACATACTTAGTTAAAACACTTGTCCACATATGTATCAATATGTCTAATACAGTTTCTCGTTTAGATACTACTCTTGTTTAGTTCATACATGTTCTATCTATGATGCATTGTTTTAACCATGTTCAACCTATATAGAAATATGTTTCACTTTGATATTTAAAATGTAGTTACTCTTCTATTTCATTTCCTTCAATCATATGGAGATGCAAATAAAATGAATTGATAGATAATGTCATTTATAATGTGATCTATGATCTAGATTTCATATTCCCGCAATGATCATTTAAATGACATATTGCATATTGGTATCCATGCACTTGTAAAGTCAAACAATAACATATATTCTCTATTACTAGAGTTAAGTAACATTCGTTCTTTACGGCTATCCATGTAACAACAAATAAATTCATTCTTACATGATAATTCAAAATAAAGTTTCAAGTATCAAAATACAAATAGTCATATACATAAAAAGTTTCCAGTTCTCAAAATTTAGCATAAGTTGGGGTAATTCTGGCATAAGGTCTCAACATCCTCCCAAGTCACTGATCCAAGACTATATTTGTCCCACTAGACTTTAACTTGGTCTATCTGTCGGTTCCGGAGATGTCGAACCCTACGCTCCAGAATACGTAATGGTTCGACCGTAAGGGTTCCCTCGTCAGATACCTGCAGTTCCTTCCATTGAATATTATGAGATTTGTTAGTAATGTAGTGTCGTAAAGTAGATACATGAAATACATTATGAATTTTGTGCAGGTGGGGTGGCCGTGCAAGACGATGAGCGATAGGTCCAACTTTTTCCAGGACTTCAAATGGTCCTATAAATCGGGGGGATAATTTTTTCCCCTTCCCAAACCGAATGGTGCTCTTGTTTGGTTTGATGCGGATGAAAACCTGATCTCCCAATACATATTTTCTATCTGTCTTGTGAGTATCAGCATAACTTTTCTGTCTATCATGTGCCTCTTTCAATCGTTGCCTAATCAGTTTTACCTGATCCTCCATCTCTTGGATCAATTCTGGTCCGATGATTACTCGGTCTTCTAACCTGTCCCAACTCAATGGCGTTCTGCAGGGTCTCCCATATAATGCTTCAAATGGCGACATCCCGATTGAACTGTGATAACTGTTGTTGTAAGAAAATTCTACCAAGGGTAAGTACTTTTCCCAGCGCGACTGTTGGTCCATAACATACATCTTTAGCATATCATCAAGTACTTGATTTACCCTCTTTGTTTTCCCATCAGTTTCAGGAGGATATGCTGTGCTCAAATTTAATTGAGTCCCTAAGGCTGACTGCATACAATTCCAAAACCTTGATGTGAACTGAGAATCTCTATCTGATATGATTTTCTTAGGTACTCCATGAAATCTGATAATTTCATTTATGAATACCTGAGCTACATCAGTTATTTCATAAGTATCTCTTACCGGGATGAAATGGACGCTTTTTGTTAATCTATCTACCACAACCAAAATGGCATTATGCTTTTGTGGTGTAAGGGCCAGCCCAACGATTAAATCCATAGAAATTATTTCCCACTTGGTCATAGGGATGTCATGAGGTTGTAGGAGACCTGCTGGGTGACAATGATCAGCTTCTACCTGCTGACATTCAAGACACTTAGAAAAAAATTGGACAATGTCGTTTTTCATGCCTGACCAGAAGAAGAGTCTCATAGTATCAGCATACATCTTTACACCAGGATGGGCACAATACACTACTCTGTGTGCTTCCTTCAAGATGGTGTTTCAGAGATCTCCACTATCCGGTATATACATCCTTCCATGAAATCGAAGAATTCTGTCTTTTTCCAGCTCGTATCCTTCGAACTTAGGTTCCTTTGAATGGTTTCTCTCAAGCCCTGGCCTTACTCTTAAGTACCAACTATCTCTTACAAGATGTTCAAGTACTTGATCTCTTAAGTTCAACCTGATAGGTATGAGGGAGAATATTCGAAGTCTTCTACTTAAAGCATCTGCTACAACATTCTCCTTCCCTTTTATATATGCAATCACAAAATCATATTCGCTTAAGAGTTCACTCCATCGTCTTTGTCTTGCATTCAAGTCTCTCTGGGTGAACAAGTACTGTAAACTTTGGTGGTCACTTTTAAGCACAAATTTTCTTCCTACCAAGTAGTGTCTCCAAATCTTTAAATCTAAAACCACCACGGCTAACTCTAAATCATGCGTAGCATAAAATTCTTCATGAGGTTTTAATTCTCTTGAAGTGTATGCTATTACGCCTCCTTCCTGCATTAATACTACACCTAACCCCTGTTAGATGCGTCGGTGCACACAGTAAAATATTTATCCATATCGGGTACTCGCAAAATCGGTGCACTAGTCAATAATCTTTTAAGTTCAGAAAAAGCTTTATCACATTCCTCAATCTATTCATACTTAACACCCTTGCACTGGAGGTTTGTGATTGGATTTGCAATTTTGGAGAATCCCTCCACAAACCTTCGGTAGTAACCTGCTAAACCCATAAAACTACGCACTTCATGTGCATTCTTAGGTATCGGCCACTCCCTGATTGTGTTTACCTTCTCAGGATCTACAAAGATTCCTTCGCCAGATATGATATGACCTAAGTAACGAATTTCCTTTTGAAAGAAAGCGCATTTGGTTAATTTTCCATATAACTTGTGTTCTCTGAGACGGGATAATACTATCCAAAGATGCTCTTCATGCTCCTTCTCATTCTTAGAGTAAATGAGAATATCGTCCAGGAAAACTTGTATAAATTGGTCAAAATATTTGCGGAGAACGATATTCATACGGTTCATTAAGACCGCAGGTGCATTGGTCAACCCAAATGGTATCACATTGAATTCATAATGCTCGAAACGAGTTCGGAATGCAGTCTTAGAAACATCGCTCTCGCTAATCCTTAGCTGATGATAACCTAATCGCATATCGATCTTTGAAAATACTGTAGCTCCTTTCATTTGATAAAAAATATCATCAATGCGAGGCATTGGATACCTATTCTTTACCGTGGCCCAGTTTAAATCTCGATAGTCCACACACAGTCGTAATGAACCATCTTTCTTCTTGACAAAGATTACAGAAGCGCCCCAAGGTGAAACACTGGGTCGAATGTGTCCTACATCTAACAGTTCTTTCAGCTTCATTTGCAATTCTTGAAGTTCCGGAATGGTCATTCTGTAAGGCATTTTACATATAGGCTCCGTATTAGGTTTCAATTCTATTGTGAGGTCTAGCTCTCTCTTAGGAGGCAGTCCTGGTAATTCCTTTAGAAAAACATCCGGAAATTCTGACAGAATCGGATACTGTTCTAAGGAAGGCCCTTTCTCTTTTCTTACTTCTTTAACTGCATACACTTGGCAACCTTTCCTTAAGCACTGCTTCATTTTCATAGCTGAGGTGAAATGCAAGGATACTTTTATCTTAATACCTTGAATTTGGATTGTCTCTCCCTCATCATTCATGCAAAGTATTTTTTTCCCAGAACAATCTACCCATGCTCGATGAGACTCTAACCAATCCATTCCTATCACTAGGTCATGAGTTCTTAGGGTCGTGACATATACTTTTAGTTTGGTCGAACAAACTCGTAGATCCACTTTGCAATCCTCAACACTTAATTCTACCGATTGAAGTTCTCCCGAAGTCATTTCTACCTGTCTGAAATCGTTTTTCTTGCAGGCTGCCAACCCACATTTATTTAATGTATAAGATGAAATAAAACTATCAGTAGCTCCAGTGTCAAATAAGATTTTGAGTTTTATTCTGTTGATTGTACCTGAAGATTCCACTATCGTGGATTGATATGCTGCTTGGTTGTTGTTGACGACGGCATGGATTTTATGATTTCCTTGGGTATCTGATAATGGTCCTTTTTCGGTTCGCCGGGAGTTCTCTGGGAAATCATGCCGAAGATGAGGTCCTCCACACCCCCAATAGTCCACCTGGGCTGGCCCCCGAGAGTTCGCCTGTAAATTTCCTGGCCAAAAGCTCTGTTCCCTGGTGCCACTTCCTCTCCCATTCCTTCCCTAATTACCAACCCCTCGAGATTTCCAAGGACTGATGTTTGAGGATTCGAAAGTTATAGAATTTATGGTCATGGGATCTCCTGCTCCTGCTCCACTTGGGGTAAACCTGTTACCATAAGGAAGTGGTCTCGAGCTATTTCCTCGGAATAAGTTTCGGGGAGTCTTTCCTATAAATGCCTGTAGTATTGGTTCAGCTGGCCTGAAATCCCTTTTAATCCCCAGATGTTCTTCTGCATAACAAGCACATTCAACTGCCTCTGCTACCGTCGATGGCTTCCACATTCTTACCATGGCCCTGATTCGAGGATTTAATCCATATACGAAACACTCAACTTGGCGTTCATCCGTGTCTAGATAAGGAACATATTTACAAGTTCCATAAACTTTATCTCGTATTCTTCCACGGTCTTACTACCTTGGATTAGAGTATGGAAGGCTCCGGCTCGCTGCTCTTGAAAGAAAGGTGGTAAGTATTTCGCACGGAATCGGTCCACAAATAACTCTCAAGGAACGGTATCTGAAGTGAGATGCAGCTGTTTTTCTAGATTTCCCCACCAAATCAGAGCATTCCCCCTGAGTTGGAATACATCAATCTTTGTTTTGGAAGTGGAAGAATATTCTCTTAATGTGAAGCATCTTATCATCCCTTCCAACCATGCTTCGGCATGTTCTCCAGCTCGTCCTCCAGAGAATTTCGGGAGTTTAATCTTTTGCAGTTCTCGCAAAATATCTTCTCTTGAAGCTTATAATCATAATCCTTAGGCTTTTCTGAATGTCTTTCCTCTAGATGATGTCGTTCCTCCTTGATACTGGTCGACTACGAACCTTTTAATGTTTCCAAAATGGCTTCTAATGAGCTCATCACCGTACTTGAATCGGGCACTGGAGCAAAAGGTGCTGACGGTGATCTATGAGGTGGCGATGGTGATGGCGAGGGTGGAGGTGATGGCAATGCATTTCGCTGGCGTTGCCGCCTTTGGTACGTTCTTAACATTGTAACTTTTCCTGAAATACATAATAAATTTATGAGAAATGGGTAAATTTTAGACTGACTAAATATAATTTTCATAAAATTTGAGCTTGCATACAGGTATAGTTCTTTTGCTATTTTACCTGCAGGCAGGTCTCACTGGTACCAAGGTCAAGGAGGGTGGAAACGCGACCTCCTTGTCTTATGTAGGATATTCTATGCTTACTAATTCTAGAGTGGAATGCAAGGGTTTTCATAGATCATAGTGTTGTTTTGTAAAATTTGTCTAAAATGTTCAGTCCTAGATGTAGTTATAAAAGGGATTATTGACTTTCTGCTACTTATTAATACTAGGAATTTGAATAAGTTTAAGTTTTTGTTTCGTTGAATTGTTATTATGCCTCTGAGTAACAAATGTTCAAGTGTCGAAATGAAATCTGATGCACATCTTCCGTTTATTGTTCACAAATAACTTTAAGTATTTATATAAGTACACTTACTCTACTTTAATTATTCCCACAACTTTTACCACTATACTTTGTATATATAGATATATAAAATGATTATTTATTTATTATTTATTATTATATATAAAATTACTATTTATTTGACTTGAGAGCAATAGTAAGACTAATGGCACATCTAGCCTACATTCACTAATCATTAGCTATAGTTTGGTTTTCCACAGACACTCATAACACTTGTATTTAAGGTAACAGGAACACGATGACAAGAGTAGTGACATAGCTAGACATAGCTAGACTACACCCATTAAAATTAGCCATATATTTTAACAAATCCGAATGCCTAACTAAATTTTATTTAACATATTTAATATTAATTTAAAATATGGTAAATTATACACATAAATTATCATAGTGTGCGCTCTATAATACAAATTCTTTATTTCTTTATATAAAGTAACTAATTTATTAATGTAATAATAATAATAATAAATACATTTTCTTTCCTATGGCGTAATAAAAGGTCTTCTAAGTAGTCTTAGGATGACTATAATGCATGTAATCTTTCACTCTAATTTCATATTGTTATTTAGTGCTATTTCGAGTACGATGTTAAGTTTCACATATTTGATACTTTTATGTTCGATATAATGAACAACCTCCAAATAAATTTTGACATCATGATTTACATTTAAATTACCTTATCTTTTGCATGATATAATTCATGACCATTAGTTTAAATTTATAGGACATTTTTTTTTTGTCTAAGTAAAGGCATATAATTATATGGTTAATATCGATATTACAATATACATTGCATTAAATTTTTAGAATAAGGTTCCGAATGAAGGCGGGTTGGTCGGCCGGCTTATACACAAAATTGGGTCTCAGCTTTGCACGCACAATCAGATTGGTCGATTATTTGCACTGCCAGAATGGAGACCACGATTCAAATTTCGTAGATTCAAACACCATATTCGACTAAATTAAATTTTATATGTAAATATTATACTATCGTGGTTTCTTACTTTCTATCGTGGCTTCTCCTTTGGACGCTACATTGATAGTTTAAGCCATTGACACAATAATTGGTAACCGACATCTGTTGTCAGATAGTTGTCTTTCCACGACATGCTTAAGGGTTTATATATATATATATATCCTCAAAAACAAGAAACGATGGCGCAGCTTCGGGTCACCGAATTCGTACCGCTACACGTTTAAATTTTCGAACTGAGGTCACACCATCCATATTTAGCCCATGAATAGAGGGTGTTCACTAAATCTGTTTCAGGCCTTCAGCTTCTGCCATGCCGCCTTCATAGCACGAAGTACACGTTGGCCAATCCTATTAATTCTCCTAATGGCAGGACATTCACCCCTCTACTTCAGAGTTCGAGTTTGACTGGGTTACTTGGTTCAAGTTATCTACCGGAAATGGTTGGCAGGCCATCGTAGTGGGATGGTGGATTGACACGAATGTCAATACATCACTTTAAAAAAGATATCAGAACTTTCTTGTTACCAAATTCTACGCGTAAATCTGACTCGACAGTTGCACTTTACCTAATTTCATATCTACTCGCTGTTGAGCAACGACAATGGTGAAAATTCGACTTTCTAATTACGCATAAATCCGATTTGACAACTCTATTTCGCCCAAGCAGTTAGTTTCCAGTGCCAAAATTGTTTCAATTTCTGGCAAGTGTCGTGGTTATTCGAGAAACCACGCCCAAATGAAGCAGCATAGCAAGGTTATTGTTGCCTGTTATGCAAGTTTTGTCATATTAATGGGCAAAGGACGTCAATCCAGAATTAAATTGGAGTTTTACTGCAATTTAGAAGGTAAAAATATTAAGTCAAATGTCTTCATTTTTAAATTCAATGTTATATATCTTATCTTCAATGGAAGAGTTGAACTCTTTTGTAATATCCCCAAAAGGAAATTTCAGCAGATCATGTCTGAAAAACGCATTATTCAGGTATGATGGCTATAGATACCATATAATAGTTCTGAAAATGATTAGAAACCAAAATAAATAACAGCAGCAACCTTTACTCAGCTTTTAAGGGCAAAAAGGTGGGCAAAAGTGAGGATTTTGGCCCTAACATGAGTTTATAAGAAAATATGCATAAAATTACGAGTCAAGGTTCTGGAATATGTTAGAATAGGTCAAGAGGGACTTCCATGTCGAATTTTAGCTCAAAAAAAGGCGTTTTACTATATTAAACAGTTCCTCCTTCCCGACTAGTCAAATAAAACCCTGATTTCCCAAGACTTTGAGTATGCAGAAATTTTCTGAAGCAAGGGCAGCGTATTTTCTGAAATAATATGATTTATAACACTATAAATAATCATAGAATGGGTTTTGGAGCATGGAATAGGCTTTCAGCAAGGATAAACAACAGTTTTATATAGAAAACCCCTCAAGAATGATGTGCCACAAGACAAGAGAATAAACCAGAAACCCTACAACGTTTTCTGCAGTAGATGTGAGACAAGAAGATGAATATAGCAAACAATAATATATAGCAGCAAGAGAGAGTACAAATCTTGAGGAAATAACCTCTCCAGAAAAGCAATGCAAGCTCAACAACACAAGTACATGATGTGAATATATTTATTGACTGCGCAAAACAGAGGACTATGAAAAGCATGAGTCTATGATAGAATAATGCTGAAAACTGATGTCAACACATGGATATGACAATATAGGGCCCAAATACAATAGGGGAGCAAAGCTCTAACCCTCACAAGAAATAATATCTCAATCCTCCAAGGGATTGGCTGAAATACACAAAATAACAAAAATGCCGGAGTTGCTGGGCAGCTACTGCAACTCCAAACTAAATCCAAATAGAGAAGGCTGAATATGATGAGCAACTGAAGTATACCTCCTCCAATAGATCTTCAAGTGGAAGGCTGATCCTTACACTTGAGATCTTCCCCACAAATCAACCGGCAAACCCTCACTGCAGATATACTATGAGAATAACGCAGTAACTGAGAGGGAATGCGCAGTAGTGGAATAAAACTCTTTGGCCAAGTGCCAAGATCTGCAAATCAGCTCCAAAGTCTCCCAATATAATCCTCCAAAGAGAAGAAAGACTCTCCCTTTGAAAAATAAGAGAAGGAGGTGGTGTCACAAAGTCACCATGGCAGCACCCTACAACACAGAATTACGCTGCTACAGCAATAATGCTGTCATGGAGGATGATGCTAAGAAAATAACCTTGCCCGAGTAGGAAATCGAAGTCCCCCGGGGCTAAGGGCGATATCTCCGACTGGAGACACTCAGTGCACTAAAAAATGCAGCAGACGGGCTAAACAGCCAGCGTTCCAAAGAGAAGACAAATGTCTCACTCAATGATCAATAATCCAAGAATCCAAGCATGAATCAAATGAGGAGGCTCCTTCATCTTTTATAGTGTTGGTTTCCCTCCAAAACCCAACGTAGTCTCTCTCTCTCCTCCACATCCTCATCCTTATCCACATTCTCATCCTTATCTCCACAAAATCTTGGAGAAACTTCTAGAGTGCACATAGGCCCCCTTCTCCACATGGTGTTGGGTCCCCCCTTGACTCCCACTTAAGTCACAACGTTGTGCAACTAGGTGGATGTCTTATTTAAGTGAGTTTAGACCCCTTTTACTCACTTTTTATTTATTTACAAACTATAGGTGGAAAAATAAACAAAATAGAATATTCCAATTTGTGGTCGCAAATTAGGAATATTACAGTCCCCCCCGGAAAAATGTTGCTTGCCCTCAAGCAACTGCCTGAACAAGTCTCGTCCTAGCGGATGCTCTCCACCGATACTGCAAAATATGCCTGGGTCCCAGATGCACCACTGAATCTCCCCTGTACTCTGCATCATCCTGATATGTAGGGATCTCTCAATGCTAGGATCCCAAACTGATCTCTCATGGTACCAGCCAACCAACAATCCTCCCGGATTCCATCGCCACCATGGCCAATAATGGCCCAAGTCCCATGGCTCGGACTATGCACTACCTCTAGCTATGACTGATGAGGACCATGACTCCAGCTGTGCTATATATGTCATGGTGTAAGTTGTCCCATCGACTGTGTAACAGCTCATCACCTCTCTCCACTCAAGGAATTAAGTGAGGAACATCTCTCTCATGTGGATCCTCCATCCCCAAGCAATCATCCAAACAAAATGAGCCACCTCCCGACAAGGCAACTTCTGAAAATCTCCTTCCACCTCAAGCTCTGGTAATGAAGGTGGGCTGAAAATATGACCTTGGCAAGCATCATAGCTTACCCCATGCTGTCCTTCTCTCCACTCATGACAAGTGTAGAGTGTATGCTGATCCTGGGCTGCAAAATCATTGCCCTCCAATGGCAAAGTGAAGAACAATCCTCCAAAGAAGGTTCCTCCATCAATGAAGAACAAGCTGGCCCAAAACAATCCATCAATGAAGAATAGGACATGGTCATCATGGAACATCCTAATGAGAAGTTTACTGAAGGTTTTACATGATGATACATGATGCAAACAATCTCTCACAAGGATACAGCGCAGTCTCGTCCACTGCAACTTCAGAAAATCACATGGCAAGTAATGTACAAGATCCATCACATCTACTAATGGATAGTAAATGGCTGAATATGACAACAACATCAGATCAAAAACTTGCCCATGGCTTTACAATGGATGAATATCAATCTCATGGCCCACCTCAAAATAGAATGCATATGTAGTAGTGGTGGCCATGCCTCCTCCCATGCCCCCATTAGAACATGTAGTGCATAAATTGTGAGAATTCTTCCCACTCAAAGACACATCCAGCTCATGTGTCTCCCTCATAATCAAGCCTCCCATACAAATCTGATCTATATCAACAAATGAAGACATGATCAATAGCAAAATGAAGGAAATGTTGAAGGTCTCATGTGGTGCAAGAAGGTACCAACAGCTTACCAAACAAGTACAACGCAGTTTTGCAAGTTGCTGCTTGATGAAAGTACATGGAAAAATGTTTCTTGTTACATAGTTAATCATGCATGTCTTTACATGATACATGCTATAGTGCAGAAAATGAACATACATGTGATGATAAAACATTTTCCCAAGGCCACAAACGAGATCATTGTCTCCATCATGTAGATTGGCCCAATACAACTCATGGGTCAATGTGACAAACTTGCCCCCTTATAAAGCAATGCACTGCATAGGAATGGCATGAGTGTGCAAATCAATGAATGTATAAAAAAATCCCTCACCATATGCTGGAAGTAAGATGGTACATGGGTCCATACATGAGTCCTTCATAGTGTTTTGGCATGCTATGAAGAAGAATGAACCATGTGCTGCAAGAAGATAATCCTCCTCATGCTTGGAAACCCAAGTCAAGAAGAATATGCCATAGATGTCTCTATCATCATTACCTCCTCTTTGTGCAACAAATAAAGTGATCCTGGGACCTATGGGTTATAGATCCACCATATCTCTGCTGCGCACACTTCATCCATAATGTTCTGCTCTAAGGTGACAACGCTGTGAGCTCATGCAAATAAGTTCCTGTCAATACAAGACTTTGTTCTTTGACATGCTTCTTGTCAAAGACTCCTCTAATAATGCTGCAACAAATGTGGAATACTCCCCAAGATGGAAGTGCTTCCCCGTCATCATCAAAGATCAAGGAGATAGTGCCATCTCCTCCTCCTGCAACATTATACAAAGTGTGAGAGCAAATCTGCCCTTGCTCTCTCAAGCAAAGTAACAAGAAATTGTGTTGCCTCCCCATACCTCCATCATACCAATCATGTGATGAAGACACAATGAATGATATGAGTATCATATCAACACCATGCATCCATACTCTATGCTGCTCAATGATGCAAGTATCCAGCCATCTTTCCTCCATCCTCCGACTCTTAGGAAGAGTGTTTGCCAAGAGATGGCCAAACTCTTTCAAGAGTAACCAGCGCAGCCAAGCCTCTTGCTGCCTGGTATCATAGATCTGCAGGTAGCCTCCTAGCTCCTTGCTCATCAACCACATCCACTCAATCACTTGTGGATGCCTCCTTCTTCTCCTCATCCTGGTACTCCTCCCATGAGGGTTACCATCCTCCAAAATCAAATTTTTGAATTTGCACTTCATAGGGTTTTGAAATGTAAACTTCTCAAGGATGAATGAGACCCTATCAAGAATCAAATAGGTGGTAGGAAAAAACCCCCCATCATGATGTGTATGGCTCAAGGGATGTCCAACACAAGCATGAGAAATGTTATCCATCCGAAGATGTCCTCCATCTTCTATTTGCTCTTGTGAGAAGGGAACCAAATCATTGTGTTCCATAGTGTGTTGAAGTGCATCTATAGTGAGATCTCTCCTTGAGACCTCCCCTTCATCCATGTTGCAAAGTGCAGTGCAACTAGGCTGCTCTATAGTAGCAATGAGATTTTACCCTTGGTCTACAAGAGTCCTGTCCTCAAAAGTGTTGGCTGGCCCAACTGTCGATGCATGTGGCTGCTCATCCATGAGTGGGACAGCGTTTTCACAAGCCTCCTCAAGAGGTGATGTGATCTCTTCTTCTCGATTAGAATTGGAAGTGCATGGTACTTCCTCTTCTTTTTCTTCAACCTTCTTGACCTTCTCAATAGTGGATGCATCTTTTCTGGATCTGAAAAAGAATAAACTATCATTTTTCACCGTTCCGGTCCTCTTTAGCTTAGACTCACAGGGACTAGTGGATCCCTCATGCATGGGAAGAGGTGATATCCCAGTAGTATGCTGCAAATCTGAACTTTGTATGCTAGAAGCTCCATCCTCTCTGAGCTGACAATAATCTTTGAAGGGCAAAATTGCTTTTAAGTCTTCCCCCATGGACTTCCATTCTCTGAAATAATATTCAAGAGGTATACGACCATGTTGCCTAGGTACTTCAGGTAAGAATGTAGGCATTTTTATCCTCATATTTTCCATAGATATCCAGCTCCACAGGCTGAGCCAAAACTATGCTTTGATACCAATGTAATATCCCCAAAAGGAAATTTCAGCATATCATGTCTAAAAAACGCATTATTAAGGTATTATTGCTGTAGATACCATATAATAGTTCTGAAAATTATTAGCAACCAAAAGAAATAACAGCAGCAACCTTTACTCAGCTTTTAAGGGCAAAAAGGTGGGGAAAAGTGAGGATTTTGGCCCTAAAATGAGTGTATAAGAAAATATGCGCAACATGACGGGTCAAGGTTATGGAATATGTTATAAAAGGTCAAGAGGGACTTCCATGTCGAATTTTAGCTCAAAAAAATGCGTTTTTCTATATTAAACAGTTCCTCCTTCCCGACTAGTCAAATAAAACCCTGATTTCCCAAGACTTTGAGTATGTAGAAATTTGCTGAAGCAAGGGCAGCGTATTTTCTGAAATAATATGATGTATAACACTATAAATAATCAGATAATTGGTTTGGGAGCATGGAATAGGCTTTCAGCAAGGATAAACAACAGTTTTATATAGAAAACCCCTCAAGAATGATGTGCCGCAAGACAAGAGAATAAACCAGAAACCCTACAGCGTTTTTTGCAATAGATGTGAGACAAGAAGATGAATATATAGCCAATAATATATAGCAGCAAGAGAGATTACAAATCTTGAGGAAGCAACCTCTCAAGAGAAGCAATACAAGCTCCAACAACACAAGTACATGATCATGAATAACACTGCTATTTCTGCATAAAACCAAACTATGAAAAACGCAGTCTATGATAGAATAATGATGAAAACTGATGTCAACACATGGATATGACAATATAGGGCCCAAATACAATAGGGGAGCAAAGCTCTAACCCTCACAAGCAATAATATCTCAATCCTCCAAGGGATTGGCTGAAATACACAAAATAACAAAAATGTCGGAGTTGTTGGGCAGCTACTGCAACTCCAAACTGAATCCAAATAGAGAAGGTTGAATATGATGAGCAACTGAAGTATACCTCCTCCAATAGATCTTCAAGTGGAAGGTTGATCCTTACACTTGAGATCTTCCCCACAAATCAACCAGCAAACCCTCACTGCAGATATACCATGAGAATAATGCAGTAACTGAGAGGGACTGCGCAGTAGTGGAATAAAACTCTTTGGCCAAGTGCCAAGATCTTCAAATCAGCTCCAAAGTCTCCCAATCTAATCCTCCAAAGAGAAGAAAGACTCTCCCTCTGAAAAATAAGAGAAGGAGGTGGTGTCGCAAAGTCACCACGGCAACACCCTACAACACAGAATTACGCTGCTACAGCAATAATGCTGTCATGGAGGATGATGCTAAGAAAATAACCTTGCCCGAGTAGGCACTCGAAGTCCCCTGGGGCTAAGGGCGAGATCTCCGACCGGAGACACTCAGTGCATTAAACAGTGCAGCAGACGGGCTAAACATCCAGCGTGCCAAAGAGAAGACAAATGTCTCACTCAATGATCAATAATCCAAGAATCCAAGCATGAATCAAATGAGGAGGCTCCTTCATCTTTTATAGTGTTGGTTTCCCTCCAAAACCCAATGTAGTCTCTCTCTCTCCTCCACATCCTCATCCTTATCCACATTCTCATCCTTATCTCCACAGAAGCTTGGAGAAACTTCTAGAGTGCACATAGGCCCCCTTCTCCACGTGGTGTTGGGTCCCCCCTTGACTCCCACTTAAGTCACAATGTTGTGCTACTAGGTGGATGTCTTATTTAAGTGAGTTTAGACCCCTTTTACTCACTTTTTATTTATTTACAAACTATAGGTGGAAAAATAAACAAAATAGAATATTCCAATTTGCTGTCGCAAATTAGGAATATTACATGTTTTCAAACTGTTTTGAACAGATGAAGGAAGGGACCTAAATCTTGATATTGTTACATACAGTACGTTATTTACTGAATGGAGGAAAGAAAGAATTAGATAGATTCAAAAGCCTGATGTGGATGCGGATGCGGGTTCTGTAGCAAGAGTTGGGTTCAAATCCGAGGCAAAAATAGAGCATACCCACAGACAAATACGTGTTCCTTAGGTAGACTGGACTTTATATAAGATATAAAAATGTTATTTCTCAGATTCATAGGTATCTTACTTATTGTATAAGTTCATTTTCAACATTTTGTATAAAGATTTAAGATTTACTAATAGGTAATACTTATATCCTTTGTACTTAATTTATTAACAACAAAATCTTAACAGGTCCGAGTGTTAAACTTGGCTCTGATACCAAGTGTAAGGACTCAATCCATCAATTTATACATGAACTTACCTCCTTGTCTGATGTAAACATAAATTCAAACTACATGAGGCCAACAGTAAAATTTATTTTACATAAGTAACTGTCTTACAAAAATAGAAGTGCCTGAAACTTGAAACATAATTTAAGCTTGCATAAGTAACTATCTTACACAGAGGAATACCTGAAAACTTGAAACAAAAACTTGAAACGAACTGATGATTGCTTGAGCTGTGGATCTTCTCTTCAACGCAGCGGACAGATTACAGAATCAATCAGTTCCTCCCAGCGAATTTAGGAAACAATCCTAAACCCAGAGGACACCTCCTCTGCCCCTGTGCCCATAATTCCAAGATCTAGGAGACTCCCTTTCAAAACAACTTATCTCTTTTGAGCAGAATTTAGCAAAACACTCGACCCCCTCTCCTCCACATTTCATCGCTTATATAACCTTCCTTCCACCGCCTCTTCTCCATCGAGATATTATATGCCTTAATGAAGATATGAATGTATTTATGGAGATGTCATTTGAATAAATGAATGTATTTATGGAGATGTCATCCGAATAAATGTGGATATGAATGTATTTGTGGAGATGTCATAAACGGTTGTCTTATTCGTGGAGCTTTTAATTTTAATTAATTATTCTTTAAGGTTAATTTTTATTTTTGTATATTTATATTTAACTTAATTAATTAACTTCATATTTTAATTAAATTCTATTATGTTCTTTTATTAGTCCATTTAAATATAATTTATACTTAGTTATATATATGTATATATATTAACTGATGTTTAATCATATTTCGGCAAGGACAAATGTAAGGTGATTTTCGATTTGTTTTCGAATTTAAGTAATCTGAAATATTAGCAGGGATTTCTATTAGTGTGATGTGTGCGATATATGCATGTGTAGCTATCAAATGCATATATCATATACACGCTAATATTATTTTGCTTATAACTTGGGAATGGGTTGTTACAAAATGCATAAGAACAGTCACAACATAGGATGTAATCAGCACCCAATGTGAAAAGGGAACTTGGAATCAAAACTTTTAGCCATCTTTCAGTTAGGACCTCTGCAAAGGAATGGAGAGATCAGAAGAAATGGCAAAATATCTGTCATTTGAAGGCTAATTACTAGTAGACTTGGGTACTCAAACCTCAATATATGAGAAATGGGAAGTAGTTTCATGGTTCCTTTAGACTCATTATAACAGAATCAGTTTAGATTTTTGATCTCCAGTCCACCACAACCTGTTGTATACTTGTGAGAGATTTGTAAAGCAATGTATAGTTTTTCAAAAATAGACAAAGTTTTGATTTACCAAAACAAATAACTCAAATGCATTTTAAAATCCTAACCCTACATAAAAATGTGTCATTTTTCTAATTATGAAATTACAATGATATTTAATCCTTTTAGATTCAATGCCAATTTTTTATCTTTCACATACAATAGCACATAAAAATGCATCTTAGATTTACATGTACGGTTTCTTACTTTTCACTAATAACAATAACTGCAATCTGAATCTAGGAAAATAGATTCAAGAGTCATGGAGTGAAAACCTTGACAATCCCAATGTCAGAAATATCTGCAACATGAGTGCCTCCACATGGACAACCCAAATTATCTCCTAACATCACGATTCTAGGAGTTGTATTCTGCCAAAATCAGCAAAAAATATACTCAAATTGGTAATTATTCTAATTTGAAGAAAACATTAAATCTTGAAATTAGAATAAAGATATCATACAAGAAGAAACAAGAAACAAGGGAAAGCAACATTGTCACAACCTTAAAAAAATGGCTTTATATTTGGAAGTGGAGTTTTATAAAATGATGTCTAATTAAAAGCTCAGTTACTAGGATACCAATATTGACACATATGAATGCATGGGTGGACAAAGATACATTACTTAGATAATTTTGGATAAGATATGGATGAAAAAGGAATATATAAACTTGCATTATATGTCTATAAAATAATTGTTTTAAAATATCGTATTAATTCTAGATTGAATTCTACAAAGAAGAAATTTTAGATTCTAGTTGTTACAATAATCCTACATAACATTAAAAAAAAACTTCTATGCATAAGCCTTTCTGTAGTTTTATGTGCTTTTAACTATTATTTCTTGTAAAGTTGAAAAATAACCACTGAAACAATCATCAAGCAGATAGACAATAGAACTTACCTAATCTTGTTATTGCCAAATTGAATGATCTCTACACAACATTAACTAAAAATAGTTTGACAGATTCCTTCAAACATTAGGGTATTCACTCGCATATATGTACACGATAAAAAATCTCACACATAGGAGGCTCTAATTGATGGGAGAGTATATGGCACAGTCACACAAATCAAGTCTAATGACATATTCTAGGTTATTTAGCTATTGAAAATGTCATGATTTGATGTGTGTGTGTGTGTTTCCTTCTCTCCTTTCTTAGGTGGGGAATATAATAGTAGAATCCACCTTCTTCAAGTCAAATAGCACAAGAAATTTTCTCAATCTTCTGCAATTGTTCGGTTGTGAACTGCAATTCTAGGGGCTATGGAGGTTGACAAAAGTTGGAAGATTAAGACCATTAAAAGAAAGAAACACAGGTCAGGTAGATGGGTAGATCAACATCTTAGGGATACAAGGCTTTCTTCACATCCTAAATCTATAAGAATGGATCTATGAGATCTCCAAGAGGACATGCATAGACCCTAGGTGATTATGTCTCAAGTAGCAGCTTCAATAGTTTAGGCATGGGGCCTATGACCCGTCTTGTCAACAGGGGTACATACATTTCAATCCAGCATTCATCATCATTGTAAGTCCAAAGTCACAAGTCAAAATCCAAGTAGAAACCATGTGAGGCCTTGTATTAGGCATCCTAGACCCGTGTATTTGTCTCTGAGTTTGTAGCCAGTTGTTTGGTTGGGCCATGCGCTGTCCCTTGAAAGTTTCACCTAACTCACTTCCGTCCCTAGATGGATTGGAGGGCTTCAAGTGAACGCTCTTGAGGATTCATGGTTTTATGGAAGCCTGCATTTGTAGGGGTAATAATAGGTGTATGGGCCAACCTAGCTTGCATCAAGGTGCATCTATGATATGACTCATACCACAAGGTTAGAGTCTGTCAAATCTATATGTGACCTTGGTGTTGGTGCAATATTCCTCGTGTGTAATATCCCGGATGGGATAGTTTTTCATGGTGTTTTTTGCCCTTTTGATCATCCAGAACTTGATAAAATGCTTTGGCCATACTAGAGCATGCATAAATTACCATGAAAAACCCAAAAATATAAATTTTTCCTCCAGCAAGTGTCCCAATCATAAGCGAGCGCGTCGACGCGCTACTCCTATGGCTGAAAAATCTGTTTTGAGACCAAAATTTTTCAAAATGACAAAAATTTCTCCAAATTTGCTCAAATTCGGAGCGAAGACCCTCCATTATGCATCATGCCCAGCCAACGAAGCCTCGGCCAAAATCCGGAGTGGATCAGGTGTTTCACGACGCTTCAGTGTCCTCCTGGTGTATGCAGTTCAGTGGTGCAATCTCTGTCTTGGTCATATAATGTATCGATGTCCGCCTCCATGATGTTGCAAAATCTATGTTGGCTTGAATGAGATGAAGAATGAGGATTTGGTGCTTTTGTTTCAAACACCAAATGTGGGAGGAACTGTGGGAAATAGGGCCGTCTGAATAGTGGACTGTGGGAAAATGAGCTATGGCAACAACATGATTCAATTAAGTGAAGAAAATATGCTTGAGTCAAGTGAAATTAAGGATGTGAGTACAGTCACTTGACTGTATGGAATTTTGGAACCTATAAATGATATGAAGGATGGAAAGTGGTAACAAATGGCAAGTTTTAGGGATGGGATATAGGGAAATAGGAGAGGGACGAAGTGATATGAGTGATTTTAAAGGGAATAGGGAAAAGGGAGGCATTGTATGATGATATGAAAGTAGTGGGGAAAGGAAAATACAAGTGAGATATGGAATGTTTTGGCACCAAAGTCAAATTCTAAAACTTCAAATTCAAACCCTAAAGAGGCATTTCTTTACAAGAGAGTAGGATTTATGTTCTTCAACATTCATACTCTTACAACCGATCTTCAAACAACTCCAAACACTGACCAAAGATAATAGCAAGATGATTTAAACTTACATGAGGCAAAGGAGACTAAGAGAATTTGAATTTTGAAGAGCAGTGACAAAAATTTTGAGTTCTGGCCCAATGCGTAGCGCGCACTTTATATGCGTAGCGCGCTACATAGTGCATTTTGCAGGAGGCTTTTGGAGGCCTTCCTGGTGTCCAAATTGAGCGTGTGATAGCTCGTTGGAAATATCTTGGATTATACTTTCCAACCCAAGTGGAATTGTTCAATTCGGAGTTCATTTACCCTATCATAAATCAAATCTCCCAACACTACTTCCTGCAGGTGCATCAATTCTCCTGAGGCGATATTGTATTTTTGACATTTTTCTAAAACCATGACACCTGTGTAAAACGTGAAGGAGGTTTTTCTTCCATGGCATGTTTTGTACAAAAACTTCTCTCAGTTTTCCAAAATTCATCTTTTATTTCTCTGAAACATCATTTGAGTGAAACTTATCACGATGTGTGAAACAAGATATTTTGTCGAAATGAAGCGAAATGAAGGGGATAAGGGGCTTCTAAATTCTTGGGGAAATTTTGGGAAGTAGGGAGGGATGTTAGGAAGTAGGGGAAAGTGGAATCTCAGAGATTGAGTGAGGGGAAGGGGTCCAAAAGGGCAAAACACAGGCCTAGCCTAGAAAATTTCCAAGTTGTGGCAAGAAACTAGGGTTTGTGCAAAAATGAGGAATTTGGGGAATCTCAGTGATGGGAAGTGTTTAATAAGGTACATTAATTATAGGGGAAGGTGTATGAACATCAGGATACAAATTTTTTTGATGATTTGACCATCCAAGAGAAATTACCTCCAAAACCCTAGGAGAGGGAAATGGACCTTACCAAGGCACAACTGAAGCATGAACAAGATGTAAAATGACCCAATGGAACCTGACATGATGATGAAAACCCTCTGAATGATGGTACACTTAGCTGAATGGTGACATGAACCGACATTTGGACAACTTTGAAAAGAGTGAAAACAAACCCTTAGACCTAATGCCTAGTGACCAAATTTTGCTTGAAGACTCTTTGAAATGACAAAATTTGACCTTGACACCTTAAAATCACTTTGTAAGAGCATGTTTGATCACTGGAGGAAGGCTGCAAAGGCTGAATCTAACATTGGCTCCAATGGGGATGGTAGCTCCTTGGAGGTGCCAAGAACGACAGATCTTTGGGAGAGCAGACCAGTGCCTTTGTCGATTGGGCCATGGAATCAAAAACTCAAACTGAAATGCATGACTGAAAACTGATGACTTGATGACACAAATTGACTCTCACTCAACTAAGAACTGACTCAATACTTAAACACAACTGACAAACTAGAAAAAGATGCTCAAAGTAGAGCTTATTCAATACAACCTACTCTAACAGTTTCATTCATCACCTGATCAAGTGAAATGAAACAACCAATGCAACCATGTAAGCATGCTGGCTGCTATTTGATTTCTTCCCACATGCTTTCTGATGCACAGGAAAAGGAAAGAATCGAAAGGCAACTCCCATGGAAATTTGAACTCAAGCTGACTGCTGATAAACTTGCAAAGCATGAATTGACTGGATGACTTCAAGAATAATGCGAAAGGATCTTCATAAACATAGCTGTTCATTTCCATTAACACCTCACTGCTCTGATCCAGATAATCTCCATACCTTAATCTTAAAATTTTTCTCACCTCTATGTTGTCTTTCTTTGGTGATTGCAGCAAGCTGCCAAAAGGATCCTGAATTTCGTGAATAACCAAACACTGTTGCTGATTACAAACAGAACAAAATTCTCCTTCATCAATCTCCTCATATGAAAAATCTGTTGAACAACATAATGAAATTGACTTTTGAACAAGATTACTATCAACATTCTTTTCGGGCACATGGTTAGCTAATGGAGAAATTTTTTTATAGCAAACATCATCCAACACACGAGCAATGGGATCATCAAAAACTCGAGAAGATTGCTGCACTGTATCCCTTGAAACTGTATGACATCCTACTGGCTTTTCATCTTGATCTTGAGAGATTTTACGAAGATTCTGCCTTATAAACTGAAATGCTTCGAAACAAAAAGGTATAGAATTTTCCTGCATCATCAAATCATGTATTTCATCTTCCACACCTTCATCTGTAATCTGACCTTCCATTTCATTTGGTGGCTGCAAATCTGATGCTACAGGCTGCTCAAAATTTTCGTTATCTGTCTCATCCTCAACATTAACACTGAGAGATTGTTGATTTCTTATAAGCTGCTCATTTGAAGATTTACTATGCAATTTACCCTTCAAAAACTGAAATGATTCAAAACAAAATGGTACGGAGTCACCTTGTATCATTTGATCACATGTACCAGCTTCCATGTCTTCATCTGCAACTTGAAAATCAATGGCTTTCGGGGGTTGCAAATCTGAATATGTGAAGTCTTGAAAAATAATTTCATTGCTCTCAAGATGATTCAAATCAAGACTTGTTGACATTTGATTTCTGATTGCATGGTAGTTGTCTCTGATGAATTGAAATGAATAAAAAAAAAAAGGCAAAGATCCTTCACTTACTTCAAAATTTGCTGCACCTTCCTCATCATTTCCATAGCTGATATGCATCGGTTGTTCACTGTACTTGAGCTGCTGAAAGTGAACTTCCTCCTCGCACAAACTAGCTGCTAATTCGTCTGCAAGATTAGCTTCTGTTTGGAAAACATAATCATCATCATACTGATCAAACTGAGGCAAATCATCATAATACAACACATCATCAAGCATACATGTCATACCAACAGCTCTCTCTTCTTCACAATGATCTATAAAACAATCGGTATGACAACTGGGATAAGAAACTAAATGTTTTGGGTCAGCCACTTGTTCTTGAATGTCATTTTCATTTTTTGCAGTCATTTTCCGCACCATCTCTTCTACTGCATTTGCGAAAAGATCAAGCTTTTCCTCTGAAGGTGTTAGCTTCTCTGAAACATTCTTCTTTTCTTCTTCCTTCAACGTTGCCCTCAAGATCAGCAAATGAGCCTCTACATTCACTGACTTGTTCTGCATCTCGTGAAGTGTTGCAATATTCTTTTCTCTCAGCTGAAACTCCATTTCCGGATCAAAGGCACCCGGGTAGTGCAAGAGAGCAGATCTAGGAGAAGGTCTTATATCAGCTGGCATCGAATAATAAACTTGGTTAAATCTGGTAGAAAACTGTTGTACTGTCTCTCTTGACTGTCTCTTCAGCTGGGCATACTCGTCTAAAATCAAGGAAGGGTTCTGTCCAATCATCCACCTGTCAAGAAAAACTGTGACGAACTGCTGGAAATCTGAGATGCTCGCATCAGGCAGGGCTTTAAACCAACTCTTCACTTGGCCTTGCAAAGAAAGAGCAAAAAGCCTAATACTAACATCCTCTTCATCAACTTCAAAAAGATCTAGAAAAGTCTCAAAATTCTGCACATGTTGCTCAGCGTTGACATTGTTACATTCACCATCAAATCTTGGTAGATATAGGTCATAATTTTTAGGGAAAGCATGAAGAACAAAAGGTAAAACAAGAGGTTTGTATCGATCTGGAATTTTACAAGATATATGGGTATGTACAAGAGCTGCGGGATCAGTTTTGTTTTCTTTAGGCTCATCACTCTGAAGAGAGTCATCATAAGATGTGGGAAAAGTAAGGAGGCCAGGATCAAAGGGAAACTCAGCATTTACACTTTTTGAATGGGTCAAGTGAAGATTTTGATCACCTTTATCATACAAAAAATTTTGAAAAAATTTCAGGACAGCTTCAAGACCAGCAAAGAAGTAATTTACAAGAAAGAAGATTAGATCCTGAATACCATTCCACTTTAGATACCTGAACTTTGTGTAAGATCCTTCCATCTTCTCAGAGAAAGAGTCAGTCCTCCAGTGGAGTCTCTACTTTGATTTGGAGTCACCTGGTGAATGATTTCAGCCTTCTTATGTCTGATCGCTGTCCACCATCAAAGATCAGATCTGAACTTGATACATGTACTGGGGAAATTTATAAGTTAAGTGTTACGATTACAAGCTAGACCGGAGATCGACTGAAGCAGCGTTTATCTACTATGCACTCGCAGAGCAAGAGCAGTTCGAAAGCTACCTGGCGTGACTTCAGACTCCGTCTGTAGCTTATAAAACAAATAACACCCACAAGCAAACCATGTTCTTCCCAGTATGGTCGCCACTATGTTAGCGCTCAAATCTACCTTAGGCTGAAATAAGGTAAAACTCAAGGCTACATCAAACCACGCTCAGCCTCGTAGCTAGCTCTACGAGGACAGGAGAGGGCTCTCTCCGGGTCTATCTCGGCAAAGGTCTTCAAAGGGGCTGAGATGACTTATAATTGGTACTGATTTTAGGCTATTAAAGAGATAGGAAAGTTTGATTTTGATTTTTTGGGTTTTTTGTTGAAGAAACGGGAAAAACAATTTTGGGTCCGGGGATAAGGTCAGATATTTGCAGAATTCGAGTTGGGGCGAGGTAGGCAGTAGTATTGATGCTTTTTATCAGTTGTATGGATGGATCAGAATGAAAGGGAGCTGAAGAGGGCAAGGGAGAACATGGATCCTCTCCAAACAGGCGAAAACATGTAAAACTAAACAAATGTAAAGGCAGAGCACTGAAACAATGGATTCAACCTCATTTACTCATTCATTTAGTTTCAGAAGCATAAGAATGGAATGGCATACATTAAAAATGAAAGAAATTACAATAAACTGAGAGAAAACACCATCAAGAACTGAAAGCCACAAGAATCCCAACAGGTGCTGCAAAATCTCTGATCTTTCCTTAGCCAAAATATGAAAATATGTACAATAGTGTGCCAAAATCTTCCCAAGAGTCCAACCTATCCAACCTCTGAAAATGATTGAGAAATTACATCATATAGATCATCCTAACCCCTTCCCACACCTCTAGGGGTCGAATTCCTCCTTCTAGGAGCAGTTCCAACTAATTCTAAACAAGGAACTAGAATATAGGCAGCCAAACAACTTGCCTCTAAAAGGAAGGAAACTGATTCTTTCACTTGATTTTTACTTTTTTAGAAGTGAATCATCTAGAATAGGTAAAAGTGAGTCCAAGTTACATGCCAACCATAAAATTACATCAAGATAACTCAAAAATTACATCCACAAGAAAAACTGATCCAACTGGCCGAAATCCTGAGCTGGAAAATGAAAAATCAGCCAAAAATCTATATGCGTAGCGCGCCTTTCAGCCTACTTTTAGGGCACTTCCCGGAGTCCATATTGAGCTCATGATAGCCCATGGGAAATCCCTGGATGTTTTCTATCCAACACAAGTGGAATTTTTCAATTTGGAGCTCATTTTCCCCTCCAAAACTTCATTCTCCCAGAAGTACTTCCTGCTGGTGCAAAAGGTGGCAGAAAGGTGATTTTCATGGTGTTTTTTTCCCTTTTGATCATCCAGAACTTGATAAAATGCTTTGGCCATACTGGAGCATGCATAACTTACCATGAAAAACCAAAAAATATAAAGTTTTCCTCCAGCAAGTGTCCCAATCATAAGAGAGCGCGTCGACGCGCTACTCGTATGGCTGAAAAATCTGTTTTGAGACCAGAAAATAACAAAAATTTCTCCAAATTTGCTCAAATTCGGAGCGAAGACCCTCCATCATGTATCATGCCCAGCCAACGAAGCCTCGGCCAAAATCCAGAGTGGATCAGGTGTTTCATGACACTTCAATGTCCTCCTGGTGTATGCAGTTCAGTGATGCAATCTCTGTCTTGGTCATATAATGTATCGATGTCCGCCTCCATGATGTTGCAAAATCTGTGTTGGCTTGAATGAGATGAAGAATGAGGATTTGGTTCTTTTGTTTCAAACGCCAAATGTGGGAGGAACTGTGGGAAATAGGGCCGTGTGAATAGTGGACTGTGGGAAAATGAGCTATGGGAACAACATGATTCAATTAAGCGAAGAAAATATGCTTGAGTCAAGTGAAATTAAGGATGTGAGTATAGTCACTTGACTGTATGGAATTTTGGAACCTATAACTGATATGAAGGATGGAAAATGGTAACAAATGGCAAGTTTTAGGGATGGGATATAGGGAAATAGCAGAGGGACAGTGATAGCAGTGATTTTAAAGGGAATAGGAAAAGAGGCATTTTATGAAGATATGACGATCGTGGGGAAAGAATACCAGAGTAGGATATGGAATGTTTTGGCACCAAAGTCAAATTCTAAAACTTCAAATTCAAACCTAAAGGCAGGCTATTTGATAAGTAGGATTGTAATTTATTTCATTCATGCTGCCTAGGCAGTCTTCATCACAACTCAGAAACCACTGACCAAAGATAATAGCAAGATGATTTAAACTTACATGAGGCAAAGGAGACTGAGAGAATTTGAATTTTGAAGAGTAGTGGCAAAACTTTTGTGTTCTGGCCCAATGCGTAGCGCGCTACATAGTGCATTTTGCAGGAGGATTTTGGAGGCCTTCCTGGTGTCCAAATTGGGCGTGTGATAGCTCGTTGGAAATCTCTTGGAGTCTACTTTCCAACTCAAGTGGAATTTTGGAATTTGGAGTTCATTTACCCTGTCAAAAATCAAATCTACCAACACTACTTCCTGCAGGTGCATCAATTCTCCTGAGGCAACGGTATTCTTGAAATTTCTCCAAAAAAATTATACCTGTGTAAAAAGTGAAGGATTTTTTTCTTCCTTGGCATGTTTTGTACAAAAACCTCTCTCAGTTTTCCAAAATTCATCTTTTATTGCTCTGAAACATCATTTGAGTGAAACTTATCCCGATGTGTGAAACAAGGGATTTTGTCGAAATGAAGCGAAATGAAGGGGATAAGGGGCTTATAAATTCTTGGGGAAATTTTGGGAAGTAGGGAGGGATGTTAGGAAGCAGGGGAAAGTGGAATCTCAGAGATTGAGTGAGGGGAAGGGGTCCAAAAGGGCAAAACACAAGCCTAGCCTAGAAAATTGCCAAGTTGTGGCAAGAAACTAGGGTTTGTGCAAAAATGAGGAATTTGGGGAATATTAGTGATGGGAAGTGTTTAATAAGGTACATTAATGATAGGGGAAGGTGTATGAACATCAGGATACAAATTTTTTCGATGATTTGACCATCCAAGAGAAATTACCTCCAAAACCCTAGGAGAGGGAAATGGACCTTACCAAGGCACAACTGAAGCATGAACAAGATGTAAAATGACCCAATGGAACCTGAAATGATGATGAAAAACCTCTGAATGATGGTACACTCAGCTGAATGGTGACATGAACCGACATTTGGACAACTTTGACAGGAGTAAAAGCAACCCCTAGACCTAATGCCTAGTGACCAAATTTTTCTTGAAGACTCATTGAAATGACAAAATTTGACCTTGACACATTAAAATCACTTTGAAAGAGCATGTTTGATCACTGGAGGAAGGTTGCAAAGGCTGAATCTAGCAATCTCCTCAAGAGAGTTGGGTTTTCATCCAACACTCACAAATCACCCGAGGGTTTTCGTCCTGGGGCTACGGCTGAAGTAGAGAACCACGTCTCAAACCTCTCATACAAGAAAATGATATGATCCAAATATATCCCTCAATGGTCTCCTCCCTTCCTTTTATAGATCTCTTGGAGCCTTCTAGAGCATTATTTTATTATTATTTTATTCATGGTGCACTTTTCCCTCTTATTAAAATATTCATTTTTAATGCAGAAAAGAGTAAATCGGCTACCATGTCTCCTCTGGTCACTGAAACTCATGCCCAACCATCCCATCATGTAGGTATCCTCGTCCCGATTCCAATGAGCTATTACACTAAGGTGTTCCATCATGTATTCCTCCTGTAATGCCACCTTGAGCGTAATCAGCTGAGTTAAGCCCACAAATAACTCAAATTTCCGAAAGTTGTCGGAATGCACCGGAACAAAAGCCAATCTGCTCGGATGATGGAATATATCAAGCGAATGCCATGGACACCATGGAAACTCCTCAAAACTCCTCCAAAAATCCCTTGAGCCCGCAGATAGCACCAATTTGTACCTGTGACCTGTCTGCTCCTAACTTTGGAAGTCCAACCTAACCCTGTCGTAGGTGACACCAAAAAAAGGAATATTATAGACCTTCTGCCCCAAGATTGCTTACCCTCAAGCAATCCAAATAGGTGGGCCACTATGTTGGCCCGATGCAACTGAGACCCAATGCCCGCATCCCATACAAACCTCCTGGTGCTACTATGTGGCTGTGTCAAGTCACCCGGAATAGACCCCTCAATGTTGGGATCCCAAACTGATCTCTCACTATACATGTCATCAAACAATCCTCCCGAATCCCCACGACATGATGTCCAATCATCGCCCAAATCCCACGGCTTAGACTGCGCACTGCCTCTAGCTATAATTAATGCTCTAAGAGGTGAAGACCACATCTCCTACTGCGTTGTATCTATGACGGTGTAAGCTACCCCAACAACTGTGTGCCAACTCATCACCTCTCTCCAATCCAACCCATGACTAAATCCAATGCTGATCCTGCTCTCCTGAAACCGGAATGGGATGTTGAAGGAATTTCAATCTGTGCACCACTGCCAAATGGACTCTGTATCATATGTCATGTCTAAGGGCCCTTGCTCTGTTGTGCTCCCTACGAAGAATATTGTACCATCAAGAGGGTACCAAATCATGATCTCCCGCAAATCCATGCTGGAAGAAGAATCCAATGTAGCAACAACTACATATGGAACACTCTTGGAGTGTTGTCGCCAATCCGTAATCAACTCACACTACTCTGCCCTATCTGCCAACGAAAGCTGTCTGTAGAATAAAGCCCCTCTCTCTATAATGGGCCAAAGTGGGAAAGATATGTTGCAAGCCCCATCGATGGAGAGTGCTACTCAGTGAAAGTACTGCAGCTCAGCCGACTGCATGTACATCTATCTGCACCTCATCAGTGTGTCAGCCCAAATATGGATGCTCCACCATATCCAATAGATCATCCCTCTCATCGGGGATGTAATGCTCCTGATGTCCCCTAGCCCCCTGCAAAACTAACCCATCAACCTCCAACACCTCTAGAGGATATGGATCTACAAATGCTCGGTGTCTGTGCATCTGACTACTCCTCCTCAGTGGCTAACCCCAAGGTTAGCCGTATATCCATCATAGACTCAATGTGAGCCTCCATTTGCCTCTCCCTCAAAGGACTATCATGCATGATGTGCATAGTATCCTCCTCTGCTGACTTAGTCTCCATCATATGTTAATTTGGATGAATCGTCACGAGTGACTCATAACCCAAAGTATCTCTTGTAGAGTCCCCTGACTACTCACCCTGCACATTGGAATACAACTCCAGCCTACTCTCATCATCTCTGCATGACTGCTCTCACTCCCCAGAAGCATCATCATCTGATCCCATGGACTCATCTGGAGAAGTGTCCTCATCCTGACATACAGAAGGAATGTCTACTTGCTCTACCTCTGCCACCTCATCTACATCTCTCAAACATGAGTGATCAAGCCCCCATGGTCCTTTGCAAATGAAGCAAAGTCCCTTCCTCAGTTCATTTATGTTGCATGATCCACCAAACTGGAACAGCTCCTCCCTGGTCAACTGTCTCCTGAAAAGCTCAATGTTCTGCTCAACTAGCCCTTGGGCTAGTTCATAAGCAGCAGGTGAGACCAACTGCTCTCTCCTCCAAATGCTCAGCGACCTAGTCTGCAACTCCCCGCAAATGGCCTCACGGACTCCCATACATGACGACAGGATGGACTGCATGTGTGCTATAACTGTGTCAGAATGATGTCTCCTAATGCTGAAAAGCATTGGAAAATCTGCAGAATCAAGCCATCACACTCAAAGTCAAACATGATCTCATGAGTCTAGGTCATGGCCATGACTTCTAAAACCTTAAGCTTCCTCCCAAATGTAGAGCCTGTATAGTTGTCCAAATCCTGAAAGGTTCCTACTATTAGTCTGAAAATTCTTTTCATAATGTCATCATTGTAGGGAGGGAAGGGTGTCGTTATCCTCAAAATATCAATGAAACAAGAGGCAGCTATAAGCTTGACTCTCTCACTTGGATGTTCCAAGAATCTAGCTTGTACCAATGTAAGCATAGATGGCTCCAAAGCCCAATTTAAACTCCAATCAAATTGCTCTACCTTTGAAAGGCAGGATTCCAGTTTCTCTAACATGGGAAAGTCATTTTTAGATCTTCCACTCTTTAAGTCCATACCAAGCACATAAAGCCAATTTCCCACTTCTTCCTCCTTTTGTAAATTCCTCGGATGCTTTTGTTGGAGAAAATTATGTACCTTCTTGGAGAAGGGTCTATTTTTTTGCTTTGTTTTCTGGTCTTCTAATGCACGGTGGTTCAAGGAACCAACTTTTATTCTTCTCAAGCTATTTAGGAATCCCTCCATGGTTCAACCAATGATGTGATCACTATTTTCCCGAGTTTTAAGTGTAAGTCATTCTCTGAGAATTTTTCAAATGCTTGACATTCCTCATTGCTGTAGGTGAATTTTTTTTCAAATAGTTCAAATGCATAATGTTATAGGTGACACATATTTGCTGGTGTCAAATACAGGCATACATAAGATTTTAACTACAATCAGTAGTGCAAATTTCCTTCTTACAACATATATAGCTAACGACCTCAAGATACAAATTTAGTGCTTAGTTAACCAGAAAATTAGTTGACTGAGATTTATTCCAGCACTGTCACATACTCAACATACACACATTAAGGTTAGATGCTCTGCACATCAGCCTTTCAGGTTTAGGTTATAGCAGCTGCAGAAGCCAGCCGCCATGAGTGAGCTAGGTGGTGGGGAGCTTCCTCACACACTGTCGATCTCCTCAGAAGAAGCTTTTAGAAGTCTTATTGTGTAGAAAGGGAAAAAATCATCGACCCCCTCAATCTTGAAATTTATCAAAAAATTGGATGAAATCCCAGAGATTGACTTGCCAGAAGAACAACCAATAACAATTTCCCTAGCTCTGGCTGACAGAGGATTGGTAGGATAGTTTATGGGGCACTGGCCCTCAAAAAAAATAACAGATGACTGGATCCAGCGCAACTAAAGGCCTCAGCTTAAGAAAAAATGTGATTTTCTATGTTGTTGGAAGAGGATTTTTCATTTTCGAAATCACCACCAAGGAAAACCATGATCTAGTCTTCGGGAGCGGCTCGTACTTTATGGGAAACCAAGGTTTGTATCTTAACAAGTGGACACCCGACTTTGATCCTTCAGTTGATGTCCCCAAAGAGGTTCCAGTTTGGGTCCGTCTTCCCAATCTACCAATCCATTGCTGGAACTTCCACTCTCTGCAGAAGATCGAAAATGGTCTAGGTCGTTTCATTGACAAAGCGGATAACAAAGGCCAATACACCTGCGCAAGAATCTGTGTAGAAGTTGATCTGGAAGCTGGCCTCCCGGAAGTTGTAAAGCTCATCGTGGGTTAATGGCATCACTATCAAAAATTGGACTACGAGCAATTACCTTTTAAATGCAGAACTTGCCACGAACATGGACACTTCCAACGAAATTGCCCAAAATCCCACGCAGTGGAAAAAGAGGTCGGAGAAGGATGGAAAGAGATCAAAAAGGGCAAGGCATTCCCAAAATTAATCGAGAAGAAAAGGTCAGGGCCAACGGTGAAACCCCAGCCCAACCTAAAAGCCAAGGAAGTCTCAAAAGAAGGTTCATCTTCTGGGGAAAAGGTTGATGCCAATGAGATACAAGAGGTGCCAGAGGGACCAGCGAAGAAAGTGAAAGAAACAGAGGCAACGATAGATCTGCCTCCTTCAGAGGATAATCAAAGGGAAAAAGAAGAGAACGAAGAGCACATCAGTCTCAGTTCTGACACATGGGGAGAATTAGAAGATGAAGACTCTGAAACAAGTAGCTCTCAAGTCACTCCTATCAAGACAGCCAGGGGACGGAAGTCTAAGAAGAAACAGAGAGAGGAGAAAACATATCTAGATGTGCTCCAAGGCACCTATAAGACCCTCAAAGGAATGATAAATACCAGATCCAAACGCAAACAAGGCCAGGCTCCAAAGGGAGCCATAACCCCCCAAGCCAATAAATAATGAAATACATCTCCTAGAATTGCAGAGGACTAGGCAGCAATCTGAAAGAAGAAGCCCTAAAAGACATTGTTAGATTGTACTCGCCTGAAATCCTTCTCATTCAGGAGATGAAATTGGAGGATCATGTCCTCCTCAATGCAAGCAAAGTATTCTGGACAAAAGGTCAAGGGAGAGCTGTCAGTGCTAGAGGTGCTTCTGGGGGAATAGCTACCTTCTGGGACAACTCCAAATTTGACCTGATAAAAGAAGAAAGCAATCTCCACTGGCTCTTCACCAAGTTACTCCACAAAGACTCTGGTCACCAAGTAAGTATGTTCAACTTATATGCTCCGGCCTTACCAGCTTAGAAAATAACTTTTTGGGACTTTCTACAGTCCTATCTTATCATGCACAACCCAGAAAATGTTATTATTGCAGGGGATCTCAATGTAACTCTTGCTGCTGAAGAGAAAAAGGAGGGCTCACTTATCATGGATCCAGCTAGAGAATGGGCTGAAGATCTCATGTTAGGTTGGGACCTGGAGGATATCAAGCCCTCCCTTGGAAAATTCACCTGGACCAATAAAAGGATAGGTCCCAGCCACATCGCAACCCACTTGGATAGATTTCTTGTCGAATCCTCCTTCCTGACCTTTGGACTAATGGCCTCCTCTAAAATTCTGCCCAACTATACCTCTGATCACAAACCTATTATTCTTGAGCTTTCCCTGGATAAAAAAGTTGGCCCCATTCCTTTTAGATTCAGCTCCCTATGGATCCATCAAGAAGGATTCCATGAGGTGGTATCCACGGCCTGGAACGGAAAATTCAAGGCTCCCCCTTCTTTGTCTAGGAAGAAAAGCTGAGGGGTCTTAAAAAAGAGCTTAAAGTCTGGGCTAAATTGTTGAAATCTACTTCTTTCAAAAGAAAAGAGGCGCATGATTGTTTAGAAAACCAACAGTTGATCCTAGAGGACTCCGAAGTAACTCAAGACCAATTACACAAAGAAGTAGATCTGCAAAAATATTTCCATAGAGCAAGCAGGGAGGAAGAAGAGTTCTGGAGGCAGAAGTCCAGAAGTCTATGGCTACATGCCGGAGACAAAAACACAAGCTACTTCCATAAACAAGCAGAGGCCCACAAGCATTTCAAAGTAGTAAATGAAATTTACTATCCAAACACCCTGGTTAAAGACTTTGAAGGCATAAAGAGAGCAGCCCATTCCTTCTTCAAAGAACTTTTCTCAGCCTCGGAAGAAATCCCTATTGACACTCACTCCTATCCGATTGACCTAATCCCTCAGTGTGTTCAAGGTGCAGATAATCTTATGGTGACTACTCCGATTAGTATGACAGAACTTAAAAAAGCTTTGGATTGCATGGAACCTGATAAGGCGCCTGGCCCTGATGGGTTCACTGCAAGGTTCTTCTTGACTTGCTGGTCTACCATAAAAAAGGATCTTCTGAGAATGGTCAGGAAATCTCAGAATTGCTCCAGGCTAGGAGGCAGCACCAATTCGGCCTTCCTTGCCCTGATTCCGAAAGAAAAAGGAGCGACCAACTTCAACATATTCCGTCCCATTTCCTTGTGTAATACAGGCTATAAGCTAGTCACTAAAATTATAACCAACTTTCTTAAGAATGTTCTGCCGGTTATCATTCCAGAAAATCGAGGTTTCATCAAAGGGAGAAATATTCTTGACAATATAGTGCTGGTGCAAGAAGCAATTCATTCAAGCATTCAATGGAAAGAAACATGTATGGTTATTAAGCTTGATTTGGCAAATGCTTTTGACAGGGTGAGACATGAATTCCTATTTATAGTTATGGAGAAGCTTGGCTTTTCAAAAGATTTCATAAGTTGGGTGAAAGCCTGTATAGCCTCTCGTTGGATAGCTCCTCTGGTTAATGGTCGATCAACAGAGATTTTCCAAGCCTCGAGGGGGCTAAGACAAGGCTATCCAATGTCCCCTCTTCTTTACGCCATTCAGGCTTCGGTGCTCAGCTTCCAACTTGACTACTGCCAGTAGATCTGAACACTATCAGGCCTTAGGATGGTTCACAATGTTAAAGATATCAGTGATGCCCAATTTTCCAATGATACCTTGCTACTTGGAGGAGCAAGCATTAACTCAGCAAGGTTCTTCAAAAGGGAGTTGGACATTTATAAGGAGGTTTCGGGCAGCAAGATCAACTATCTGAAAAGCACGATTTAGGGTTGAAATTGTTCGACAAGGGAAATGATAGACATAGCAAGGCTATTAGAAATGGAAGGATCCCTGTCCTGGGAGTCTTTCAAATATCTAGGGATTCCTATCTTCAAATCAACTCCTAAAGTTTCTCACTGGATGCCTCTGCTAGATAAACTGAAACTCAGAATTCAAGCTTGGGGAGCATCATGGTTGAACATTGCTGGAAAGATGATTCTCTTGAAATATGTCCTCATAAGCCTTCCCTTATATTAGAACTCAATTCTTCTTGCCCCTAAAACCATCATTAGTAAAGTGGACGGTTTGCTTAGAATATTTCTGTGGGAGGGTGGGAAAAACAACGAAAGAAGGCTTCATTTAGTAAGTTGGGACAAACTAAAGAAGCCTTTCTCAGAAGGAGGTCTCCAAATTCGTGATCTTGCAACTCAAAATCTTGCTTTGGGCTCCAAGCTCCTCTAGAATCTTGTTTTTGGGAATTCCAATTGGAGCAAGAGAGTTCTGTGGAAAAAATATTTTCATGGGCAGCACATGAGATGTCTGGACCAGCCTCCAAGATCTCTTAAAGGATCACCTGTCTTCAAGCTCTGTCTCATAGAAATGGAGCACTTCAATTCCAAGCTTTTTAGGATCCCAGATAATGGGAAAAAAATTAGGATCTGGGAAGACTCGATCCTTGGGGATCAACCCTTTCGCCAGAATGCCAATCTGGCAAATATCAGAAATTAGCTTCAGGGCAGCAACTTGACTACCCTTTGGGACATTTCCAAATGGACTGATGATGTACAGAAACTTTGGAATGGTTGGAATCTGGGGGAGGTTCCTGATTTTCTTGATGACGAAGCCACCTCCTTGATAGTTTTGCTTCAAGGGAAATCTCCCTTAAAGGCCTCTTCAAAGGACAAAAGAGGGTGGGGCTCAATCTCTGGGTCGTATTCTGCAGCTGAAGGATACAGAAGCATCATGGCTTTTCCAAACGTTCCTCTTCAAATTCAAAGTACTTGTCTAATGAACTGATCCAGTCCATTAACTCTTCCACATTGAGATTTCCATCATACAAAGGTACATCCACCTTTGGTCTTCCAGTTGCCTTAACCAACATTTTTAGCATTTTAGTTGCTTCATCTTTTGTTTCTTCTTCAGTAGAATAATATTCTTCTGCGGCACTGACATCCCCTTCCTCAAGTGCTCTCCTCTAAGTTGTTTCCATCGCTTCCATTCTCGTATGAAGATGTTGAACCTCATACAGCAAAATTGCATTAGTTGTAGGTCTTCCTCGTCCTATTCCTGCTCCTCTCCTGGGCGGCATCTTGCAAAATAGCTCAAATATAATCTGGGCTCTGATACCACAAATGATGCACCGAATCCCAATTGATGCAAAAATCCTTTTCTCATGCGCTTTGTTATACTCCCGCACAGATCGCGAACAATTTCGATCAGGTTAAAGCGCAAACCACAAAACTTAACAATTTCGCAATTCGCAACCTTTCAAATATAGCAGTTTTCACTTCAGAATTTTTTCTGCTTCTCCGTCAATCGCACATTGCAGCACTTGGTATATTCCAATTCGCGACAGTGCACTTCACAAACTTTGGGGTTTACCACTGATCGCAAGGTGTTAAACTTGCGATATGGCGATGTCGCATTTCGCAAAACTTGTGTGATCTACCATCACACTTCAGCGATCACAACATTTAACAAATAACGTTTAACAAATAATAAAAATCTTGAAATGTGATTGCGATCTGTACGGATTGCTATGTGATAAAAACTTTGGTTTTAGTTCACAAATAAAGCACAGGAAAAAGCTTAAAATATTTAAGTTCACAGAATTTAATAGGAAAAGGGTTTTAAAGTGTTTAAGCAGTCCAGCAATATTAAAACTATGGAATTCAAAATGAAAAGTACTCAACGATGTCAATTGATATTTCAAATGAGAGTGCATAAACACAGAATAATACCCGATTTTTTCGAGAACAACGTTTTGCACAGATGCTGAGAGTAATTTGCACCAAAAACATTGAATTTGCACACTACACTCAATCAATTAATCAATAAAACAGAAATTAAAGAGATTGGCCCTTCTTGGCTGCATTACATCAATTTTCTGCTCTTTGTTTCTCTAACTCTCAAACTCTAATGATTTTACTCTCGCTCCACACTCCTGTATTCTATCATTACATTTATTTTTATTCATCAAATCCTATTCAACTGCATTTGACAGCTCAACCCCTATTTTTGTCAAATTAAAAACTAGATCCCTATTCTAAAGAATTGATGCAAATATATTTAACAAACTTATCTCCTATTCTAATAATAATAATAATGTATCAATTATTACAATAATTGGACTTTAGAAGTAAATTCGAGAGATCCTACCCTCTCTACTAAAAGATAATTTGACCACTTAGGTCAATGAAATTCATCTCATGTGATGCTCCTGCATCAATTTCCTTATGAGGTGAGTCATTGGCATCTCATGAGTACTCGGGAGGAGCATTTCATGGATGGATTGATTGGAGGACACTTGGTTCATGAGGAGATTTTATCACATGGAGATGTCACAAGGGAAGGAGGAGAAGAGTTGCAGCACTCACCTTTACAGTTTCTTGAGGACAAGCAACATTTGGGAGGGGAGGACTGTAATATTCCCAATTAGCTTTAACCTAGTTGGAATATTAAATTTTGTTTTTGCTTCTTAATTTAGAAGAATAAGAGGGTAGGGAGACCCATAAATCTCCTTAATAGGAATAAAATCACTCCTAATGTGAATAGGGGTCATCTAAGTAGCTGGATTGAGCACCCTTATGCGTGAAAAGGGGTTGGAGAATGTAGACTGGGTCAACTTTGACCAAATCAACAACGTTGATATGGAAGGAGTGGCATTCATTGAGGGGCAGTGCAGTTTTGGAGGGAGATTCCATGCATTGAAGTAGTGGCTTTAATGAGTGGGGCCCAAGGTGAGGAAGCTCACCAAGCATATAAGGAAGGGGATGGCAGCCATAGAAGGCATGATTTTATTATTATTTGTTTATGGTCAGTTATGACTTGTGGCTCTGTTCAGTTATTTAGCTAAGATTGCAGTGTTGTTTAGCACAGGGGTGTTTCCGAGTGGGAATCCCACCTTCATCCTTGGGGGACTTCGGAGTGCCTACTCAGGAGAATTTCTTGAGCATTATTTCCACATTTCGACATTTGGCCAACTATAGCTTTCTTCTACAGTGCAGTTTCTATTTAGAGTTGCGCTGAGTTGCAGGGTGCAGCAGTGGGGGGTTGAGAAACCCAAATTTTGAGCTTGTTTTGCATTGGAGGGTTCATCCTTTCATCCGAAAAGCTTGTAAGGAAGATCCTTGAGCCTCATTTCATCATTTAGCATCAAGCTAAGGTACTGCTATCAGTTACAGTGCAGTTTTCTGAAGGGATTGCGTTATTTCAGTGAGCAGTTGCAGTGGAGGGTTTGGAGCCCTAGTTGGCGAGCTAGATTTTTAGTGAGGGGATCAACCTCTCATTTGGAGAATCTATTGAAGGAGTTTCCATACATTTCTATATCAGATAAGCCACCTCCTTTCAATTATCCAGTTGCAGAGATTATTCATCCCTAGGGCCATATTTGTATTTTCTGCATTTTGTGTATTTCAGGAAACCCTTCCCGGGTTATCTTGGAAATGTGTTTGGGAGCTTAGATCTCTACTCTTGGCATTATTTGAGCCATATAACATCAGAGATATGTATTGACATTTTCTAGTAGCAATTATATCTACTAAAACCGCGTTGTCTTAGCCTTGGGCATTATTGTGTAGCAGTGTTATTCATATTTCATGTACATGTTCTCTTGAGGCTTGTTTTGCCTAACTTGAGTGACTTCTCCCTCAAGATCTTGTATACATTTTGATGCTATGATCTTAATATGGTGGCTATATGATCTTCTTACATTTTATGTGTTGATTTATCTCTACTATTTCCATTTTATGTCCTATCTTACTACTTTCCCTATTTGGGAATATTACATGGACAAATCACTACCATTGGGCATATGGAGTCAGTGTAAAGAACTCAATGACATATGAAAATCCTCTCATGGAAGCTGAGGCATATAGATATTCTAATGAAAAGATAACATTCACAGTATACTAAATGTTTGAAGGAAGTTAGAGCATGTAAGCTATGAATTCTAAGTAATCAAACACTAGAATACTGAAGATAAAATTGCAGAATAGAAAAGACAAATACTCATGAGAACATCAATGAATCTCAGGTGAAGAGAAGCAAGTTGCCTATGTATATTACTAATGAATTTTTTTACAATAGTAGTATGTCATAAACATCAATCAACCCTCTCTCCTTCAATAATCTACCTATTTATAATCTTAGGCATCTTTACACATCAATCAACCCTCTCTCCTTCAATAATCTACCTATTTATAAGCTTAGGCGTCTTTACATTGAGTTTTCCAACAAGGCTAGACCTCCTAATACTTATTTTGACACATAATCTAACCAAAAGCATAATACAAGGAGACAAAACTGACAACTACTATTTTTAGGACTTAGAAACCTAATAGGACTCTAAAACATCTTTATTACATTAACATAATTTTAAAGCTACATATTTACATCGAAAAGGTCATGTGCCTGAGGTGGCACTGATCATGAATAAAAACATAAATACTACCACCAAGTCAGGAGACCTGTCTTCCGAGATTTTAGGAGGTGGTGTCATAATTGTTGATGAAGCTTCTATGATGAGCTGGCAATCTGAAAGGCTTTGTTGAAAAGTATGTCTTCATCAAAACATTCACCTCATGACCTTTCACCTTTCCACATGGTTGGCTTGTCTCAAAAAGCCCATTAAGACTTGAAAAATCTTCAAAATCCACTTCGCTACAGAAACAGGGGACTTTTAGGCAAGTTCTTAGCGAGAGTTCATAGCACCTTTGACTTTGACCATTTCTGCAAACTATCTTCTCCCTTTGCTTATCTGAGGCTATTTAATGAGTCAAAATAACTAAACACAAGTCTTTACCTACCTCGTTCATGACAAAAACTATGATGTATAGCCAAAAAGAATCTACATCGAGTTCGTAGCGTTTTCTGGGCTTCAAGCTTGAGACACACTACGAACTTGCCTAATTGACAGCAGACTTGAAAACTCTGCATTTTTTCTGCAAAATTTTCCCATGGCTCTATAAGTGATGATCTAAAATGATGAAAAAAATATTAAAAAGGTATTTTATCCCCTTTTCAAACCTTAGAGGCTTCACCCTTGGCAACAAAGGCTTTAGTTTCCACAGGTTCATCTATGATTTTTATTTTTAAACCTTTTATCATGAGCTCTGATTGTATCATTTCCATCTGCCCTTCCAACTCTTTCACTTGATTTTTTAGCTTCTTTCTCTCTACCTGCAACCAAATATTCCTCTTCCTTGTATGTTTCATCACCCTGCATAGAGGAAGGGTTCCCTTCAGCAATCTCTTTGTATTGGTTAAAGCCTCATCATAATGATTAATCTGCTCATTGACTTTTTCTTTGAACTCCTCCACCATTTTTATTTCTAGCTTAGCTTCCTCCAATTCCAACTTTGTTTCAATAACTTCCTCCTTGGCTTCCCTCAACTGCTCCTATAAAAGCTGCACTTTAGATTTTTCAATGACTTTCTCTTTGCCTTTCCTCTACTTAATGATTTCTTCCTTAGTTGGAGATAATTCAATGATGTCTTCTGCCATAGGTTATTTACCTTTTTTTGTCACTTCATTGCTTTTGTCAGCCTTGATAGCTTTTGCAAGTTGTAATTTGGTGAGTGGTTTCCTTGGTTTGAACACAAAACCTGCATCTGCTCCTGAGAAGTCAAGTTTTTTGGCAGTGAGGCCCTTCTTTTTCTTCTTGCCTCCTTTGACATCCACAACTTTGACCGCTGGAGTTTCTTTTATATGTATAGCTTGTAGAATGTCCTCAAGATTACCTTTCCCTAGTGTTTGGCTCCTTGTTATTCTTCCATGACTCTTTTTGTTGGGCTTTGACTTGCTATTTGTAGGTATGGGTTGAGGCATCTCTGTTTCTTGTGCATGCTCTATTTCAATCTCCATGGGCTCTACAATGGGCTCTATTGTCGCACAGAATTTCTAGGCACCGCGACAATGGCTCAGATCGGGGGTTGTCACCTAGATCCCCAATCTCTCTATCTAAGTTGTCTCCTTGCAAGATAAGGGAGGTAGACCCTAACAGAAATGAAGGACAAGAATTGGTTGCAAATCAACCAATCTAGGAGACACAGCTAAAACACCAAATACTTGATAAGATTAACGAGATTTTATAGCTCAATTATATTAAAAACCAGTGCCTTATGGAGTTAAAAGATCCCGTTATGCAATTAAAGCCAAATAATTGATGTATAATTGTTGCTATGAAAAAATAAATGACCACAATGATATTCAGTAAAAAGTACCACAACCATTCATTAAGATACTTAAGCCAATCCGCAAAGCTTATCATGGAACGATCATTTAAGTTAAACTGCCAGATGCTTGAAATATTTCCGAATTTATGATGTCTCAATATAACCCAATCCAGAAATTTGAAATGTTTCTATAATCAAACTTATGATAAAAAACTCATTTGATTTAGAATTTTTAATTTTTTTTTTAAATTTTTTTATTTTTTTATTTTATTATTATTATTCTAAACTAAACCTAAAGTCTAAAAAATTTAAAACTAAATTAAACAAAATTGAATTAAAATCTAAAACTTAACAGCTACTATAAAAAAAAATAAAGCTAAACAAACTAAGGCTAAATTTAAAATCTAAAGGTCAAAACTAAACTAAAAAGGTAATTAAAATCTAAAAATTAAACTAAAACTAAAAGTAAGTTTTTCATTTTTTATTATTATTTTTTTAAACTAAAAAGAAATGAAATTCTAAAAAGTTAAATTAAAACTAAAAGTTTGAAATCTAAATTAAACTAAAATTTTAAAATCTAAGATAAAACTATGATCTAAATGAAATACTAAAATAAAATCCAAGACTAACTAACATTTAGATTAAACTAAATGGATAACAACTAAAGGCTCTAAACTAAAATCTAAAAAATAAATTAAAACCTAAACTTATGACTAACTAAAAAAAATCTAACTAAATATATACATCCTAACTAAATGCTATAAAAAAAAATGAATCCTCATTTAAAATTAAAACGCTGGCTTTGAAGAATTCAACGCGTTTTTTTTGTTTTTGTTTGCTTTAATGTGCATGTTGGACGACTGAATAAGAAGGGTTAATGGCAGAGAAGATGGAGCTGCAGACGGCAGGGAAAGGGAAGGAGCACGACGGCAAGGGAGGAGTTTGTTCAGCGTGAGGATGAAAAGCTGGCTTAGGATCGAATGGTAGTGGCTAAGCTCTGGATAGCGGCAGGAGAAAGTGGGCTCGAGTGGCTACGTAGGAGTGAATAGATGTGAAAGCAGAGGGAAAAGTTCATGTTAGAGAAAGTGAAGGCTGGAGAGGTGGGTTTCGTTTGCAAGAGAGCATAGGAGCTGAAGGATGCAGGCAGAAAGGAAAGATTCGATGGCAAGGGAAAAACGAGGGCAGAGGAACGAGGGAATGGAAATCGAAGGGTAAGGAGGCAGATGCAGGAAAGGAGGCAAGGGGGGATGGGCTACAGGTCGAAGATTGTAAGGAAGATAAGGGAAATGTTTATGCAGATTTGAAAGAAAACCCAGAACAGAACTTTCGTACAGTAGATTTGCAAATAAAATTTTCCTATATAGCCTAGACTTCAGAGTGTAGATTTAAGATGCACCAGAGATTTTGAAATTACGCCCAGATCTGGAAGTAGACCCTATCTTGAGGCCAGATCCAAAGAAATCGTTAAGAAAACACCCTACAAACCTGCGAAAAATCAAACAAAACCAAAACTACATACAAATTTACAAAGCTAATATACAATTTGGGAGGCTCTCATAGCCAGATTTAAACCCATTTCAGCACAATTTTTTATGAAATTTAAATTTTAAAAGAGAGGCAC
Source organism: Pinus albicaulis (assembly GCA_034641835.2). Classification (NCBI taxonomy): domain Eukaryota; kingdom Viridiplantae; phylum Streptophyta; class Pinopsida; order Pinales; family Pinaceae; genus Pinus; species Pinus albicaulis. The sequence continues at coordinate 709,502,539 of CM076582.1, forward strand.
AAGCCCTAGAAAACCCTGCAAAACCACCAATTTCATAAGATAGATTTGGAGTTTAACAAATAATGAGCTTTTCAGATTTATGTTATATGAGAGTCGGCTGGTCCAACCGAAGACTTCCCCAGACGCTCAAAACCTTAAAAAATATTTCACTGCACACTTAGATCTGAAC